>BJKM01000788.1:92500-223020 GCA_015082035.1 Chaenogobius annularis
GCCAAAAGCATGGTTTGATAACACAAGCCTGACCCACACTTGCTCAGACTCCTCCTGTGGGTTTCCATGGAGACGTTTTTTTCTCTTCACAATAGCTTCAAAAGGTGGTGCCATTATTCAGCCCCAAAGAGAGAGATACACAGATACACACAGATACACACAGATACACACAGATACACACAGCTACACACAGCTACACACAGATACACACAGATACACACAGCTACACACACAGAGACACACACAGATACAAACAAATACACACAAATACACACAGATACACACACAGAAACACACAGATACACACAGATACACACAGATACACACAGATACACACACAGAAACACACAGATACACACACACACACACACACACACACAGATATACACACACAGATACACACAGATACACACACAGATACACACAGATACACACACAGATATACACACACAGATACACACACAGCTACACACACACCCACAGCACACACAGATACACACACCACACAGCTACACACAGCTACACACACAATATACACACACAGCTACACACAGCTACACACACACACAGATACACACACAGCTACACACAGCTACACACAAATATACACACAGCTACACAAAGCTACACACAGATATACACACACAGATACGCACACACGCGCACACACACACACACACACACACACACACTCACACACAGTTATTGATCACCTCGTCTCGTGGCGGTCGTACCACTCCAAACATACACCAGCCACAACAACACGAGAGAGAACACATACTGCATGTGCCTCATTCTGAATTCCAGGTATTTGTTCCCCCTTCGTGTTCTCTGTCGGACCTGTTTCATGTCAAACACCGGACCCCTGTGCCCGCCGTCGTCCGCTTTCAGCCGCTCTCAGCCGCTCGTCGATCTTTGCTTAAACAGAAGCAGGTCGCGTTGACATTTGAAGCGCTGGCGGAGCAGAGGACAGCGTCTGACTTTTACAGCAGCAGCAGCAGCAGCACTCTGGGCTCTGAGTCTGTCCACTTAGCAAAGGTTCATAATGTTCCCTGACGCCAGACGAGCTTTAGGCTTTTATAAAGGAAACACTTTCTACCTTTGCAGCGCGAGGTGCAGCGCGAGGTGCAGCGCGAGGTGCAGCGCGAGGTGCAGCGCGAGGTGCAGCGCCTGCTCGTCGGCGTGGAGCTGCTGATGCTGGCCTTCATTCGACAGGGGTTTCTCATGCTAAATACAGCCTAAAACCCCCCGACTACAAGTGTGTGACCACTCCAGGGCCAACGCATCTGAGCAGAACCAGACCGCTGACCATGAGGGTCTGTTTCCCCTAACGCCACGTGTACACGGACCCCCAGACTTAGCTCAGCGGTAAAGAATATGATATAGTACAAAGGTTTTGTGACTTTATCTTTTTAGTATAACTCTTATAATGAGGGGACATGAATTCATGCATTATCATACACAAACTGCTGATGTATTCATGCATTATTCACTATGATTTATCTGGAATGACATGATTTCATGCGAGGCCCAAAGCCCCCAGTGACCCCAGATGTGAAAAGTGGTAGTAAATAAATAAATGAATGAATGAATGAATACATTCATAAACATGTTTAATCCTGTTGTTCATCATGATCTATAAATCTACAAAACTATCATAATTCTTTAATCATGATTTTAAAGTCATGAGTCATCATGAGTCGTCATGGATACAGACACAGAACCTAGTCTAAAGTTGGTATAAAACAGCTGTGATGACCTTGTCATTAGCTCATCGTTGCCGAGTCGCCGCGGCAACAGCGGCTTTAAACAGATTCAAAACTGTTTTATGAAATAATTCATTTAAATGAAATAGAATCAGCCAAATGAAAACAAAGATGGTTTTAGTAAGTTTACTCATTTCCAAAAGACCTAAAGTCACATGATCAAAACGACGGCAGACATGTCATCTTATCTGGATTTGTACAAGATGAAAGGGTTAGTTAGTACTTAGTTAGTACTTTATGCTCCAAACACTGGACAAAATATCTTTTTATCCAAACTGAGCCTATTATTAGCAGAATTAGCAGACTGCCCTATTCCACTAGGGGGCGCTCTAAAACTGGTCAGTGATGTAGACAGGTCTAAAGGTCCTCTTCCATCTGATAGAGCGTTACAGTTGACACTTGGCGTGTGGTTAACCCGATCACACGAGAACATACATACGACTCTCAAGTCCAGAACTCATACTCCAGGATTGATTCTTTTCTTCTGACACATCAAATGATTATAGTGTTATTGAGTGTAAGATCCATACTGTTCAGGACCAGATCATGCGCCGCCGTCTGTCCTCATTTCAACAACAGAAGACTGAATAATGCTCGATTAAAGGACCAGCACTTCTTAATATTGATACAAAACAATACAAAAGAAGACTTTGAAAAGGATCTTACTTCTGTGGCCTCGGTTCAGACTGTATGGGAGGCCTACAAGGCAACCTGGAGAGCATGGATTATATGAAAGAAGAAACTTAACACCAAGGAATGAGCTCATTAAAAAACACATGTCAAATAACACTCTGGTCCAAAGGGCAAAGAAACACGTCTTCATGAAGAGAACGCTTTTGAGCTCTTTCAACTACAAGAACAATGTTCTGAGTCTGGGCACAAAGTGGGCCAAATGCTTGTCTTAAAACTTGAACATGAAAAAGGACAATCAATCTCATCATTACCATCAATCAATGATGGTAATGAGACATTGATTAACGACCCCATACTCATTAATCTACAGTCATCTTTATAAATCAGAGTGTTGTTGTCATGGGAATGGCCTGGAGGAATTCTTTTTAAAAATGTACTTATCCTCCCAGATAACAGAATATATTGAATTAAAACCTCAATTACAGCCTTGGCAAGTGGGAAAACACCAGGTAATGACGGCTTTACAATAGAACTTTACAAATGATTTCAAGACATTCTTGCACCATATTTGACCTTAATATTGAAGGATGTTATAGAAAAACAGTTCCCGCCCCCTGCTATGTGGCAGGCCTACATATCACATATTCCAAAACGCGCTGATGACGCTCCCGATGATGCGCTGATGACGCGCTGATGAAGCTCTGATGAAGCTCTGATGACGCTCTGATGAAGCTCTGATGACGCGCTGATGACGCGCTGATGGCGCTCTGATGACGCGCTGAGGACGCGCTGATGACGCTCTGATGACGCTCTGATGACGCGCTGATGACGCGCTGATGACGCGCTGATGAAGCGCTGATGACGCTCTGATGACGCTCTGATGACGCGCTTGATCGCTCTGAATACGCGCTGATGACGCGCTGATGAAGCGCTGATGACGCACTGATGACGCGCTGATGACGCGCTGATGAAGCGCTGATGACGCGCTGATGAGCGAAAGCGCGATGACGCCTGATGACGCGCTTGATGACGCTCTGATGACGCTCTGATGACGCGCTGATGACGCGCTGATGACGCTCTGATGACGCGCTGATGACGCTGATGACGCGCTGATGAAGCTCTGATGACGCCGCTGATGAAGCTTCTGATGACGCGCTTGATGAAGCTCTGATGACAGCGCTGATGACGCGCTGATGAACGCTCTGATGCAGCGCTGATGAAGCGCTGAATGAAGCTCTGATGAAGCCTGATGACGCTCGTGAGTGAAGCGCTGATGACGCGCTGATGACGCGCTGATGACGCGTCTGATGAAGCTCTGATGACGCGCTGATGACGCGCTGATGTAAGCTCTGATGACGCGCTGATGAGCTCTGATGACGCGCTGATGAAGCTCTGATGACGCGCTATGACGTCGGCTGATGACGCTCTGATGACGCGCTGATGACGCGCTGATGAAGCTCTGATGACGCGCTGATGAAGCTCTGATGACGCGCTAATGACGCGCTGATGACGCTCTGATGACGCGCTGATGACAGCGCTGATGACCGCGCTGTATGAAGCTCTGATGAAGCTCTGATGAGCGAAGCTGTATGACGCGCTGATGACGCGCGTGAAGAGCTCTGATGACGCGCTGCATGACGCGCTGATGAAGCTCTGATGACGCGATGATGGACCGCGCTGATGAACGCTGCTGATGTGACGCTCTGATGAACGCTGCTGATGACGCGCTTGCTCTGAGCTGAGACGTCTTGATGACGCGCTGATGACGCGCTGATGAAGCTTCTGATGACGCGCTGATGACGCGCTGATGAAGCTCTGATGAAGCTCTGATGACGCTCTGATGCGCAGCTGATGACGCGCTGATGACGTGAGCGCTGATGAAGCTCTGATGACGCGCTGATGGATGACGCTCGATGACGCCTGATGACGCGCTGATGACGCGCGATGACGATGCTGAAGCTCTGATGACGCCTGATGACGCTCTGATGAGCTGATGACGCGCTGATGACGCGCTGATGACGCGCTCGATGACGCGCTGATGAAGCTCTGATGAAGCTCTGATGACGCGCTGATGACGCTCTGATGACGCGCTGATGACGCGCTGATGACGCTTTGATGACGCGCTGATGACGCGCTGATGACGCGCTGATGAAGCTCCGATGACGCTCCGATGACGCGCTGATGAAGCTCTGATGAAGCTCTGATGAAGCTCCGATGACGCTCCGATGACGCGCTGATGAAGCTCTGATGAAGCTCTGATGAAGCTCCGATGACGCTCCGATGAAGCTCTAATGAAGCTCTGATGAAGCTCTGATGAAGCTCTAATGAAGCTCTAATGAAGCTCTAATGAAGCTCTGATGAAGCTCTGTTACCAAACGCAAACAGGCCTGAAATGAACTGCCACTCATGTTTTAATTTTATTATTTTGTCCAATTCGATCAATGTTATTTTTGTCTCTGAGTGAAAAATGATTGAGAGTTTTTTAAGAATAATGCTGGGTCTGGGAGCATAATCCGTCTCCGTGGTTTCCGTTGAGAGTGCTTAACCACGCAGAGAAACCACGTGGTGCAGAGGGAATACATATAACACAGGGTTCAGAAACAGAAAGCTGTATCATTTGGAAATACACCCACATCCAGAGCCACCCAAACGCCCACACCTCAGTCACAGCTGCCAGGCTCCCATCTGCTCGCTAAACCGCACCGGCAGCTCCAGCAGCACGTCTGAGCGCGGCACCGGCTCGGTGTTTGCCGATCGGATCTGTTTGTGTGCGTTTGGACCGGCCCACCGTGAGAAGAACGACCTGGACAGGCTCCAGGGAGGTGTGGGCAGTGTGGCGTAGGGCGAAACACATGTGCAGCGAGTCCCATTTTATTTTTTATATATATTTTTGGCAATCTCTCTGGTTCTGTTTCTTGTTTTTATTGTTGAATAAAAAGAAGAACGACAAACACGACATGCGACGACGGCCTGATGAAACATATCGTGGTCACTGCAAAAAGGTCAATCCTTTGCAAGGCCGCGTTCACATCCGAGGTCAACGGGTCGTCCAAAAGAAGACGTCGAGATCAATCGTCTGAATCGATAATCGGGATTAACACAAATCGCAAGAACAAAAAACACCAAAAAACGAATAATTGTGACTATTTTAGAAGCAAAATGAAGTCGTTTTAATTCAGAGTGTGTTTCGTATGTGGCTGTTAACTTCACGTCTGGTTTGAGAACGTTCGATTTCCCAAAGCCGGTCACAGACTATTGGACCAGCTAATTAAAGGGTCAATAATCGTAAATAATCGTTCAATCGTGGCGCTTCTTTTCACAACGATCGTTAACAGCGACAATGCGATATCGTGACGTGGTGAGAAACTATTTCCACCTCCATCTCATTATTTTTAGACACTCTTTTTGAAATAGGGGAAGCGGGGATCGCCTCCCCACAGATCTGACCAGTAACTTGACCTGAACACTGACTCGCGGGCCAGGATTCGACATCATAATAGTGACGAGTTTAGAAGCAAAATTAAGTCTTTTTAATTTAATCCAGAGTCCAAAAAATATAGATATTTTTAGTCTGCGGTTTAAATTTTTGGTTAAACATTTTGAATATTTTGAATTTTTGATTTCATAACCCTGGTCACAAAAATGAAAGACATCTCTGCTGTTTGGTTACGTTCTCGCTCGTTAAATCGCGTCGTTGCGTCTCACAATGAACTTCTCGAAGCACTAAAATTTGATGCCAGGAAGTAAAAGTTTCTGAATATTCCCATTAAAATAATTAGCATTTTTGTGAATATCGCCCAAACGCAGCCTTATAAATCCTCTATTTAAACTCTTATTTATGCAGTTCTGGTCCCCTCATAATGATGCGTTTATCAATGACTCACGCAGTTCCACCGTCCTCCTCTAAACCCATGCAGTCACTAATTATCTTACATTAGCAGCTTCATCTTCACCAGGGCGGAGCTGAGAGCGGAGCTGAGAGCGGAGCTGAGAGCGGGGCCAAGAGCGGGGCCGAGAGCGGGGCCATTACACTC
Source organism: Chaenogobius annularis (assembly GCA_015082035.1). Taxonomy (NCBI): domain Eukaryota; kingdom Metazoa; phylum Chordata; class Actinopteri; order Gobiiformes; family Gobiidae; genus Chaenogobius; species Chaenogobius annularis. The sequence goes on from BJKM01000788.1 coordinate 98,934, forward strand.
CACACGCACATTATCTCTTGCTGCAGAGAAGTGCTGGGGACGGGCCAGCTTTTTTCACACAAATACTTGACTCGTTGGGCCTTTTCATACGAGCACTTTTGAAGGAGTGAATCTTACTGTCAGACCCACTGCGCAGCCGAAGGACCACCATCTCATGAACGTGGACGCTTTTCAGACTCTCTTCGTTTGAGCAGGTTTGAGTCATGGGCAAACCCAGAAACGTGGGGGGGGCACGGCCTCTCCTCGCCGTGGTCACGGCCCCTCCTCGCCGTGGTCACGGCCCCTCCTCGCCGTGGTCACGGCCCCTCCTCGCCGTGGTCACGGCCCCTCCTCGCCGTGGTCACGGCCTCTCCTCGCCGTGGTCACTGCCCCTCCTCGCCGTGGTCATGGCCCTCTATCCTCGCCGTGGTACATGCCCCTCCTCGCCGTGGTCATGGCCTCCTCGCCGTGGTCATGGCCCTCCTCGCCGTGGTCATGGCCCCTCCTCGCCGTGGTCATTGCCTCTCCTCGCCGTGGTCATTGGCCTCTCCATCGCCATGGTCCAATTGCGGTCATTGCCCCTCCTCGCCGTGGTCATTGCCCCTCCTCGCCGTGGTCATGGCCCCTCCTCGCCGTGGTCATGGCCCCTCCTCGCCGTGGTCATGGCCCCTCCTCGCCGTGGTCATGCCGAGCACCTCAGTGGCAGAGTAGTTAGCACTCTCTCCAAACAGAAGGTTCCATCCACCATTTTGTAACGTTTACATTTCCCACAAACAATGTAAAAATCCGTTGCTATCCAGTACTATAAAGCAATACATTTTTTGATGCCTTTTCATGGGTAAACAAATGGGTAAACAAATGCATAAACAAATGATAGAAGTTGATTTGCAGCCTCGAACATGTTGATCTGAGCTTTTCAGAAAGGAGTTGTTGTGTTAAATAGTTTTTATTCAACTTTTGCAAGTGAACATTTTCAATCTGAATTGATAAAACAGCTCAAAAAGTAAACAAACCTGTAGCACCTTCAAAGAGCTTTTGTCGGATTTGAAAAAAAAACAAAAAACAAAACATTCTGCAACGAGAACTGGAATTTCAGTATTTGAGAAAAACACGTTAAAATAATGACATTTTTGTTTAAGTTTTTGTGATTTATCTTGAATTGTTTAAGCGTTAAACATGGTCTTCTTTGTCATCTGTATCTTGAATTGAAAGTGTGAGGTTTGTGTAAGCGTATAACGTAACAACAGCAGGTCGCGAAGGGTCATGAAGCTAGTGCTCGTTTGACCCGCGGCGCTAACGCTAACAGGAAGAACAACTGTGCGTAGCCATTTATTCCGCTCCCAACGACAAAAACAATTATCAAAATGATGGGCGGAAACGAGGGAAAATTGGCCGAATGCGGCGGCGGAGTATGTGATTACCGCAGATGTTCCGCCCGCGCTCCCCCGCTGAGAAAGGATGGATGGATGCGCGCGGGATCGACACGTGTTCAGACATTTCAGAGAGGGAATAACCGCGGCCACATGAGCGCGAGACGGGATTCTGTGATCGAGCGTACGTCGCCGCTGTGTCGGACTATACTCAGAATCGAGAGGCGGTTTGTCTCGGTACGGCGCGTTCAGCTGCTAATGCGAGGCGCGCGTTTCGGAGCGCCACACACACTTTTTCCACTTTGCCCCTGTGGGAAAGTTAATGACTTTGATGGAGGTGGGTATAGTTAGAGCTGTAAAAGCCTGAACGGTGAATCTCTGGGTTAAAACACGATAACGCTGTATCCGGGCCACTTCAACATCTAAACCGAATGAACCAGCGCTGCTTTTTTTTTAAACAGCAATTATTATCGTTTCCACTGTGTTAAATGACCCCTGCCGACCTGTTTAAGCAGAACCCAAGAGGAAAGAGCTTCCAAACAGGTTCAGCACTGTTCGGACCCAGCTAAGGAGGAGCTACACACCACAGCACCGTTGAATAAGACAACGCAGACGAGAAAATGCGTCAAAAAGGTTCCATTTCAGGCTCATTTCTCACCAGACACTGACTGGATCTTGTGCTAAGCCGCCGTATTTCCACTGATGTTACCTTCTTTGTTGACGAATTGAAAAGAAGAATTACGTTTCGGAGGATTTACCTTTGTCAGATCAGTTTTCTTCTTCTGTCGTTGGACCAGCGTGTTAAATGGTTGCTCGGCCAGATGCTCAGAGCCCCTCAGACGAGTAAACCCACTCTACAACCAGAAAAAAATGGTTAAATTACATACATGAAAACTATTATACTATATTTGACCTTGAAAAAAAACCATCTTAGATCAAATTCACCCTTGAATCCAATATGATTTAATAAAGCGGTAGGATGATTCTACTGGGTAGTTTTTCCATCTCACTGTGTGTATGTCGAGCCCACATGCTTAGCAAAACAAAGCTAGCAAAGCACGTTAGCAACAGCTGGTTGCTGTTTCCCGCCGCACGGCACTCGCTTTGTCAAGAGCCAAAATAAGATATTTCCAGTGAATAAAGCGTCTGACACGATCCAAAGTCAGTGTACTACATTTTTAGTCGCGTTTTTGTCACTCAAAGGTTTTTATTGCTTTAAGGCACATATTTATCACTTCGAGTTGCTCTTAGTCGCATATGTTTTGCATGTAATCACATTTTTGTTGCTTTTAGTCATAATTGCCACTATTTGTCACGGTTTTGTCACTAGTAGTTGTGTTTTTCTCGCTTCTTGTCATGTTTTTGTTGCTTCTCGTCACGTTTATGTCACGTTTAGACACAGCTTTTTTTTTTTGTTGCATTTATTCACATTTTGTTGCTTTTGGTAGTGCAGCACGGCGCTCACTTTGCCAAGAGCCAAAATGTGATGTTTCCAGGTCATAATGCGTCTGACATGATTCCATAACGAGAGGTTCAAACGCGGCGTCGAGGCTTTGCACACAAGGCAAAGACATGAGGCAAAACTGTTCCTGTGCACGCTTAGCTTTAGCCACGCCCCTCACACATACACACACACTTGGAATGACTACACATATTTTTGTGAATCGCTGAGCTCGGCCTCATCATTAATCATCATGTATAATTCAGGTTTATGATTTCCATTTTATTTATTCAGAAAACATTTGCGCGCGTAGAAAACTGAACCGTGTGCCTGGATGAGAGCCCTGCGCTGTGTATTCTGGTCTCCCACAGTTTGCCAAATGTCCCCCTGCCATTTCGAACCGCGCTCTTTCCGGCCAAATGAAAGCTGGAAACAGAAAGAGAAATTGATTTCTCTAAACGGCTTGACTCCGGTCTCAGCTGGAGCAGAGAAACAGAAGGACCTCCACGGCGGGTTTTGGATCGGCGCGGAGCATCGTGAAGCTACAGCGACGTGCCACGACTGACATACGGGCCATTTGAGGCGATGTAAACACTGTTACCGCGGCGTTTAAGGAGCGGTTTAGCCTTGTGTTGGGAGTTCAAACTGTCGCGCTCGAAATAAACACAAAAAAGAAGAGTGAAGCAATGAAAATCTGATTGTGGTTTTCTACATTTACCAATGCGGACATCTTGACAGTGGGTAACTTTTCTAACTTATCTTGGTAAATATTTTTAATAACTACACTTTTAACGCCCATAATGAAGCAGGAAGTAGTTTGTAGGCGGCAACTCATGATCATTTTAATAATCGACTTGAGATTATTTCTTTTTGAGAGTTTTTAACAATATTATCGACCAAATAAAGGTTGAAATATGGTGACTGAAGGTTTCCATACATAGACTATTTACAAATAAAGTGTGTTATTGATGAAAATGCTGAAATTCTTTATTGTTTTTTGACCCTAACCCGAAAGAGTTTTAGAGAGCAAACTTCAGGCTTAATTAACACTCAAACTCCAAACCGTTAACACTTAATTAAGCTCTTACTCTGAATCATCATGAATTAAATCTTAGTTCAGGCTAATTAAGATGTAGTTATTATAAAATGATACTCTTAAGTCCGTCTACAGTTGTTCATGTAGAATTATTCAGGGATGGGTCGATTTTTAAGGACCGATATCTGATATTTGACAGATATATTTGCCAATGCCAATGTTTACATTTAATTCATCGCACGGCCCAAAACATGTTTAAGTTGGAAAAAAGTTCAAATTATTATTATTTTAAAAATTATCATCATCATCATCATCATCATCATCATCATCATCATTGTTATGATGTATTTGTCCTAATTTTTATTTTTTAGAACATAGAACAACAAAAACATTAAAAAAATATCTGTTATGTTTCTATATATTTTTTGTTCATAAAGTTGAAAAATAAAAAAATAATGTGGTAGCATCCAAAGAAAAAAAAAGGTTAAAGCAGATCAAATCCTGCGTACGCGTAAAACAAGGGCCCCGGCTCTTCCACTGTGTGCAGGTCAGTGCGGCGGGGGACGGCGACCTGTGACGGCGACCTGTGACGGCGACCTGGCCCTGAGCGGCGCTGACGACGTGCCTGCATTCAAATTTGTGTTTTGATATAAGCCTTTTCAACCAGAGAGTTCAGCGGTCACATCATGTCAAAGTGACCGCTGGACACTTCATGCATTTGCAACAACATCATTCACCAGACAATGAGCAGACCTATTTAAAACTATTAGGCCTACATAAAGTGAACACATACATATGAACTTAATAATTGGACTTTTCATTCAGTATCTGTGATGGCCAAACAGGAAGTGTGAGCCTAAATTTACAACACACATTTTATTATCAATCCAAGTCGACAGTCTTGGATTAGATAAATACAATAACATAATTCCCATGGTTCTGTTCTTGTTTTCTTATTTCTCATTGCTGTGCTCTTCGATGTGAGACATGCCAACTATACTCACACGTTTACACCCTGAGCACAATATATATATATATATATGTATGTACAACCCTGTGTGTTGAATTATGTACCACCTACATGTTCTGTCAGCCCACCCATGTTCAGTGGGCAAGGACCGGCCCTGACGTGATAACCTCTGTTCCCAAATACAGAAGTGCCTCAGCTCAGAGAGTCATCAGTTGTGTGTACGGTGTAACGTCCGATAAACCCAGCTCTGACGCACTCCGAGTTATATTTGTTCAGATGAAAGCAGATTATCTCAAATGTGACTGGATGTTTTTGATTAAAAAACACACACAAAAGAATCCTGGTTTAGTTGATTTTTGTTGGAATTCTTTGCGAGTCACTGAAGTCTTGCGCTCCGACTTCAGATTAATAGAAGAACAGTGTGAAAAAACACACTCTTCCTATTCCACGCACTTATATTATAGCTTGTGTGTGTGTGTGTGTGTGTGTGTGTGTGTCTGTGTTTTTTTGTGTTTTCTAGTTTGTTTTTTTACTCTTTTTTTGTTGTTGTTGTTGATGTTGTTGTTGCTCTGTTGTTGTTGCATTATGTTCTAATAAAAAATAATTGGTGCCCCGTTATTTTTCCCCATTAAAAACACAATTATTTTCATTTAAATAAGCTGTAATTTTGTTTGCATTTATGTTTAGTTGTTGTCTATTTGTGTTATTTACTCTCTGGTCGTTTTGTGTCGTGTTCTGTGTTTATTTGTTTAGAAAAATAGAAAAGAAAAGAGGAATAGTGTGTGTTATTGGTATTGGTGCCCCGTTACGTTTCTTTTTCATTTGATTTTTTTTGTCATTGAAACACTATTATTTATTTTAATTTAAATAAGCCGTGAGTTTGTTTGTATTAATGTTTAGTTGAGGTCTATTTGTGTTATTATTTTTGAGTTATACACTCTCTGGTCGTTTTGTGTTTTAGAAAAGATCCTAAGTGTTTTTGAATATTTTTTCATTAAAACACTATTATTATTATTATTATTATTATAATTTAAATAAGCCGTGATTATATTTATGTTTATTTTATGTCTATTTATTTTTTATTTACACACTTTTGTCATTTTGTGTTGTGTTTATTTGTTTATAAAAATTTAAAAAGAAAAGAAAAAGAACTCACACACACACACACACACAATCGCACAATTACATACACACTCCTGGAAAGTGTTAATCACGCAAACGAGGCTGTGCAGAACAAATCGGCTCCGTTGTTTCTCCCATCGACCGGCGCATTCGTCCTCGTGTTTTCTTCAGCTTGTTTTTTTTGCCAGACTCGCTGACCTTTGCAAGAAACTAGATTCTGAGAAAAACCGAAAGAACATAACGTGCGAGCGGAAAATACCAGTTACATTTACTCAAGTAACTTTCAATAACATTGTTTTCTGACACCAAACTTCTTAAGTAAAAGTATTAAAGTACAAGTTTAAACGAATACATCTGGAGTAAAAACTAAACGTATTAAGCGCATTTTTTTTAGATTTTTAGATGTATTTAATTGGATAATACTCCGATGCAACATAGACAATATTTTGGACATACAGTATATATATTTCTGTTTGTTGGGAAGAGAATCTTAGCAAAGTTCATTCATCAGATATATTCATTCAAGAATTCAGAACTTGACTGAAATGTGGTGTTTTTAAATGAAAAACGTTTGAAGATCTTTTAGTCAATCAATTTCTCAAGGTTTCTACACTTTTTTATACTCCAAGGTCCGTGAAATGAGTCGAGTCGCGCAGAATCTGATTGAAAAACAAGAGTTGACAGGAAATGGAGCTGCGTTCTAGTTTTATTTTGTTTAATTTGTTTTATTTTTTCATGTATTAAACTTATAAAAACAAACACGGAGCAAGAGAACAAGACCAGGGAGAAAAGACACGGACCAAAATAAGACGTCCAACAAAGAGCTGAGTTCTATAACGGAATCCCTCTGTGATGTCATCAATGTGCGACGTGCCATTGAAAACACACATTTGAACATCATTCGACTAAATAAAAAGTGTTCTATGGTATTATGATGTGTCCAATCAGAACTGTCGTGTCATTTATGCGAAATGTGGCTCTTGTTTACAGTCTGGTTGCTCGGTAACAGCTGTGGAATGGCCTCTGCCTATGTCATATTTGTGCTCACGTCCAACCAGGAAGTACAATTAGAAACTTTACAAAAACAGGCAAAATGTTGAGTCAAATCTGGAATAGAATTGTGTTTTAGTGAGAGAAATGTGCAGTTCAAACGCCTCATCAGAATGTAGGACATCTTCAGTTTTTGTTCAATTTGACAATACATACATTTTATCACTCGTTCTACAATTTACGCCACAAAACTGAAGAGTTCTTTTACTAATTGGAAGATTTTAGACGCTTATGAGGTTTTATAAGCATGAACTTGAATGAAATGTATTAATTTAATGGTACAGACAAACGTAGAGATAAATGTTTAGTGGCTGCAATGTAAGAAAAAGAGATTTATGTTCGAGTTTATGTTCTTTGTTCATGTGTAAATCCACAAAAGCTTGATTGAACCACAGTATTTCATCTAATGGAGAGCGAACGCCATCACTTTTCTCATTTCTCATCAACGTCATTCTATGTTTTGCCCTTTTAAAGAACATTCACTTCAAATTACAAACTGAGCAACTTGAGTAATTACTATTTATGATTTGATGTACATTTTGACACACCGCCCCCCTCTGATCGTACACATATTGAGTATAAGTATCAAGACGTTTACGTCCAGAGTCTTATGTGGAGCGTGTCCAGGGCGTCCGGCGAGTTTGCAGCGCGTTTTGAGCGTCCCGAGCGGCGCGAATCCAACGTTTTGAGCGCTAAGCAGAACCTTTGGCGGCAGATGCGGCGCAGCAACCAATCAGTGTCGCACCTACGCGTTTCATTACCCGGAAGAAGGACCAAAACAAACCCCAAACAGAACCGGGCCTGGGACAGACTATGCTCCAGTTCACTCCTGTTCACACTTTTAGTATCCACTATTATTTCAATATAAAATAAGTTGTAAAAATATATAACAAACAGTCATGGATTAATTAGAATTTCTGGTTGCAACATAAGAGTAATAATATTCTAAAACTTCTGGATTTCTGTGCGTAAGCGCGCTCCTGACCATTCGTCGGATTTGTTCTTCTAGAAGAACATTTTGAGTTAAGAACAAAAACCTTCGTGAGATCCCTTAAGTACGAATGTGTGCGTAATAAGATCCCTTACGTACGAATGTGTGCGTAAAAACGTGATACGAATGAGGCCCAACGTTTGGATTCTCTTCTTCCTCTGAATCATTCATAACTCGGCCTCGGCTTCGTTGCGCTGACCGCGGCGGCGTCTCAGAACGAGCCTCCGCGTCGCCGTGGACACGGACTGCAGTCGCGCTCTGTGTAGAATATGAATGATACTCTACTCTGAATGCAAACGAGCGCCGCGCCGTGAAGGATGAACCCGTCGCCGCCGGCAAAGAAGATCGACAAGAAGACGCTGAACAAACGTGGCAAACGGAGATGAAGTGGTGATATGACTGGGTTTTAGAAGACGATGCAACATTCTAAAGGGGAATCATATTTAATGCAACAAATACCATGTAATCAATAAGGATGCAACAATATGCAAATCTCACGCTACGACATTATCACAATATTCATTTCATGGTGCGATATTTACTGTGAAGAACAAATGAGTCTTTTTAAAGTCTTTGGCGTGAATCATCTCTGTCGTATTCCATCGAACACAACAAAACGCCAGCTCGAACTGAAGCCGTTTCTTCTTCTTTGGAGACTTTGTGAGGAAGAGTCTCTGTCGTTTTGCCTCTGATTCTGATTCTCTCTGATTCAAACGCGTCTCATGCTCAGAAGAACGGCGGCTTTTAAACACATTTTCTTTGGTAAATACAAAGAGCAGCTGCTGGTTTGCTGGTCCGATTAGTTTGGGCATTTGAGAAGTTTTGATCATTCCTCTTTCATTCCTCTTTCAAAACTGAAGCTAATTTGTGTTTTTAATGACTTAAAAATAAAAGTCCAGACATAATCCATTTACTATATTTATTCTTTTTATCTCTACGGTAATTTCTTTATTGGTTCTTGCAGAGAAATAAACTGATCCTGATTCATCCCGGATTTTTTCATTTGACTGAAAATAAGACTGATCGTAACAGGTTAATAACAGTTAATTCATGTTTTCTGCAGTGGAAATGGAGCAAAGGATCATGGTCTATGGAGTTCCTTCTGCTTTTTTCAGCTGATACAAAACAATACATTCAAGCAAAAAAGGCTTATAATTAAATATACTGCGACGCCCACGATAGTTTGTTTATTGTTTATCGTTCCATCCCTAATAATGTGACATCATCTCATTCTTAAATCTGAAAGTTCAAACTAGATTTAAGGATAATTAAAAGTCTGTATTTGGAAAGGATTTTATTTTTATTTTTGTAATTATTTTTTAACACTATTTTTTCTCGTAAAAACCTGCAGCGACGCGAACAAACAGGAATAAATCCGATTACTCGCACCGGGTGGCGCTGTTTACGTGGCATTTCAATAACCTGACAACTCTAGTGTAATCAGATAACGATCAGATTTCTGGTGGGCATGGAAACACCCTGCAGAAACTGACTGTCCTTAATGAGAGGCGAGAGAAGTCTGATTTGGTTTTTAAATGAGGAGAATATCTGCATGTTTAAAAGCCTCCCGTGGATATTGTAAGTTCAGCATGTTGTTTAGTTACCGTTGGACGCAGCGCTTTTAAAAACGTCTTCTTTTTTTATCCTTAATAACACTTTTCATCTTGTTCTTTGCTCACAAACAACATAAAACTTCATTCAAATTTGCACCCACGATTTTCTGCCATGTTTTTCCGCCACCCGCCGATTTCATTTCAACCTAATTTGGAAACGTTTGTAACTGATCTGATGCCGACCGTCGCCATGGAGACTGTGTTAAAGTCCGCCGAGCGATTCGGGGCCTCGAGTTTGTGCACGCGCCGTAACGAGCGGGGGAAACGCGACTAAACGACGTGAATGGGACGAGGTTTAAAGTCGCACGGCGCCCGCGGGTGAGTCATGACAGAGAGAATGAATTGTGTCAAAAGAAGAGACGACGAGATCAGTTTGTGAAAATGATTTTTGGTTTGCGACTCGCTGCGAGCGACGCTTTGGAAACGCCTCCTGAATGCAGATTTCTACTTAACAACTTAAAAGCAACTGCAGCGTTTTTATTCCTAACGTCTCTGCTGTGATTCAGTCTTAAAGTCGACAAATATGATGTAAAACCTGGGGCGGTGGTCTCTCCGTTGAAGAAGCAGGGGTGTGTTCCAACTACAGAGGTCTCCCACTCCTCAGCCTCGCCCGGTAAGGTCTACTTTAGGGTACTGGGGAGGAGAATCCCACCGGTCGTCGAACCTCGGATCCAGGAGGAGCTGTGTTCATAAGTCACACCTGTTCCCAGTGCGTGTGGGTCCTCCTCAGGGCTGCCCTTTGTCACCGGTTCTGTTCATTGTTCTTGTGGACAGATTTTCTCAGCGCACTCAGGGGTCGGAGGGGGTCCGGCGTGTCAAGATTTTAAGTCATTATAACAAGAATAAGCAATAATTTTGCATGGAGAAATGTGAAATGGTTTCTTTTCGTTTAGTGGATGGAAAAAGTACTATTATATTTGAACGTCATAAAAAAGTATCATTTGTGGCAAAGTATGCAATATATATGTACATAAAGTAAAAGCTACCACGTTTGTGAGTATTTAACCAGTAAAACCTAAAAATAAGGATTTCGCCTTCATAAAAAAATGCTACATGTTAATTTCATTGGAAATTATAATAAACAAATGCCGTAAAATCCAATGTTAAACGTGTGTAAAGCAGCTCTGTCACTCATGTGTCTGAGGCGTTCACGTTCACAAAACCACCTAGTTAATCCCAGTTTCTCCAGTGAAATCACATCATGTTCCTCTTCACTTTTGCCTCCATTAGAATGTAGTCGTTAAAAAAAAAGGGTCCATCAAAAGTAGAGAAAAGCGACCACAAATGCACCGCTTCGCTCATGCCAGAAGCAGACACTTCAGACACTTCAGACAGGGCACAGGTAGCGTCTCTGTCCGCGGAAAATACGGATGCTAAAAAAGGTCTGCGAAACCTCCTCTATTCATTTGTATAAACATTATGTAAATAGATTCAGCTCAATTAACTTTTTGTTTTTCCCCCCGATCCAAAGTGAATCCATTAGACCGCCGCCCGTCAGCACCTGTCGCTTCAACATCCCTCTCAAATGTCATTTCGGAGAGTGGAGAGATAATGGAGTCAAAGATGAAGATTGCTCACATCCAAGCTCTAAAATGAGAGTTGCAGTTGCAGAAGTAAGAGTACTGCTACTTCAAAATAATGCTACTCAAGAAGAAGTGGAAGGGTCCGAGAGTTAAAAAAGGGGGACAGAGCAGGTCTCATCATCCATCACCAGGGAAACAAAAATGATCCGGGAGACTGAGACTGCAGTGGGTTGGCAAACCTTTCCGATGGGTGTGATCGACAGGTGGATTCGCCAATCAGGGGCGTGCAGGGATCGTACGTATCACAACAAACATGGCAGATTATGAGGTAGGGGGGGGGGCATCTTGTATTTCTGCGGAATCCAAAAGCGAATCGCAAAACGAAGATGCCGATCTGAGGCGAGGGAAGTTTTGAGCTCCTTTGTTTCACACGTGTCACGGAAATAAACACATCTGATTGCACGGTTCAGTTCGAGTTGGAGAGCGTGGTGATGAGACTCGATCTTTGTAACAGGTTTAATACTTGAGGAGGCAGTTCGTGCAGCAGGGTCAGCGAGAACGAAAGGGTCCCACGCGCCGTCAAGCCAAGCGAAACAGGACTTTATTCACAGTGCAACGTGCCGACCTCCCGAGGGCTGAAAACATTGCACTGTAAATAGCTTTTTGCTAGGATTGGCAGCGTGCGGGACCTCCTCTTCGCGCAGTTCATCGGGTCGGTTCCTCTTCATCCTACGCAACCGTCTCGACATTGACGCGTGAAGTCTTCTGTTCCTTTTTCTGGCGAAGCGAGGTCAGAAAATGGCAGCCGACACATCCTGCTGAAGGAGTCTTTTGTGTTCGGTCAGGCTAAAACGGAGGTATTGTCTTTTGTCTCCACGGAATTTGTAGCAGAAGCACACAGAGACCTTTAAAGTCTAATGGAGTGGGACATGAGGCTAAAGGGCGCCGGGGACCCTCAGACCCGTGGGTGCCCCTCTTACATAACACTCCTCTGTCACGGGATATAAAAAAGACATGTAGAGCGGCTCCACATTGGCTCGTTCACAGCACAACAACACGAGCCCAAAAGGTTGTCCTGTTCTGGCCTGTTCTGACTCATAATCACGGTTTACGAAGGACATGACCAAGCAGAAAACCCACAAATATCGAACCACATAGTTTTTTTTTTCATGGTCCTAATGAGTCATCACCGTTTAGCAAGCCCTGATCAGCCCTAGAAGGAAATCTGTCGGGTTAATAGTCAGTGCTCGATGACTCATCAGAGGGATAAACAACAACGACAGATATGACTTTGACTTTGCACTTTAGGGTAGTTCAGGTGACGATAACAAACTCGGCTGACTGTGGACAACTAGAGGGTGTGTCGGTGTAGTTAGCTCTTCCCTTTAGACTAGGGGTATCCAAACCCTCGGACCACTCTCTGTTGGCCCTCGAGCTTCCTGCTGAATCGCACACTTTCGAGTTCACGATTCCAGACAGACAAAGATGCATGGCGTTTCCGTGCGTTTAAAACCTTTCTGGAAGTGTTTTTTTTTTTTCAGCCAATTACAATCCGCATGTCCAGAACCCGGTCATCTTCGCACGTTCAAAAGAAAGTGTTACGGATGGTTAGAAGTTGAAACGGGAGGACACATGCACAAAAGTACGGCTCCGCCCACACAAACGCCGTTCGCGCCGCGCTTCGTCCGTCCGTCTTCACCGTCTTTGCCCTCTTTCCAACTGACTCGATTGGTGTCATGAACGAGATGGAGCTCACGTTAGTCAAACGCGTCCTCGGCGCACGAAACCACGTTCATTTGTAAGAGCTGTGGCTTGACAAATCCAATTTTAGTAACTGTGGAAAGCGTTTCTGGCCCACATTATTCTGAAAGCGTAATAAATCACCTGAAATAGATTTTTTTGCACTTTAAAGCCTCTTAGAAAAGCGTAATTTTTGAAGGACTTACAGTACTAACCACTGAACTTTGGCCCTCCACTTGGTCTACGTTTTAAAATGTGGCCCTCGATGGAAAAAGACTGGAAAGCCCTCATTTAGACGGATATTTAAGTTATGGAAGATAATTTGTGTCATCACATTTTGACATCTAAAATGACTGGAACATTTCTCCCTTTGCACTTTTTTTTTACCCTGAAATTTACCTGTCAAAACGATCTGAATTTTAGACTGTTGACTGAGTTTAAGGCTTGTAAAACCAAACATTGAATATTTTTGAAAAGGTGATTTTTGTTGTTAAACTGAGAAAAACACTGACAGCGGCTGAAATGTCGAATGAAAGCAATTGAAACATGTTTTTTCAGCACTTAAAATTCGAAGTGTGATGAAACAAATGATCTTCCGCCTTGAATCCAGTCCTTACACGATCAAGGTCATTTCCTTATTTATTTGAGCCACGTACAAATTACTTTAAGTTGCAGTACACTTGTATGTAATGGCGTTCTCAAAAGGTAGTACTTTCCCACGCCCTCTCCCAAGGTAAAGCAGCCGTGCGTACTGTGGCTGCGCAATTAAATGCAATTTATACAGTCCATGCAAATATGACACCGGTATTACCAAGTGACGAGACAACAACGTGGTACTCCATCGTGGTCGAATAGTATTCAAGAGGTCCTGGACTCGTTAGGACAACACGTATTCTTCCCTAAAAACACTTCCCTTTAAAACATTTATTATGTCGAAGTACTTTTTCTTTTTTTTTTTTAATCAACCTAATATCAGGGACTGGGTGTTCTTACGTAGCAGGTTTTGTCTCGCTTTGTGCATCAATTGGTTGTCGATTTTCAAATGTACTTTATTTGGTGTATTTAAACCTGTCGTACATATAAATGATAGTTTGACACCGATCGAGCAGGTATTTGTGGAGAAAATTTGGATAAATCTGTAGAAAGTGACATCACAACAGGAACATTTCTCACTCCAGTCAAAGTTTAGGCAGAATTTACACAAAAGAAACAACTTTTTTGACTCTCTAAACATGAATTCAACAAAATAAAGTCGCTCTCATATATTTTTATTTGTCAAATAAATAAATTGTGACATTACATGAGTTTTGGCCCAGTGTTTGCTGGGTAATTTCCTACTGTGATGTCATCAATATCAAACAGGAAGTGAAATTATAAACCTAAAAAATTTGCTATTCTGTCATAAAATTTTTATAAATTTTAGCAAAATTCTAAATATATTTATCTTAACTGCATTTTAGTTCAATGAGTCGTCCGACCTGTAGGGGGCACTTTAACTAAGTGTAGATTTGAGAAAGAGTGAGTTTGTGTGTTCACTACGGCTGATTTTATGTAGGATTTGTCGAGCCTTTTTCTGCTACTTGAATAATGAGTCTGTATTACTTTAAGAGCTGAGTGGTGCCCCAAACTCTCACACCAGAACTAAAGTACGGCTGAATGCAGTAGTGGAAAGTAACAACGTACAAAAGCCTGTTCTTCCTGGTTTAAAAAAGGAAATATAATCACAGCTGCAGACAGAGACAGGCTGCGTCCGAATGTCCACACTGTCCTACAGGGGGCGCTATTTAGGGCTCACGCCATTGTGTAGTGGCGTCCGAATGTCCAGCAGGTGAAAAACTAGTGCACTCAAATTTTCCCACAGTGCCCCTTGAAAAGTAGTGTCCAGCGATGGTCACTGGAGCGGTCAATATGGCCCACAATGCACTGACAATGGCGTCTGGGAGAGTGTGAAACCCACAGTGCGACAGCTCTTTAAGTGGAGACAACGACAGACTGAAGCAGAAGAGCGGTTCAACACAGCTCTGTGACTCCAGAAGTGTGAACAACACTCTGAAACAAACCGTTAGCGCGCTAAGGTCGCGAGCGTTAGCCCTAACCTTAGCTTGAGTTATCGTCACAGGGCAAAATGGAATAATCCAGTCCGTTTGTTGTTTAATGTGAAATCCGGACTTGTGTGGGATTATTTGTCCATAAATATGAGTGTGGCAGACGGATAAATCTAGTTTATCTGAGATTTGTAGACTTTTTCACTCAGACGCCAGAGTACAGTGACCGCGGGAGGAGACAAGTCGTGAGCCAAGTCTGAACCGCTCTGTGATTGAGTGAAGTGTAGAATCTGCTAAATGTGCAGGAGTGTGGAGCGAAGGAGGGGTCAGGAGATGAGGGTGGACATTCGGACGCAGCCAGTGTTTCAGACCGCACTGATCACTGATTAGCTGCAGCTGCTGGGATTTAGTCGAAGGAACTGGCAACCCCAACCAGACTCATGTGAGGCTCATTCTGCGTTCTGATTGGAGAATCGTCTTGAGAACGAAACACTAAATTATAACATGTCCACTGTTTATGTAATTAAGAATAAATCAGCATTAAGATAGTTAAGATAGTTATCAGTATATTTTATATATATATATATATGTATGTATATGTTTAGCTCGTATCCAGGGACACAAACTGGTCAAGTTTACGACATTTGACCAATCTGTGTCATAAAATCATAATCTTGGATACTGTCCCTTTAAGCACAGTAGATACTTCTTACTTCACTACATCTGAGAGCAGGAATCTGTACTTTCTACTGCACTACATGTTTAACTGGACTGAAAAGTAGAAAGTACTTTTCATGAGGTTTGAGGGTGTTGTGACATTCTGCAGAAATGTTTTGAGCAAACAAAAATACATCGCTTCCGTTGACCAAAGACTACTACAGAAAACTACTCCATTTAACATTCTCAAATCTGCGCCAAGTACTCAAGCTCTACTTTCTTTACTCCTGTATCTGTACTTGTACTTAAGCAGCAAAAGTACTTCTTCCACCACTGGCAGAATGAACATGTGACGAAGAGGGGTTTGTGGTGTAGAAGTCTCGATTCACCCACGATGCCGCTGCTTCTGGACATTTCTTCTGTGCCAACCTTCTCGATGTCGATGGACCTTCTACAAAACGTTGGAAGGTTTATTGTCTAGAAGCTTGGACGAGTTGGTTCGGTCCGAGTCACGAGAAGCGCGACGGCCATTAGCGAGTACGAGGTGGGCACGATCTTTGGGGGCACCTCGGAGGACGATCTGGACGCGACGGGAGAGATTTGGAGCGAACGTTCTCTTTTGTCGAGGAAATGAGCGAACGTGGAATGATTTGACTTGGCTCTTATCGCGCTCGTCATCACTAATCCTCACATTTAACTCAACGCTTTCCTTTATTATTATTATTATTATCATTATTATAGATTTTCCACTTCCTTAACTGGCGGATGGAGTTTTAATTAAAGATCAAACGTCTGTTCAAACGTTTTGCAAAATATGCTGACTTCAGTTTGAGCGAAAAGTCACGTGTTTCTTTCTAAACTTTAAATGAGAGAACGCTGATTGCGCGGAGCAGCTCTTAATGCACTCGTCTTCGGTTTGCCCACGCGCGACAATTACGATAAAAACGGCTCTTAATTTTCAGGACGGTCCCTTTATACATTATGCAGAGCTGTGATTTCTCCTTCTGATGGATTCGAAATGATGCAGTGAATATGTGAACGAAGGCTCTTGAGGAAACGGCTGAAGACACTTTTATTTAGAAGTGCTTTGGGTTTGTTTTATTTCCGTAAAGCTTTGTGTGATTTCTATCCTCACGCACAGCTTTGGAGTAGCCAAAATGTGTGTTTTAAGGGACATTTTTAAACAACTAGAAGCAAGAAAAAAGTATATTACGTAGAAGTAAAAATAGAGAGCCAAATAATTATACTGAGTCAAAAATACTCAAATGTATTTAAAATGGTTTAAAATAATGTATAAAAACTAAAATTTGACTAAATAAACCATATTGTGTCTGAAGGAGGGGTGCGCTCTTGCCTCACAGCAAGAAGGTCCTGGGTTTGCATGTTCTCCCCGTGGTTTCCCCGACCACTAAAAACATGTGTTTGAGGGTGTTTGTGAGACGAGCCGCATGTGCTTCGCTGTTGCCATTGTTTGTGCCTCGCTCTCCCGAAAAGAACCAAAAAACAGAACGTTCAGATGCAATGTCCAGTGTTTCCTCCGCTCTCTTTTACCGCTGGGGTCCGCTGGGGTCCGTGTGCGCGCAAGTGTCCGAAAATTGAGCAGACAATTACCGGAGCGCGGGTAAAATTGGCTTTATTACATGTTTGAACGACCGCGGCTGGAGTCGAGTGGAGTCTTCCCGCGGTGCGCTCTTGGTGTTGATGGACTTCCGTCGACTGGAAGTCAAAATGTGCCCTCAGCTCTAGACCAGAGAAGAGCCGTTTAGTTCAAACCCTTTTGGCAGAACAAAGACGCAGAACCAAAGGGAATGTGGCGTCAGTGAGAACGTTTCAGAGTCGGACAAAGCACAGTCGTCTTTACAATGTAATTTATGAGACAAAATAACTCAATTACAAGACTGAACCGGAGTACTGCAGATTGAAAAGCAATGCTCTGTTAAAGGCACTGTACCTGATATGTTTTTGGTTTTTTTGCATGTAATAAAGTGAAATCTGTTTCGCCCCCAGCACAGATTTATTGTGAAAGCTTCTATTCCGGTGAATAGAAGCTTTGTCTGCGTCTAAATATGAAGCACTGTGTTCTCCAAGAAGCAGGAAGTGCGCCGTTAGCATGCTAATGTTCGTTAGCTTTACCCAAGACAGGTGTTAAGTGCTTGTAAACTCATCACGGCGAATATTTCTGATGTTTTAGGTCAGTGAGTGATACATGCGGAGCTGTAAAGAGTTTAAAAGGAACTATTTCTGTTTTTCACGTTTCAAAACTTTTGATCGTTTATCAAATCTAACGTTTTAGTATTTTATTCACAAGCAGTCTTTTCATCATGGGCAGTTCAGTTGAGATTTATTAGCTGTTTCAGACCGGTTTAACAGGTTAGATTCTGTCCAGTACAACTAAATAAAAAACATACTAAATCTCTTGTGTGACTAATCCAGGAGACAGATCCGAGGACGTTCTGAGGGCTTTAGCTCAGCGTGTGTCTGTCGCTCGCACAAAAACCTCATCTCTTTCTTATTATGAACCTTCTCTGACACATCGAGTTTATCTGAATCAGCGAGACGCCCCAGACAGCCAGTTATTAGAAATGTGTTTGCAGGATTCAGAATCTGCAACAATCAATAACAAGTCCAGGAAATCGAATATAACCGGTGATGACTTTAATACGAGGGGGAAAACGTCTTAATGTTGGCTGGACCAAACTCTAAAATTGATCTGAAACGACTTCACATTACATCTCAATGGAGGGCCGCAAACATCACATGTTTGGACGGAATTCTGTTGGGAAAAAGTGCTCACTGCTCACAGGGATCTGCTGACGGCTGGAGAAACTGGAGGTTCTCAAGAGGCTCATCATTACATGTGTTTCTGGGACTGTCCTGTGGTTCGCAAAATAAAGACTGAGATCAATGAGGATGCTGCGGATTGTCTTCGATTCAGATATTTCATTTGACTTTAAAAATGATGTACCTCGGGTGTAGGACTCCAGCAATGGAGATGATTGATGGATACCTGTGGAGTGCACTTTTGGCTGCAGCAAAAAAGGAAAGGATGATGGAAACTGAGCCGACTGAAGGGCTGGACTGAGATAACATTATTTTATTAAAATGGTGCTGACATTTTGTTTTGACTTTTCACTGTCTGGTCACATCATATTTTTCATATTGATAATATTAGCAGATTATTATTATTAGTATTGATGATAATAATAATGATAATAATAATAATAATAATAGTAGGCCTACTAAGCTATCTTAATGATTGTACATACGATACATCATGAACTCCCTGAAATTTATTTGAGTATTTGCTTGTCTCCCCCAAGAGTTTGGCCCCTGCCAGTGAACCTCGGGTGAATTGTAATAATCATGAACATCGTCTATGTTTCTAGTCACGTCCAGGTCTGTGAAAATGTCTGGAAAAATCCCCAAATTTGGCCAACCGTATTTCAGCAAACTCCAGAGGTCTTTGGGTGATTTTAACCTCCATACGAATGCTCATGTCTGCGATTTGTCCGTGCGATGAAGCGTATTTCAACTCTCTCCTTCTATTTTGCACTACGTTAATATTAATTTGCCAACATTCTCATGTCCAATTATCGTTTTTTCTATAATTCAAAAGTGAAAACAGACTGTTGCTAGCAGCAAGGATGAATTAAAACATTTTTGCCGTGTTTAAATGTGTTTATAAGTCTGCCAGTTCTGGAATAAAATCTGTGGACTTGAATTTCCGGCCTTTGCTCATCCTACTGAAGAGTTTGCCCAATACTTCTCCTTTAAATGGCTTATATTAGGCACAACTGACTTATTTGAGTTTTTAGCCTTGGCAAATACACCCGGAGTTGTGTCCCTGAAGTGCTCCTCCAATCAGAACCCGGTCTAAACTAGGACTAAACTCGACACTAAACCTGGACAGAACAGAACCCAAACCAATATCAGGATTAAACTGGGCGAAAACCGGAACTAAATTGGGCGAAAAACCAGGACCAAACTGGGCGAAAAACCAGGACCAAAATGGGCGAAAAACCAGGACCAAAATGGGCGAAAAACCAGGACCAAACTGGGCGAAAAACCAGGACCAAACTGGTTGATAAAATGTGAACGCAGCTAAAGACAAACAGCAGATATTCACAAACAAAGTCCAGATGGAGCAGACGTGACTCTGATCCAGTAAATGAACGGACAAACGTTAGAAACACCTGGACTAAAACGCTAATGAAGCACATGAAAGAAAAGGAAAGCAGATGAAACTGCCAGATTGTTCTTTAGTTTATGTTCTGTGAAAACACTTTGCAAAGGAACTGTGCTCCACAAATAAAACTTACATCGCCTTTATTTTTGAAACTTAGACACGACTAAGTTTGAAGCGGTTTCAAATCGTATTTCCAATATTTAATTTCAGTAGTTCAGATGTATTTACTTGAAGGAACTAGATTATTTTCAGTGTTTGGGGAGTACTGCGTTAGTCCATGAGTTTCCAAACCTTGTTCACGCGGAAAAAGAGGACAAACTGAAGTGGCAAAGACCCAAAAGCAAGAAAAATTTTTAAAGATTCTCTCTATTTTTTTCCTCTTTCCGCTGTGCTCCGAGCTCCACAAAGGTCTGAAAATTACAGATAATACACGGCATTTAAAAAAGGTTAGACCCACTCCATTATAATCAGCACTAATTGTAGTGACATTGTGGGTCGGGTCGGGCGACTCGTTGATGTGGCAGATTTTCTGGATGTGAACATGTGTGAAAGTGTCCATACGTTTGGCTAAAAATATACATTCAACATAGAAAAAAAAAATGACGCTATTTATAATGACGCGTGTGTGTAAGAACCAGGACACAATGGTTCTGGATGTAGTTGTGACAGAACTGAAAGAGCCAGAGTAAGAACTGAAGTTTTGCTGGTGCCATTTGTCTACTCAGTGGATATGGACATGGACATGGACAAGGACATGGACATGGACATGGACATGCGAATAGACATGGACAAGGAGATGGACATGCGAATGGACAAGGACATGGGAATGGACAAGGACATGCGAATGGACAAGGACATGGGAATGGACAGGAGAATGGACATGGACATGCAAATGGACATGCAAATGGACATGGACAAGGACATGGACAAGGACATGGGAATGGCCGTTCAAGGTGAATTATTAACATTCGAGAGTTGAACGCGAACTGAAAATCCAGTTCCGTGGACAAAGCCTCAGTGTCGCACCAGAAAAATGGATATTAAGAGAAAATAATCACATACGACTGAATTTGGAGAGGAAATATGACATAAACTGTACATAATGTGTATATATGTATAGATGACGTTTTTGATGATGATGATCATTTTTATTATTATTTTATTTATTTTTATTGTTCTGTTTTTCTCTAATAAAAAAAGAAGGAAAAAAAGAAGAAAAAAAATGAAAAAAGATCATTTCCTCTCAGAAAAGCTCCAAACAGACTTAAATTGAGGCGGATTCTTACGTATTCGAGAATGTTTTTTGGAGATGAAGCCGCAGACAGGAAACAGTGACACAAAAGCCCCCCTGAAATGAGGATTGTGTGGCAGACTGACATTTCCTCACGTCATTCTTCAGAACAGGGCACGTCTCCAGAGGGTCCGGCACTTCGAGGTTTTCACTTTGGTCAAGAGCGTCGCCACATTTCAATAAGAAATGAAAAAAAACTATTTAAACATATTTTACGCTTGTCTTCTTATATTTAGTGATAAATTAGATCATTATTTGGCATTTTGTTCATTGTAAAATGCACTACTTTTACTTGACAGCGTTTTTATTCCGAAAACAATTTTATTTTACATTTGCGTTCGACAGGGTTAGCATGAATTTATCCGAAAATTCTTGATACAACCTGCACGCCCTTTATTTTATTTTATTCTGCTTCACATTTACATTTGTACTTTAATCTCAATTTTTTTTTCCTTTTTTTTTTTTTAAATTTTAATAATTTTTTCCTCTTGTTATTATATCGCAACGTTAGAGTAATTTAAGTAATTTAAGTAATTTTATTCATTATTATGTGAGACCTGTCTAATGGTCGACTATGGAAACGGAGATATAGAAAATATGACTTTATTTTTTTAAGTATATTTGTAAACTGCTCATTTATTTGTTTAATGTTCTATTTGAGTTTTTGATTAAAAAAAATGTCGCTCCTGTTCTTTTACTTAAGCACCAAAAAGAGTGTAAAAAGTTCAATGTGTGATATTAATCTTGGTTTATTAATCGTGATGAATGAGGTTAAGCGTCTCAACATTTGCATTTCACTGATGAAGCAAACCCCCGTTCCTGTAATCGACCCCTGACCCCTGACCTCCCCCCGTACGAGAATAAATGGGGTCAATCACAAATGTCCACTGGCTAATTAAAATCTCATTAAGACTAATGATTAATCTGGGCTCAAAACCGTGCATAGGTGAATAGGAAATAATCTTAAATATAAAGATATCAATTTGAAAACTTCGTGTGTCGTTTACTCACGTAAATGCTAAGAAAAAAATGTATTACAAGTTTTCCAACATGTCATGTTTTCATGTAGAAACAAGCCATTTTATGCGTGAAACGGCCAAAACGTGACATATTGGGACGTTTGAATGTGAAATATGGACAGAGCCAGATTTTAATTTCTTTAATTTCATATTAGATACAAAAAGAACATACCGAGGCGATTTTT
Source organism: Chaenogobius annularis (assembly GCA_015082035.1). Classification (NCBI taxonomy): domain Eukaryota; kingdom Metazoa; phylum Chordata; class Actinopteri; order Gobiiformes; family Gobiidae; genus Chaenogobius; species Chaenogobius annularis. The sequence goes on from BJKM01000788.1 coordinate 121,152, forward strand.
GATTTCGTTTTGAGACTTAAAACTTGAATAAATCCGGCTTGGCATTAGATAACAACAAATCCTCCGGCAGGTTCCGTTCGCAATCGGTTCGATCCAATATTGTACAGTTGTGGTGCAAGAGCGAAGAATCTATGGCTGAAATGGATTCAATGAAAATGACCAATCTTTCCAGAGCAGACTCTTCGTTTCCCACGTGAACGGACTCATATCGTCTTGCCTGACGTGGCTCCACAGAGGGAATCGTTTGCTTGCTCGAGCGCAACACAAACGTACGTTATTAAGCGTTGTCGTTTCTCCATTGCTTTTTTTTAATTGCCATTGCACTCAAACTAAATCAAGAAACGAGGACGTGATGCAACATGAAACGATGAATAACGTGTGTTTCTCTGTCCGCGTTGTGGTTTAATGCGTCTTTTCCGTTTGTGCAGAAGATTAACCTTGTTGAACCATTATTTGAGCAATTTCAGTTTATTTTCAGCTATTTATTTGTTGTTTTTTTACTTTGCAATTTGTCTTTGGCAGATGATGATTTGTGTATTTCACAAAAACAAAACAGTTGCCCGTAATGGTAAAACGTACAAACTGCGTATAAGGATTTGAGCCATTTGTTTGTCTCCGTGGAGATGCTTTGCCGCTTGAAAAATTCCAGAATATGAATTAAAGCCACTGGTTTTAGGAAAAACTTTTTTTATTTTATTATATATTAATTATATTATTATTATTATTATTATTTATTATTATTATTATTATTATTATATTTTTTCACAAGTATAAAAATAGAAATATAAAAAATAAAATAAACCAATAAAACAAGAACAAGAGAGAAAACAATAAGCAAAAAGCAGACCAACAAAAACTAAAGGAAAGTTAAGCCCAAACAAAGCATTTAAACTTCAACATCTGATGAAACAATAAATTTCTAACATTATAACATTTCTTTAAATCTAACGTTATTTCTGGACATCAACGCACCCAAAACCACAACATTTTGACAATGTTCGGTTTAGTTTCACCAAGTTCCACCAAATCCTTCCGTATAAAGCGAAACTTTAGAAAATGGAGCTGGTTTTATATGACAGCTCTTACCGCAATGAACGTATAAAACCATAGTGTCGCGTGCCGTTCGCAAAACGACAAAAGGACAGTTTTCAACGTGCTGCCTCGTTAAAGGGAATGCGACAGAGAGTGTTTACACGAGTACCGGGCTGTCCTTCGCACATCGCTCCTGGATGGGTTTATAAACACAAGCGGCCGATACTTCTGCTAAACTGGTCCAAAGCGGCACGGCTCGCTCAATTAGGACGAACGTTCTGAATTCAAAATCATTTCAACTCATGATTGGTGCTTCCAGATCTAGTCACTGGGATTTTCCAACCTCCGATTTGGGGAACACGCCCTGTAACGCCGCTCGAACGCCTGACAACATCGATAACAACCACAAGTAGTAGTTTTGAGTCGTTAACCGCGCATAAACAATGCTAACGTTGAGTCAACCCAGCAACATTCTGATATTCAACATGTTCGATTGATTTGTTTTACCGTCACATTTCATTAGCTCATGAATTAGCGTTAGCCAAGTCGTTTACTTACAGGGGATCGGTTGGAACGCTCTGAAGTCGGAGCGCTGGCATTTCGAGCTGGAGGTGCAGCGTTCATAAGCATTCAGCCGGCGCTCCAGCAGAGTGGCTGACTGTCGCTGTACACAATCGCATGTCTACTCGATCACGGCTCAGCATAGCCGGATCTCTAGCGTGGTACGTCCCAGTGTGAGCATGGATTTCCTACGCATCGCAGTTTGATGCAGTGGAGTGGGGGGCCAAGATGCTTTTGATATACAAGAGTTAGAGTATATCATCTGAAGACAGTGAGTTATTCGCGAGAGGAGGCACTCTTTAACTATATGAACGGTGTAAAATTGAAAGAATCTGTTAAATACGGGTGCTATAGTGTCTATAAAATTTTCTGAGTGTTGAAACACCATATAAATCGTCGTGGTGTGGTGTAAATCATTACTTGATCGGGGTGATGCCCAAGATATCCAGAATATCGACTAACATCGTATACTAAATCTTGGTGATTCAGTCTCGATATGTGGGCTGCGGGTATCGAAGTAACGACTCCGTCTTTTGTCACCATTTGCTGGCGGCCCCAACTTTTGCAGCTTAATTAAGACACAGTGCTGACCATTCCTATCGACAAGTTTCTCACTCCGTGCCTTCATCTAGAGTTCCTCGTGCCGCGCTTCCCTGCAGCGTTTGTCTTCGTGACGCAGTTCTCGGAACAAGGCCCACCAGTCGGAGAGTCCCTCGAGGCACGCACCACTAGACGGACCCCCTCCACGCCATCGTCCTCTCACTGCAGCTATTGGTTCGAAATGGGACCGAACCATAAAGTGTGCCAGCGTCGACACACGAAAGGGTGTCAGAGACCCGAAACCGGTCCATAGCCGACGCGGCTGATCTCCTGCTGCGGTCCAGTGTCTCTTTTCTGACGATCCTCCCACATTAATGTTAAACTAGATTCCCAAATTGTTCGAAGGTTATTCTTATTCTGATTCTCGCCAGCGTTGGGTTTTGCTCGTTCCTGATTATCGGGTCGTGTAGTTCTCTGCCTGCTGTAACGTGCCCGTGAATGAAGGTCAGCGTCTCGCGATTTATGGTGCCTTTATAAGAAGGCGCAAATTCAGGGTAGTCTGGCGCTCAACACTATGGCTAGTTACTACAAACGCGTATGCACAATAGAACGTGCCGGCGTGGATGTGAATTCATCGTCAATGTTGTTTTCGTATTGATAGTGTACGTATGTACGTTTGGAGATACTGTGAATTACAGAAGACGTGTATAGTACTAGTCACAAACATAGATAGCTTCGCAATTGAAGATCATATAGACATTGACGTATTAGATTATCTAGTTAGTGATATCTCGAAATGACAGTAAGTGTAGTAAAAATAAGATAGTCAGATATATCACCTTTTTATACCTTAGGTATTAAAGACATATCTACACCTATTTCATCGTCAGAGATCTTATAATTATCTGTCATACACATACAGCTCTTTATTGAAGCTGAGCTATTTTAAACTTTCATTTAAGTAATTTTCCAAACGTTTTTTTTTGGCAAAACCTGCCAAAAGCAATACTTTTGAAAAGACAATGTTATTAACGGTAATTGAAAGTCATTTCCTTTATTAATCTAAATACGCTACCAACGCTAAAACAATAGATTAGACCCCATAGAAATAAGCCATACTATGGCTCTTCTGCTATTCCCTTTTAAGCCTTTAGCACCTTTAATCCCACAGAGAGACAGAAATGAGCAAACAAAGATGAATGAAGCTTTAATATTGTTTAATGGTGAAAATGTCAGGAACTCGGGGGGAGGGGGGTGGTTCTTGTTCACACCTTTTGTTCGGTTCAAGTGGAGGGCCGGTGGGTGGGCCGGTGGAGGGCGGTGGGGGCCGTGCGGGCCGGTGGGGGCCGGTGGGGGCCGGTGGTGGGGCCGGGCGAGGGCCTTATCCCCCACACATCGCTGGACGAGCCGGTCCTAAGAAGAGTTCCTCCCTGGTTGCTCTTTGCTCTGACTACAGGTCTTCATACAGGTGTGGGCCTTTCCCAATCAAGTCCAATCAGCTTAATCCAAACACAGCCAGGGACTTCCAATGAAGAGACAGAACCATCTCAAGGGAAGGACCAGGAGACATGGACATGTGAGTGAAATGCGAGTGTCACAAGCAACGCTACTGACGACTTAATGAACATGTCAGGTTTAACTTTTCGGTGTTTTTTTGTACAGATGGCTGCGATTTAACCAAAGCGGAGTTGTACAGTGTAACTTAAACCTTTCCTCACCGCTCCTGTGCGCTTCACGCTGACAGTATGGATTATGGCCGTTTATCAACGGCTCAAACAAAGCATCTTGCTAATCCGACCGGGAACGGCTGCGAAAACCCTCTGTGAATCACCATAACAGCAGCTGAATACAGCGCGTGCAAATGAACAGGTCCACGCACGTGTCCAAGGCAAAGATAAAGACAGGAACGTCCCATCATAAATAATAACGCACCGCTTCCTTAAGCCCGATCAACCCGAAACGACTCCCCCGGTAACCATGACAACACCATCCCCCAAACATCTCCGAAACGCCCGCACCGCTTCACTGTAATAACGATTAGCATTGACGTTGCCAAACAAGGACTTTCCTGTATTATCATTATTATTATTATTATTATTATTATTATTATTATTATTATTATTATTGCAGATGTTTGTGAATAAAACATACCTCACGCACACGCATAACTGCACTATTTGAATTTGGTTTCCAAGTAACGTACTTTCTGCCCGTGGAGCCAGATAATGTGATAAATAAATGAATAGAAATGTACAAAAGCAGCTCAAACATGCTAACTGTGGATTTAAAGCGCCCCCTACAGGTTAGATGACTCGTTGAACTAAAATGCAGTTAAGTTTTATATAGAATATTTTGAATGTTGCTAAAATTATACAAAATGTTATCACAGAATAGTCCCTTTTTTTTAGGTTTATAATGTCACTTCCTGTTTGTAATCGATGACATCACAGTAGGAAATTACCCAGCAACCACTGGGCCAAAACTCATCTAAAGTCACTATTTATTTTATAACAAAAGTACATGAGAGCGACTTTATTTTCATGTTTAAAGAGTCAAAAAAGTGTGTGTAAATTCTGCATAAACGTTGACTGAAATGAGTGTCCCTGGTGTGATGTCACTTCCTGTCCCTGTTGTGACGTCACTTCCTGTCATTTTCCACAGATTTTTCCACGTTTTCCCCACAAATACCTGCTCGATCGGTGTCAAACTGTCATTTATATGTACGACAAGTTTAAACACACCAAATAAAGTCAGAATTAGAACATCGTAAAAACCTGTCAAGAGGAACTTTAAGTTATACAAACTAAACGAGGACGGGCTGATCATGTGACGTGAGCGGGGCGCAGTGACCCCCTCCGCTCTCTCCAGCGGGACGCACGAGTAGCAGCACTTTTTACATGTACTTTGCACACTAAAAGCATGTGAAAACCTGCACTCAAAGTGGGACAACCAGCCCCGGGCACGGTGTTCGTGTTCGAGCCGGACACATCCTGTTCTCGAGCGTGGTTGATGTTGTATCCAACGGTTTCTGATGCACTTATGCAAAGAGCGGCCAGCAGGGGCATAAGCGGGCCCAATACCAGTTCACCAGCTTCAAGGGTAAAACAGGCTTTGTTACGAGAAAAGAAGAAGGACCTATGAGTCCGGTTGTGTAGATGATCTTTAAAGAGCTCTTGGTCTAGAACAGGGCTATTCAACCTAAGGTCCGGGGGCCAAATCAGGCCCGTCAAGCAATTTAATCAGGCCCAGGACCCATCTTCCAAAGGTTGAAAAAAATAAGATAAAAATCTAGTTCTGGTTTAATTCTGGGTTAACACTCGATTAGACCTGGTTCGGTCTTTGGTTTAGTCCTTGTTTGATTCTGGGTTGGTCCTAGTTCAGACCTGGCTGGTTCTAGTCTAGTCCTACCTTAATTTTGTATGTTATTTCTCACAAAAATCGAATCTAGCCGTATGAGCCCCCCGACATGCCCACCCTCACAAACTTTAGCCTTTTTAAATCCAGGCTTACAACGTATTTATTCAGACAGGCTTTTAACATGAAGTTGTGTAGAGACACTTTATTTTGCACAGTTTATTTTACTTGTGTTATTATGTTTTGTATTTCCATGAATTTTTATTGTGACTTTGAGTGTTGTAAAGGGCTCTATAAATAAAGATTGATTGATTGATTGACCCAAAATGTTTGTTACTGCGGCATGTTGTGCACTTCTGGCCCAAAGACCATGGCCCTCCGAAAAATCTGGCCCTTTGGGGGAAAACAAGTTGAATCGCCCTGGTGTAGAACGTAAGATTGAGACAAACGCAGTAAATGTTTAGAGCTCTTCGTCGGGGTGGAAACCATGAAAAAATACTATCGCTGTAGTTTTTGAATCCAGCACTAACTTCAGAAATGTCAACCTGACTCGACGAGCAGGTGGAAACGGGAGAAGGAACATGACTCAAACACGCACGGACACAACTTGGACTGAGCACGCGACAGTGGAACCATTCAAACACGATCCAAAGCTCTTAAAAGTGCAAATGTACACGTCTCCAACGTCATTTTACACATGACTTCGTTTCGAGTTGTCGTTTCCAGCGTTCTTCAGGCCGTTCCTTTCCTGGCAGATGTCGCGCGTTGGCCTGAAGGGGGCGCATGTCAAACATAAGAGTCAAAACTGTCCGTTATTTCGACAAACGCGGTGAAGTTTAACATTTCCTGCAGCAGCAACAGCAGCAGATGTCAAATCTCACTTTAAGCATATTTTAGCTGAAGTTTGAAGTGTTTTTAAGCGTGATTTTATATGTGCTCGCTGTGTCTGGGTTGGTTTGGTTTCCATAGCGATGTCACGATACTAAATGTGAGGAGAAATGAGTTAATGAGTCAAAGATCATTCACGATAATTGACAACATGAACAAACGACTTTCTGAATGATAAAGTGAAACAAGAAAACAAGAAAAAAAAAATCGATAATAATAGTATTTGGAAGATGGATCGCGGGCCGGATCAGATCGTTTGGTGGGCCTGATCTGGCCCCTGGGCCTTAAGTTGAATAGCCCTGGTTCAAACCATCGTTGGACTAAATAAAGGTGTTCTATGGTATTATTGTGTGTCAGAACTGTTGTGTCGTTTATGTGGATATTGGCTCTTGTTTACAGTCTGGTTGCTAGGTAACCAGAATCAGAATCAGAAGGGGTTTATTTCCATTGTCAATGAACAAAATATCTCAGCATTAAGGTGCAACATAAAGCGCTGATCAATGATAAAAAACAACAACATATATGACATCAAAAAGGGCATGAATTAAGAAACAATTTAAAATGACTATAGTATAAGATAAAAATAAAAATAGACATTGCTGTGTACACAAGATTACAGTTAACAGCTGTGGAATGACCTCTACATATGTCATATTTGTGCTCACGTCTAACCAGGAAGTACAATTATAAACTTTACACAAACGGTCAAACTGGGGACAAAATGTTTGGTCAAATCTGAAATATAATTGAATTCACTGCGTTTTGGTCAAAGGTGTAGTTTAAACTGTCAAATCGACTTTAACTATGGAATCAGGTCCATGAACTTTCGACTTCCTGTTCAAACTTGCAGCAGATTTTATTTTTTTTATTTTGGTCACTAGCACTTGAAGTCAGAACCATGTACTTGGGCCTCAAAACGCCTGCCATGGACACCATAAATGGATACCTCTGGAACATTCTTCTGGCTGTAGCAAAAAAAAATGGATGACACAAACTGCACCGACGGTCAAGGACTGCACTGACGCTCTTGTAAAAGTACTTTTCATCCTGGTTCAATACAAAGTAAAATAAATTAACACAAATCAGTATTTAAGACACACTTTACACATTTTGGTTCCCATTATTTACTGGGTATAAAAAGACAAAAAAGGCCATTTCATTTGCAAAAGTAGTGGCTTAAGTAATTATTTAACGTTGAACGCTTCTGTCCTTGATTTGTCCTTTTTGTCTGTGGAGCTCCGAGCGTTTGGACCCAAAGAACCTTTATTGGTCATTTATTTAAAAAGGGCCAGAACAGAGCGCAACGGCCTCAAGTACTTCATACAAATGTCAAGTACTTAATGCGTTGTGCTTTTCTATAACAGTACAATAGTGGTCTGCTTTTTGTCAAGAGGGGCGGGCAGGGCTAGGGGGAAGGTGAAAACGGAATACGACAACACGCGCATTACCCAAAACGCGCATGAACCACTCAAAATGCAACCTGAGAACCCGGTCTAAGGCTCGTGAGAACACATGCGGGCGGAACGCGTCGTTTTGACGGCGTCACGACCGCACAGTACGAAACGGAAAAGACGCGAACCCCCGGCACACAGCGGGGGTCGGAGCGGGTTCCGTGCGCCGCTCTGCTCCGGGGGGGGGGGCAGTGAGGGTCGCGCCACGTGCAGAGGACAATACTGTACTCGTCCCCGTTCAGTGGTCTATCGCCTTTTACGCGCAGCTTTTTATGGAGAAAATCAAGATAGAAAGCATGTTGTTCAAGGTGTTCATGAGCAAAAAAAAGCAGCTGTGAATGAATCATTTTCTGTTAAAGCAATAACACCTTCATAGTGAAATATAACAGTATAACAGTGTCTATGTATAAATGATAATGTGTTTTAGTCTTTTCACAGCGGCGGCGGGTCGTGCAGTGATATGTCCCAACACCGCAAAGAGCCCCTTATTGAATCGTGTTGCTCAGTCCATTTCCGCTCAATAAGTTCTCCACATGCTTTTACCGAGACCAAACCTCCGAGCCAGATCTATAACCAGACTTTGATTCAAAAGCCAAGTAGAGAGAGAGAGGAGTTCTGAGAGCTCAGATAACAAACTTGAGACCTGGACCAGGACTTAGACGGAGCGCTTTCAAACACTCGAATCAGATATTTGGGCTTCGTGATGCATTTGCCGCAGGTTTATGGATTCTAACAAGCTGAAATGGATCATTGACAAAAGGATGACCTGGCCGAGTTCGGCGTTTTCAACTCACGACTCTGGATTTACTCAAACCGGCTGCGCGCTAGGAGATTTTAAAATCTTCGGCGAACCCCAAAGCGACCCGCGCAAAGTGACACATCGTGGACATTTAGCATTTTCGAAAAGGACAACGACGCCAACGGCACCAGAGGATTACGGGGGTGAACGGGGTGAGCGGGGTGAGCGGGGTGAGCGGGGTGAGCTGCGTTTCCGCGCGCCCTTGTTCCCGGGCCGAAAACAGAAACAAAAACGTGACGTAGCACCGGCGCGCTACTTCAAAATGTGCGTCAAAAATCATGTGGCGCCGTGACGGTTCGAGAAACGAAAGCCGCTCTGGTCCGTCGCTTTGGTCCAACTCGGAGCAGAAATCCTCGACCGTTAAAACCTTTTGCTTCTACAAACTCATTTTGCAGACTAAATCGATGTGTTCTTTCCTCGCGCGTGCCCTAAGAACCCGTTGAGCGTTGGCGTAACGGTGGTAATAGGGCCACATCTGCTCTCGCAAAAACAAAATGAAGGAAAACTAATTGACTGCATGTGATTTTGCCGAAGGGCCTTTCACTGCGAAGGCCGCCGCGTTCTTGGTGCGGTGAGCGAGAACAAACGGCGGGAACGGAAATGTGGATGATGTTAATGTTATTTTTTGGTTTCTTTTTCCACTTAAACACGTTTTATTGTTTCACTTCACCCATTTGCATCCTTGGATTTATGCGGGACGTTGGCAAAAACACGCTTTATTTGTAAATATTCTCCATCTAGATGCTTTTATTTGATTAAAAATGGATTCAAAACATCAAAACAATAGAAATAATCGTTTTTAATTGGCTGCATTGACAAATTAGTAGTCAAAATAAGTAGTTGAAAAAAGGTGGTTTGACTATAAGAAATGAACCTAAAATGAAAACCAAATGTATATTTTCACGTACACAATGCAACATGATGTTTAAATAGTGTCTTTAGGGGTGATTATAGACATTAAACCCTCACAGTGATTAAATCAGCAGACTGTATAAAACAAGAGATGTATTGAACCAAAAAGGATTGTATTTTATTGATCCTTATTGACTCCTCCGTTAAAGGACAAAAAAGGCTGTTTGAATAGTTAATGGTGTTGGGTCCAGAGAACCAGCGAATACTCTGTTCATCCAGGCTGTTTCACACTAAAGGATATTGACTGAAATTAAAACATACAAATGGGAAAAAATGACATTCGAAGTTAATTTGGAAAAGGACAAATTTGACCGACTCTGGACTCAATGGGATTTTTTTTTTTCTACACTGGTTTAAACGTGTAGTTGATGTCTGTTTGTATTTCTGTTTGTTTAATTAAGCAAAAAACAAAAGAATTATGCATAATATATAAAATAATATAAATAATATAATTATAAAATGTGTAAGAGTTTTTGTTGTTGTTTTTTACGAGGTTTATACCATTTTGAAGAAGCTAAAGTCAGAACAAACGTTAAATCAAGATGTGTTTACGTTTTTGGAGTAAAATCATTGAATGAACCAAGCGACTAATTAAAATCAAGCACCACTTTCGTCAAATAAATAATAATAATAAATGTATTGGTCACTATTAAAATGATATGTACTACAAGGGAATAGGATTTTTTTTATTAATTTTATTTTATTTTATTTTATTTTATTTTATTTTATTTTATTTTATTTTATTTTATTTTAATTTAATTTAATTTAATTTAATTTAATTTAATTTAATTGATTGATTGATTGATTGATTGATTGATTGTTATTATTATTATGTATTTTTCTTTACATAGGTCAGTTTGTTTTAAGTAAGTTTTTGTTGCCGTATGTTTAAAAAAATACATTGAAAAAAAGTAGTTCAGGGCAGACAGATTGAGAAACCCGTGGATCCGGAGGCGTTTGTCGCTCGCGTGTCGCTCGCACACGCTGAAGGACAGATGCTGCTCGGCTTCCGCCACATCTGTCACGTCTGAACGTCATGTTTGGATCTCCGCGACGCTTCGTTTTACCCACGACAAAGACGAACAACAGCACATTCAGAAGTACCACCAAAAATACACAAAGAGAGCGAAAGGAAAAACACATTTTCCATCGTCTTTGCAACACTTTTTGACTTTGGACTGGTAGAATAGTGAGTCGCTTTGCTTTCCCATCACTCACTGCTATTTGTATCTGAGCGTCACGAAAAGTATCATTTGTGCCAAAGTATGAGTCTGTAAAAACGTGACGGTGGCGCGTCCTCAAGGCTTGAGCGCTCACGCCAAAAAAGATTACAATTCGTGAAAATGTCAGTGTAAACTCATTTCCCTATTCATAAAAAAAAAAGGAATCTTTTTTTTTATTTTATTTTTTAAAATTTTTATAGAGCAAAAACCAAACATATTTACAAACATGAAAAAAACAAAAACACGACCAATTAATTTTTTTTATTTTTTTTAAAAAAGCTAAAAGTGTTAAAACTTGTTTGTTGCCAAATTTTAAAAAAAGCTATGAAAGCGAAACGAGGAGGAGAGAAAGGACAGAGGAGAGGAAAGAAAGGGAGAGAGAAAGGACAGAGGAGAGGAAAGAAAGGGAGAGAGAAAGGACAGAGGAGAGGAAAGAAAGGGAGAGAGAAAGGACAGAGGAGAGCAGGGAGGGGGGAGAGGAAAGAAAGGAAGAGAGGAAAGAAGAGGAGAGGAAAGAAAGGAGGAGAGGAAAGAAAGGAGAGAGAGGAAAGAAGAGGAGAGGAAAGAAAGGGAGAGAGAAAGGCAGAGGAGAGGAAAGAAGGGAGAGAGAAAGGACAGAGGAGAGGAAAGAAAGGAAGAGAGGAAGAAGAGGAGAGAGGAAAGAAAGGAGGAGGAAAGAAAGGAGAGAGGAAAGAAGAGGAGAAGAGAAAGAAAGGAAGAGAGAAAGGACAGAGGAGAGGAAGAAAGGGAAAGAGAGAAAAGGACAGAGGAGAGGAAAGAAAGAGAGGAAAGAAAGGAAAGAAAGGAAGAGAGGAAAGAAAGGAAGAGAGGAAAGAAGAGGAGAGGAAAGAAAGGAAGAGAGAAAGGACAGAGGAGAGGAAAGAAAGGGAGAGAGAAAGGACAGAGGAGAGGAAAGAAAGGAAGAGAGGAAAGAAGAGGAGAGGAAAGAAAGGAAGAGAGAAAAGAAGAGGAGAGGAAAGAAAGGAATAGAGGATAGGAAAGAAAGGTATAGAGGAAAGAAGAGGAGAGGAAAGAAGAGGAGAGGAAAGAAGAGGAGAGGAAAGAAGAGGAGAGGAAAGAAAGGAAGAGAGGAAAGAAGAGGAGAGGAAAGAAAGGAAGAGAGAAAAGAAGAAGAGAAAGAAAGGAAAAACAAACAAAACACGACTAGAGAAATCTTCATCTGAATGTGTTAAACGTGTTTGTTGTTGCCAAATAAAAAAGCGATCTTCCTAATTCTAACTGTTTTAATCTCTGTGAGGTCAACATTTCTGTGAGTGTTTGTTCAGTAAATCGTGAAGATCTGGATTTGTTTCTTCATGAAACCTTCTAAATGTTCACAATCTCAGCTGATGTTATTGTCTATGTTCACGACATGATCTTAAACCTTCAGAATAATCTTTAAACATAAACATGTGTCGTGTTAAAGATGCACTGTGGAACTTTTCCGTCGCAGCTTCAGCTCTTTTACGACGACCAAAACGTTTGCCCAAGCCACAAACGCTCTGGCTCGGGTTTCAGGATCCGTTCTGTTGCGCGTCGTGTCGGACGCTCGGCGACGTTGTCATGACGACGAGAAATGCCCCCCCAAGGAATTCTTCATTTTACAAGAGGAACTCGAGCCCCGAACCACTCGATCACTGCTGTCGCTCATCAGGGACGACTCTTCAAGAGGAGAGGAAAGACAAACGAGGGAGGAAGGACAGAGGAGAGGAAAGAGGAACAAGGGAGGAAGGACAGAGGAGAGGAAAGAGAAACGAGGGAGGAAGGACAGAGGAGAGGAAAGAGGAACGAGGGAGGAAGGAAGGACAGAGGAGAGGAAAGAGGAACGAGGGAGGAGGGACAGAGGACAGAGGAGAGGAAAGAGAAACGAGGGAGGAAGGAAGGACAGAGGAGAGGAAAGAGAAACGAGGGAGGAAGGAGGACGAGCGAGGAAAGAGAACGCGGGAGGAGGAAGGCAGAGGAGAGGAAGAGGAACGGGGGAGAAGGACAGAGGACAGCAGAGAGGAAAGGGAAAGGAGGGAGGAAGAAGAGGAGAGGAAAGAGAAACAGGGAGGAAGGACAGAGGCAGAGGAAGGAAAGGGAAAGGGGGAGGAAGGACAGAGGAGAGGAAAGGGAAGGAGGGGAGGAAGGAAAGAGGAGAGGAAAGAGGAAGAGCGAGGAAGGACAGAGGGATGAAGAGGGAACGAGGAGGAAGGAAGAGGAAGGGAAAGAGAACGAGGGAGGAAGGACAGAAGGAGAGGAAAGAGGAAACACGGGAGGAAGGACAAAGGAAGAGGAAAGAGGAACGAGGGAGGAAGACGAGGACAGAGGAGAGGAAAGGGAAAGGAGGGAGGAAGGACATGAGGAGAGGAAGGAAAGGGAAGAGAAGAAATCGGAAATACAGAGGAGAGGAAGAAGAGAGAAAGAGGAGGGAGAGAAAGGAGTGGAGAGAAGAGGAGGAGAGAAGAGGAGGGCGAGAAGAGGAGGGAGGAGCTGTTGGTAAAGCCACATCTGGTAGAAAAGAGGAGGATTTTCTGATTGCGTCGCTGTGAATGTGTCATAACAAACATTCATGCACGATCGGCTGTTTGATTCAATGGCTTTCGACAATTTTGGCTTAAATCATTTCGCGTTTGAGGCGAAACGGTGGAAGAGACAAAAAATATAGAGTTTGTGATTCATGTGTTGTTGACCTTTTGTATATTAACATTTTTTTATTTGAGCAAATTAATTGTAATTTTAAAAAATAAACTTTGCTGCATTTTTTGGAGTTAAAACTTTAATAACTTTAAAGGCCAGGCTTGAATCTTTTTTAATTCTTATTTAGTAATCGAGCATTAAATTTACTGATTTTTTTAAAAAAAATTAAATTTTGCCAAATGTTTTGGAGTTGAAACTGTAATAATCAGGCTTTAAAAAAAAAAAAAAAAAAAAAAACATAAAAAAAAAATCTATTTCAGAAAACTAAATCTTAACTCTTGCTGATAATAGCCTCATATTTTGTAATTGAAACTTTAATAAATCAGGCTTGGAATGTTTTACTTCTAATTTAGTATTTGAGCAAACAAAATCTTACTGAAAATTGCCTCATTTTTTTGGGAGTTGAAACTTTAATTAATCTTTAATTAATAATGTTTTTCATTAGTGCAAATAAAATCTCAATTCTTAGTGAAAATAGTTTAGAAATACATTTTTGCCTTTTATTTTGGAGTTGAAACTTTAATAAATCAGGCTTGGAATTTTGGATTTCTTATTTAATATTCAAGCAAATTAAATCTTACTTGAAAAATTGCTGTAAAATTAAAACTTTGCCTCATTTTTGGGAGTAAAAACTTGAATAAATCAGGCATGGAATTAAATCCGATCTGTGAAAATGTTGTCAACTCAAGTTTAGTGTGACTGAATTTTGAATGAATTGTGTTGAAACCATTGGACGTAGTTCATTTTGAGGTTTTCAACACAAATCATACATTTTGTGAAGCTCGAAAACAAATTTGAGGCTACAAAACAGGCTTTTTTTTTTCAATCTTTTGTAGAAGTCGGACATTTGAACGCCGGAAGTTTTTCAAAATCGTTGCTTATTTTTGGTTTGGAAATACTTTCATTTTGCCTCCATTTCGGGAATTCTGAACATTCTGATGAAATGGACTTTTAAAGGTCTATACATATATTCATCCGTCTTCATTCGCGCTGCCTTTGCCTCCGAATGAAATGTGTTTGTCGTTACTCATTTATGTAAAATAGGCCCCTGTCGTAGTGAAGATAAATCACGCGTTTATTCATTTGGAGAGCGTCTCTTCAACTCGCGTGTGTTCGGACGCGATTAGACTCATTGTAAACCCGGAGCCGTTCTTCGCGTTCTGGAGACTTTGTGCAAGAGGAAGAGTGGAATACTACAAAACGCCTCGTATCTGATTCAAAACTTTTCAATTGTCAAAAGCAGAAGGAGGATGGGGTTTGCCTTGTCCCAAAAATAATGACGTTGTTTCAGCTCAAATCAGTTCAGAATGATATGAAGCTCAATGGAAAAATATTGAGCGTGATGTTGTGCTGAGGTTCCTGCGCAGGCCTTTACTGGAAGGAAAAAACGCTGAGTCATTTGGATTACGGTAAGACTGTATTTAATGACCTTATTCACTCGGTTTTCAGTGTTTTCTTTTTTTCCCATGCTTTCCACTTCACTGACAGGTTCAAAGAAATGCACCTCGGACGCTGTATAGCGCTATTGTAAATCCGCCTCAGGCTGAAGCCGAAGTGTCATTTTCTGTCTTACATGATTTATGATTTGTAATTTTATTGTCAATTCGCATCATGAGCGGGAGGGAATAGGGGAGGGGAGAATCTGTTGGTGATTCGACACAAGAGGTGCGTACGGGAAAGCGAGGCATCAAACGAGGACCTGTGGTGTGGAAGAACGGATCGCCCGAGGGTGAAATGCTTGCTCGGACGAGGGGGTGGTAGATGCCGCTCGGAATGAGGGGCGGTGGAGATGCCGTCGGACGGGGGGCGTGGAGATGCCGCTGGACGGAGGGCGGTGGAGATGCCGTCGGGAGGGGCGGTGTGATGCCGCTCGGACGGAGGGCGTGGAGATGCGTCGGACGGAGGGCGGTGGAGATGCGTCGGACTGTGAGTGGAGATGCCGCTCGGACGAGGGCGGGGAGTGCAGTCGGCATGAGGCGGTTGGAGATGCCGCTCGGACGGAGGGCGGTGGAAGATGCCGCTCGGACGAGGGGCGGTGGAGATGCCGCTCGGACTGTGGGCGGTGGAAGATGCGCTCGGACTGTGGGCGGTGGAGATGCCAGCTCGGGGACGGAGGGCCGGTGGAGGATGCCGCTCGGTACGGAGGGTCGTGGAGATGCGCTCGGACTGTGGGCGGTGGAGATGCCGCTCGACGGAGGGCGGTGTAGATGCCGCTCGGACTGTGGGCGGTGGAGATGCCCGCCGCTCGGACTGTTGGGCGGTGGAGATGCCGCTGGGACGGAGGGCGTGAGATGCCGCTCGATGAGGGCGGTGGAGATGCCTGCTCGGACTGTGGGCGGTGGAGTGCGCTTCGTTTGGACTGTGGGCGGTGGGAGATGCCGTCGGACTGTGGCGGTGGAGATGCGCTCGGATGTGGGCGGTGGAGATGGCGCTCGGCGGAGGGCGGTGGATGATGCGGCTCGATGAGGGCGGTGGAGATGCCGCTCGACTGTGGGCAGGTGGAGATGCGCTCGGACTGTGGGGCGGTGGGATGCCGCTTCGACGGAGGGCGTGGAGATGCGCTCGGACGGCAGGGGCGGATGGAGATGCCGCTCGAACGAGGGCGGTGGTGATGCCTGCTCGGACGGAGGGGTCGGTGGAGATGCGCTCGGACGGAGGGCCGTGGAGATGCCTGCTCGGCACGGAGGGCCGGGGAGAGCGCTCGGACGGAGGCGGTGGAAGAAGCGCGCGCCTGTCACTCACGGTTTACAAAAAAATACTGTGAGTTGGGAAATGAGAACCTGCGGCCGTAGATCTAAAGTGACTCGTGGGTGCGGGTTTTGACAGCGTGGTCGGAGCCGTGCGGATCGGCCGTAGAAGAACAGGGTTGTGGGATGGATTCTCAGATGCTCACGGTATTAGGAAGAAGCGCAACAGCTAGCTAACTGCTAAAGCTAACGTACAAGCTATCTAAACAAACAAACTATACCAAGTATCCATTAAAAAACGCACTACCAACCAACCAACCCAATTAAATATGAAAATAACTACCAACGAACACCAGCAACACATAACAACAAGCTAACTAACTACTAATGCAGACACAAACAATATGGGACTGAGGATCAAGGGAGGCGGCTGCAGAACAGTTTCAACACCGATAGTGCCTTTGACTTTAAAACAATGTAACCTGGGGTGTAGGACTCCGGCGTTGAGATGATTGATGGATCATGTTGGGTGTGTGCTTTGGGCTGGACGGCACTGCCTGTCGAGGACTGGACTTAGGAAAACGGTGCGTGCGCACTGGTTTTACCACCCGCATCAGAACTGCTGTCATTTATTTGTGCTTTAATAGTTTATTATTGTTCTGTTGAAGTTGAGTGATGTGAAAAGTATACTATTATTATTATTATTATTATTATCATTATTATTATTATTATTATCATTATTATTATTATTATTATTATTATTATTATTATTATTATTATTATCATTATTATTATTATTATTATTGTTATTATTATTATTGTTATTATTATTATTATTATTGTTCTGTGAAGCGTCTTTGAGTGATGTGAAAAGTATACTATTATTATTATTATTATCATTATTATTATTATTGTTATTATTATTATTGTTATTATTGTTATTATTATTATTATTATTGTTATTATTATTGTTATTATTGTTGTTATTATTATTATTGTTGTTATTATTATTATTGTTATTGTTGTTATTATTATTGTTATTATTATTATTATTATTGTTGTTGTTATTATTGTTATTATTATTATTATTGTTATTATTATTGTTGGGTCTGGACCGACATTACAATTGATATTCGAAAAAAGTATAATTTTAGTGTGTATATATATATATATATCTATATATCTCTGTCTTGTTATGCGTTCCCTCTGTTTTGTGTATAAAAACGGACAAAATAAAACACAAAAATAAAGAACTCAGAGGAAATTTGCTTTTGCACCCAGTTTCAAGGACTTTTAATCATATTGTGAGCATTTTATTCTATTTTCAAGCACGTTTTATAAAACATGTTGTTGTCGGAACGTACCCTTCTCTTTGTCGTCCTCGGCAACGGTAAAGTGTGCTCTCATCACGTCTGTATTCATTTGTTAAATATATACAGTACATATATATATATACCACAACCTTTCGCACACATAAGTGCTTTTTGTTTATAATTAGTGAACTAAATACAGAGAAGCGAAGGTGAAAACTGACACACAAACCGACGCTGAAGACGGATCGCCATTTCGACATGGTTACGAGCTCCATTAAGGTCACTTTGACATACGTCGTCTTCTGCAGATCTACATAATGAGTCATTTGTTCGTCTCCAGCAGTAAACATCTCGTCCTTCGCCGGGTAATTACTTATTTACCAAAGCGATTATGAAATACTGTTGGGTTTGTGATTCCTCTTTAGTTGAATACATTAGTGACCTTCAATAATAGCACACATCTGTGGTTGAGAGAAATGTTATATATATATATATATATATATATGTATATATACATATATAATTTAGGTAAAAGGTTACGTTTTGCATTCATTCATGAGTTAAGAGAACAATTTGATCACAAACTGGAGAAGGAAAAGGTCACTATAAGAGCTGCATTTTCCATTTTTTCCCCTCACAAATGCAGTGCAGTTCGAAGCATAAACACCACAATGTATTTGTCTGATTTTGGTAAAGTAACTGTATGTGCTGAAAACCACCAAATAAAAGAGTAACTGCACCAGAAAAGTGACTCTAAATACGTATTTTCGGTATGTTCTTCCCAGCTCGGCTCACAGAAAGTACACTATTCACTTATTATTTTTTTTTTTTTATTTTTTTAATTGTTGTTTGCGTCAAAAAAAAAAAAAGAAAAAAAAAAGTGCTCTACATCCAAGCACATAACAAGATAACAAATGTGTTATTTGACCAGGTGTAGGCAGAAGCCAAGGCTTATTAAGCCCACCCTTCTCTCCCACCCTCACGGTGGTGGACATTTGTCATAGTGTGGAACACCAGCGGACAATTCATCAACAAAAACTACAAAATACTGGACAGGACGCTCCCAAGTATCATCTACAAGCACTCACATTTTCACAACAACAAAATGCATTTTTTATTCTGCTAAATATTTTTCTAGGATTATTTTCTTAAAGATACTTTTAAACTGAAATAAAGAAGTGGCTTTTTTTAATTCATCGCAACAACTGTTCCATAATAGAACTCCTTTACTTGATAAACAATGTTCCGTCAGTGTCGTTCTCACATCAGCTCTGTCAAACATACACGTTCCCCTTAAATTATAAGGGGAACGTGTATGTTCCCCTTATAATTTAAGGGGAACATACTTTCTCTCTGTGTAAACTTTGTCTTCAATGATATAGGGATTTTGAACACATTTGAACACATTTTACTGATAAAGGACACATATTATGCAAAATTGTCACTTTTTCTCTCTTTTTTAACTCTGTTCTCACATTATTCCTCGTCACAAACTCAGCTGGAGCACATTTAGCTTCATTCACACTCGTTTGATGAACCCTGGTTAGAAAGTCATCTCCCCTCCGAGCCTCAAAAACACTCCGTTCTGAATCTCACCGATCTGTGATGTCACATTCTACCTGTGATGTGTAAGAATCTTCTGCTGTTTTCAACTCAACTGCACGGCTTCAACAATCAGGGAGTCTGAGGCGATGGTAAACTCGTGTAATTCCCTCTGCAGCCAGTAGATGGAGCGAAAGCGCAGGCACGTAGTTTTATTGTTCACTTTTGTAATGCAAACTCGGGCACTTTTACATTTGTTTGTTTGGGGTTTTTTTTAGATCTAAAACATGAAATGCCAAAGTAAGTGTATTAAAGAGCACATTTATAAGCTGATTACAATACAAATAATGCATAACATTTGTCCTTTAAAGTGCCCCCTACAGGTCGGACGACTCATTGAACTAAAATGCACTTCAGATAAATATACTTTGAATTGTGCTAAAAATTATAAAAAAAATGATCACAGAATAGCAATTTTTTTAGGTTTATAATTTCACTTTCTGTTTGTAATTGATGACATCACAGTAGGAAATTACCCAGCAACCACTGGGCCAAAATTATTTATTTGACAAATGAAAATATATGAGAGCGACTTTATTTTGTTGAATTCATGTTTAGAGCGTTGAAAAAGTTGTTTCTTTTGTGTAAATTCTGCATAAACTTTGACTGGAATGAGAAATGTCCCTGTTGTGATGTCACTTCCTGTCATTTTCAACAGATTTTTCACCGTTTTCTCCACAAATACCTGCTCGATCGGTGTAAAACTGTCATTTATATGTACGACAGGTTTAAACACGCCAAATAAAGCCACAATTAGAACATACTAAAAACCTGTCATGGGCCCTTTAAGTTTTCTTTATGTGGACAATATGAAACGGTTAAAGTTCTAAGATCGTACATTCAGACATGATTTTTCTTTGATTTATTTGATTTTGCAGCTAATCAAAACCCACTCAAAAAGGTACAATTACCCAGATACGTCGGTTTAAAACGTTCTTTAGCTCGACCGACGCTTTTTGAACCGGAAAAAATCAAGACATGGAATACCTGTAGGTGGCGCTGTAATGTCGCATTTCTTTATTTTTGCTGCAGAGATTCACAGTAAACAACATCTTGACACAAACCCAAAGCATTCTGAAGTAACAAAGGCAAACTCGAGCAGAAAGTGAGAGCTACAGTTTTTCTAACGTTAAAGGAGGAAATACAGAATGAAAAACCAAAGATTTTATTTAAAAACTCATTCGGAGTGAATCCATGTTGACATGAAAGTCTGATTTCTTTGGACTTTCTTCCCAATTCTGAAATTTATATTTAGTTTTTTTGTTTGTTCTGAAAATGATGATTATTTTTAGTTTTTAGATTGAAAAGTTGAATAAATATGGTGATTTTTTGTATTATTATTATTTTTTATCCAAGCATTTATTTTATTTTTTACACAGAATTTATGTAACTGCATTTTTTGCCTTTGAATTTTCAAAAGTTGCATGTTTTTTTCCAATTACCTAACATCTTTGTATTTATTGAATATGTTTTTTAAAATAATTCTGTTCAAATGCAGTTTTTCTTATTCAGTGTAAAAAATATATATATATATATTCAGTAAAAATCCAGAGTTTTTAATAATAAATCAAATCCCTGCACTGAATTTTAACTCATTGTATTTATAATTAATTCATATTTTGATATTTACAAACGCACAAAATGTCATTACATAAATTCAGAGTATGAAATAAATGCTTTGGTAATAAAAACACAAAATTACTTAAAATGACATTGTTACTCTGCATTTCCAAACTGGACAAATGTAGTTTCCCTGTAGCCCCAGCACTCTGCGTGTTCAGATGTGACCTGGTTTTTACAGAGAACACGACGGAACAGGAGCAGCAGAGGGTTCGGTTAAGGCTCAAAGCGACAGGTTTCACAGTAGAAGTACACGAAAAACAACAGATCACAAATCTGTACACAAGGCCAGGAAATACGAGCACTTCGCTTAAAATGTGCAAAAAATCAAACTCTGCTTTGCTTTTGCAACGAAAGGCGACGCACTGACGGCGCGGTGTAAACGTAACAGATGCAGATGCTTTTTTCCTTGATCCTGAGCTTGTGAGAATGTCACCAGAATGTCCGAAAAGTGAAGAAAAACACCCACATCAGAGTCTTTACCACAAAAAGCGAGCAGCAATTTTGGATTCAGTTCGCTTTGCCATTACAAAAGGTTAAGAAAATACTGCTGTCGAGCCTCGAAGTTTGTATTCGAGCTTCACAAAAGTCTAATTTGTGACATAAATGTGGATAAAATGAAAAACTATCGCGGCGTCAACATTTCTGTGATGTTTTTGTCCAGTGAAACCTAAGAATCTGGATTTCGCCTTCATCAGAAATGCTAAATGTCCACGATAACTTCTTTTTTAAACAAATAAATGCAGTAAAATGCCACGTTAAATGTGTGTAAAAGCAGCGCTGACGTCGCTCGCACGCGTCTGAGGCTTTTACGTGGACTAAAACGCACAGATTTGTCAGATTTTGTGATATTCTGCCTCATTACGTAATTCAGTGTTTTGTTTCCATTAAAACACAAATGAATGACATCTGAATGAATCACTGAGAAGCAAATATTTAATGAAACGTCTTTTTACCGACTTAAACGTCTTCAAACACGTTATGGACTTGTTTAAATTTTGCGTCGTAAACTATGAGACATTTGTTTCATAGTGTGCAGCTCTCGTTGTGCCACTCAACTTGGTTTAAATGAAAAATAAAAAAAGGCATTTCTTTGTTAAAATGTTTAAATATCAAAGTGAGAAGTGCATGACTTTGGTGGGAAAAAGTACATTCGGTGGGTTTGTCCATGACTTTTTCTGTCAGACACATTCTTAATGCTGTTTATGAATACATTTGGTCCGAGTTGTGTTTTTTCATGCATTTATCTGCATGTTTTTACTGTCGCGATTGTTTATTCTTTTTGTTTTTATCCGATATGTTTCTATTTATTACAATTTTGTAGCGAATTATGTGCTAAAAAAAAAAAAGAAGAATATAAATTACTACCAAAAAAAAAAAAAAGACTGAAAAGTAACTTGAATTTGCCCAGAACTGAGAAAATATATATAAATAACAGGAATAAAAATAAATCAATAATTAACTCTTTAACATGGTGTTTTTTCCGTTGTTTTTTGTTCTTTGCTAATTTGGTGTTTAGCCCTTTTTTTCAATTAAAATCTCCAAATACGGACAAATGTTCACGCCAAATCTGAACAAACAAACTGCAATTATTGATATTTACCACAATAATAAACCATATTTACAAGCGCACCCTGCTCGACCCTTTTGTTAAATATGTACAAAATATTTACACTCTTTAAACTCTTATCAAAATATACAACTTTAAATTGGTTCTTTTCAGAGGCGCTTGTTCTTATTGGCACGTTTGAAAAATAAAGTTGATTATTTCATTTGCAGACACAGTGTGCAAAGAATATACAACATGAGTTTATACGTAAAATGAAAAAAAGAAAGAATATTAAGTCGAGACGCTGCAGGTGAAGACGGAAAAACTCCAACATTTTACTCACGTAAATGTAAGAAAATAAATGTATTCATACAAAAATAAGGCATTTTACGTGTAAAAATGTCCAAAATTGCACACATTTCACATCTGTATAAGAAAAATGGCCAGCTTTACTTTCTTCCAAAAATACAGGGGGATTTTGTATTTT
This sequence comes from Chaenogobius annularis, assembly GCA_015082035.1. Taxonomy (NCBI): domain Eukaryota; kingdom Metazoa; phylum Chordata; class Actinopteri; order Gobiiformes; family Gobiidae; genus Chaenogobius; species Chaenogobius annularis. The sequence goes on from BJKM01000788.1 coordinate 143,849, forward strand.
TTGTAGACTAGATTTGACTGAAAATGTGTGTAAAAATTCAATTTCCGCCTAATTTTTTTTAACTTAAAACTTGAATAAATTAGACTTTGGAATGAGATATCGACAAAGTCTTGCGTACGCTCCGTCAAAACGTTGTTCAGTCCAAGTCTGTAAAGTTTGGTGTGTGTAGGAGCTTCTTCAACAGCTCAAATGTGCGTCTTTGTGGGAGGAAACTGCATTTGACGATACAACGTGACATATCAATCTATGGACAAAGTGGATGAATAAAATAAATAAACATCTTTAGGAGCAGATTGGACAGTGTTGAATAGTTTTACCTGTAGTGTCTCGCCTTAAACTTGTCCAAATGTAGAATAACTCTCAACAGTGCATTAAAAACCTATGATCACAGTATGTTTTCGCCTTTTTGCGGAGGTAGGCTGAAACAACCAGCGAAAACGCCATTCGAAAATTCAAGCAAGCGTTTGTTTTTGTTTTTTTTAAAAAGACTCTGAATTGCACTTGAGATCGACACAAACGGACTCGGCTCATTCCGGAAACCCGACTCGCGATATCAATCATTCAGGCCGGCCCCCCCGACCCCCGAGAGAGAGTCAGTGGTTTTTTTTTCATTTTTTTCCATTTTTTCCACCCAAACGCGAGCAGAATGACTTAAAGATGGGCAACGAGGTGGTTTTCTGAAAAGATGTCCGTGTTCTCCGTCTTGGCTTGGATCGCGAGCAGAAAAGACATGCAAACACTGCCATGAATAAACTAAATCCACAAAGAAGTAACATGGTTTCAGTTCAGAATACGCTGTTCTCTTGAGTAGTTTTGACTGGATTCGATTGAGTTGTTGATCTTTATTCGTTTCAGAGCTTTCGCCGGTTTCAATAGACCAAAAACGAGCGGAACATGATGCGGTTTCAATGGGCTTTAACCGCAAAATATGAAAGATTTGGGTCAGAGCCCAGTTTAAACACATTTACTGCTGGATTTTCACGCATTTGTTTTGGATCATGACAGAAAGTTGAAGGCAAAATCCAGATTTGTAGGTTTTACTGGACAAATACTTGAACTCACAACAGTTTTTCAGTCCAGAAAAGAGCATTTTGTTCACGCCTTTGTCATAGAAAAGCAAACTGAACAACATTTCTACACAGAAGACTTCAAATTGGTTGTTTATTTTGTTGTGAAGACTTCAAAATCATGCGTCTTGAGATCGTCACATGTGAAAGAGTCTATTTTTTTGTTTGAAATGTTTGAAACCTACCAACTAAATCATTTCTAGTCAAAACTACTCAAAACAAGATTATTTGACTGAATTCGAGTTGTTAAAACCGATTCATTTTTCGCAGTGTCATTCGCCCGGATACCGATGATCATCCGTCCGTTTTCTCCCGCTTACCCGACCTTTTCAGGCGTTCTTTCAAAACTCGAGTGTTTGTTGAACGATGGATTGTCTTTGCTTCCGGTGAGTGGCAAAAGTCAGTATTTACAGATCAAGCAGCAGGAATAGTGCGAGGTCTCGAGGCGAAGGTCTTTAAAGTGTTTCGTCATGGCCACTTTTGCTCTTGAGAGTGCATCTGCAGAGCTCAAGGTCGGCGTTAACGCATGAAAATGTTAAGTTCATCGTTTTCGTTCATGCCGGTTTCCCAATTTTCCCCAAAATAAAACTCAAGCGATGCTACAATCCTCGTCGAAGAAGCGGCTGTTTCCGTGATGGACAAAAACCTGTTTTAGATGTTTAGAGTGGCTTGGGATGTAAACGTTCTGGAAAAAGCGGGTTGTTGGTTCAAATCCCGAACTGTCGCCATTAGTGAAGTGCACTAGGCTCAAGTTACTCACATTTGAAAAGGGAAACATATATATTTTTTGAGATATAAGGATAACAATGAACCCCTGATGATGACGATGACATAAAATAGCAGCCTGTGTCGAGCCCCAAAAGCTTTAATTCACCATGAACATTTGGAACCCCATGCGCGGAGAAGAGAAATGTAAAAAGTGCAGATACTTAAAAAGATAAACTAAATTTTAGCAACAAAGTACATATACTTAACCGTTAGTAAGCGTATTTTGTACTTTTCCCATGATTTAAACGTGTTGTCTTTAATTGCGCGTTGTTGCAGTACCACTATTGTCCAGTAGTAGGCATTGTATCTTGTACTATTTCCATGATTTGAACTTTGTATTTAATCGCATGTTGTTGCAGTGCCACTATTGTCCACTAGTAGGCATCGCATTTTGAACTTTATCCATGATTTAAACGTTGTATTTAATTGCGCGTTGTTGCAGTACTACTATTGTCCACTAGTTGGCGTCGCATTTTGTACTTTCTCCATGATTTAATCGTTGTATTAATTGCGTGTTGTTGCAGTACCACTATTGTCCACTAGTAGGCATCGCACTTTCTCCATGATTTAAACTTTGTATTTTAATTGCACGTTGTTGCAGTACCACCATTGTCCACTAGTAGGCATTGCTTTTTGAACTTTATCCATGATTTAAACGTTGTATTTAATTGCGCGTTGTTGCAGTGCCACTATTGTCCACTAGTAGGCATCGCATTTTGAACGTTCTCCATGATTTAAACGTTGTATTAATTGCGCGTTGTTGCAGTACCACTATTGTCCACTAGTAGGCATTGCATTTTGAACGTTTTCCATGATTTAAACTGTATTTTAATTGCGCGTTGTTGCACTACCACCATTGTCCACTAGTAGGCATCGCTTTTGGAACTTTCTCCATGATTTAAACGTATTAATTGCGTGTTGTTGCAGTGCCACTATTGTCCACTAGTAGTAGATTTTTATATGCAAAGAATCGCATGAGAGCAGCAAAAAATCTCCTTAAACGTCTTGCGCATTTCTTGGCTGCGGAATGCGTAAATGATGGGGTCGATGACGGAGTTGCACATGATCAGGATGAGGTACATGTTGAAATGCGACATGAAGCACGTGCAGTACGGGTTTCTCGGGCAAGTGATCATCAGAATGAGGTGAAGGAAAAACGGCGCCCAGCACACCACGAAGACGCCAAGCAGAATGGTCAGCGTTATGGCTCCCTTCATGTTCGCGCGCTGCTGAATCGGCGCGTTACCCGGCAACGCGGCGATGCGCTTCATGTGCAGCCTCGCCAGAAGGAACATGTGAACGTAGAGCGACGCCATGAGAACGAGCATCGTGAAAAACATCGTGATGAGACAGATCAGAACCGTCGTGCTTTCGGAATAGATGATGAACAGAATCCCGGATACCGTGCACCCTGTCCAAATGACGCTGATCACTAGCATCGCCCTGCGTATCGTCACGATGTTGTGATACCTCAGCGCGTAGAAGATCGTGATGTAGCGGTCGACCGCGATGGCGAGAAGGCTGCAGATTGACGCCAAGAGGGAACTGCAAATGAGCGAATCGAACACGTTGTCCATGCTTCTTATCAGCGTGACGGGAATCGTGATGGTGCCGCCGTTTATCAGCGCTATCACGATCGTCTCCGACGCGTTGGAGACGCTAACTAGCATATCGGCTACGGCTAAGCTACAGATGAAAAAGTACATCGGCGAGTGGAGGTTTTTGTTTTTGATGATCGCGGCCACGACTAAGATGTTCTCGAGCAAACTGATGATGCCCAGCGTGAGAAAGACTTCGGTGGAGATCAGGAGTTGTTCGTAGCATCCGGCCGAAGAGTCCTTTTCGTCCGCCATGTCCTTGTCCAGGGGGAACTCCGCTTGGCTGCCGTTGCCGCCGTAGCTGCCTGGAGTCAGCGCGTGCCGATGTGTCACGTTCATGGTCATATTTCAGGTTCACGCCGCTGAAACCCGCGAGTCGCCCATTCAAAGGATTTGGCGTTTTCGTTTTGCTCGCTCAAGTTCAAATAGTCGTCTTCACGTTTGCCGTACCTTCTGCTCCTGACAGAGCGGCTCAAGGGCACAGTTGGATTGACTCCGCGTTTGAAGCACGTTCACGAGCCCGTTCATATTGTTAAGCCACGCACGCCGGCGGGTTTTATCAGCGGAAGAGTCGCGCCGTAATTGCCTCTTGTTTTGAATAGCGTGCCCGAGGTTACCGATGAGTGGCGGCGCCGCAGTCGCTCGTGTGAATACCGTGAGTTGAGGTCAAATGCGTCGTTATTTTCCAGTGACAATGGCACTTGTGCGCGCGAAGGCTTTTCTAATGGACCGTTTGAAACATTATTTCCTCCGTTAAATATCTGATTTTGACATGCGACGTTGGTACTCTGCACAAACGGTGGCGTCGACGGTAAAACGTGTCTTATTTTCGCGCGTCTTATGATTGGCGAAGACGCGTCGCCGCGCAGTATTCAAAGCGATCGCTCCAAAAGTCGTCAATGATCATCGCTCAGTCCAAATCATGCTCGGCGTTCTTCTGTTTCGTCTTCTCGTCGAGCTGATAAGAGTCCGACGGAATGCTCGGTTTTTCTCAGCCACGTGCAGAAGCGGCGGAGGAATCGGCGGAGAATGGCGAGAATGCGAGGTCGGAGGAAATCGGCGGAGGAATCGGCGGAGGAATCGGCGTCGTGATTTCTGGTTTTGGCAGCTTTCGGTCGATGGTGTCTTTCGACCCGAAGGGGCGGTCCGGACGGCGCCTCGTCGCCGTCTGTTCTGAACCTACACCGACGCTTGCATTTGAATGAAGGCGCTGTCTTTACGAGGGGGGGAAAAAAACGCAATATTCAACGCAATCTCGCCAAGAATCTTCTTTTAATATCCGCAATCGCCGTCATCGCTCGGTCAAGTCGCGACGTTAGAGATGAAGGACTGTGAAGGCGCTTCCGTTTCTTCAGGCGACGGAGTCCGGCGTGAACCCCGGTCTTCCTTCAGCTCCGTCAGAAATCATGAATTGACCGTGGAATTTTTGGAGTTCCTCTGGGCCGTTTTTGCACTCCATGGCGGTGCCGATACTCGTTGACGGGGAATGAAATGGTCCATGTTTCTCTCTTAAAAGCAAACAGAATCCGTATGTTTCTGAAGTTAAATCCGGCGTTGCGCAGAGAGAGATTCCCAGGATGCGCTCGTCTCTCGAAATAGTTCCAATCCCTCTACTCTATCGTCTTCACTCTTGAGAGAAATGCTTTAATTTCATGGGCAAAACCGCCCAGTTGGACAAATATAGAAAACAAGAAGTAGCAGCAGCTGTAGAAGTAGTAGAAGTAGTAGTAGTAGAAGTAGTAGAAGTAGTAGTCGTAGTAATCCAGGCAGTGACGCTCAGAGAAAAGGATGTAATGGAGCTACATGACGGTAGTTCGCGGCGTCTCTCGTCTTCTCTCTCGCCTCGTTTCAAAGCAGAATGAGACACAGCACTGGAGGGGACTTTGGTATGAGAGGAGGAAGAGCGAGAGGAAGAGAAAGAGGAGGGAGAACGCCACGAGAGAGAGAGAGAGAGAGCGTGAGGTTATGAGAGAATACGAGATCAAAAAAATGGAGAGCGCGGTGGGAGGTGGAGTCTGCGGAAACCGGCGGCGAAACCGGGGGGGTCTCGTGGGAAAGACGTGTCCCGCTGAAGTGACGCTCTGTCGTGGAGCAGTTCAGTCGGCGTTCAGCTTTTATCTTTGGGGGGATTTTCTTCATTTTTGTACTTTGAACACAAACAGAACCAAACAGAATTCAAGAACGAAACGGCAGTTCAAAGCAAAAGGCAAGTTTTCTATTTGATTAAAGTCCAACGTTATCTCAGCCCAGTCCTTATATATTTATACATATATATATTTTAAATACATACATGGGCTACTAAAAAAATATTGAAATACTGCTGTTGTATTCCAGGTTTTCTTTTCTTTTTTGTCACATTTTTCCACGGATGTATCAATGCTATTAAGTTTGGTTTGATTTTTGTCATATTTTATTGTTAATAAAAAATAAATGAATAAATAAATACATGTAAAAAATAAATAAATCAATTTAAAAATAAATAAATAAATTCAAAATAAATAAATAAATGTAAAAATAAATAAATACATTTGAAAATAAATACATTTTAAAATCAATACATGTGAAAATAAATAAATAAATAAAATAGCTGCCTGACCAATGTGTGCGTGTCTCTGTATGCGCTGCATTAAACAGAGAAACACTGTTCGCCACTCCATCGCCCCCTGTGTGAAGAATAAATGATTACCTTGTAAACCGAGTCACTGCGCTGGGAGTTGTCCGCGCGGTCCCTGAGCAGCCTCCCTCATTACCAGACTTTATTGGAAAACCGGTTCCAATAAAGAACCCGCACATTTACCTCCTTTATTTCAGTCCCCAGAGATGGAGTTCCACGACGCGGCGCAAACACACCTGAAAACACGCCACAACAAACAGCCTCTCTCTTCTCTCATTTCAAGTCTGTGGGGAATTCATTCAACACAGAACACGCAGACTCTTTAATCATGGCACTTGATTATAAAAAACAAAAAACAGATTTGTAGTAATTAGATTAGAACTCTAAAAATGGATTTTGGAAGCGCAAAATGTTTGGCCATTTTTTTGCTAATTTTATCGTCACGTTGTTGTTGTTGTTGTTGTTGTTGTTGTTGTTGTTGTTGTTGTTGTTGTTGTTGTTTTTAATCAAACAAACACGCTATTTATTTTATTCTCTTTAGTCCATCATCATTTTGCAATTTGCCAGTAAAAAAACAACAACAACAAGCATAATCATGGCCCAAATTATGTCATGTTTACTGTCATTTACAGGGCCAGATTTTTGGAGCCAGATCTGAATTCTACTGTATAGATTAAATTGTTAATTCATATTAATTTTGCTTTATAATATAAGAAAAGTATAAGAAACTCGATGCGTAGAGGCGAGTCACGAGTGCAGTTTCCTTGGAGGCGTCGACTGGGAGGAATCAATGAATCTATCCTTCATTTAAATAAAAAATGAATCATCCTCAAACTATGGCGTAAAACTGTGTCTCTAAAATGCTTTTCTCTCGCTCTACTCGCTGCTATTTGTCGAGTCCTGGGCGATATGGCTTCTCTATTTGCTCCATTATTCATTCCAAACGACTTGTTCTCTCCACAGCAGCAGCGAACGCAGCCTTTACACCGGTCGGCCCTGCCTCTCCGGCCTCAGGAGACATAACGAGCGGATCGGATTCACTGCCAGGGCGGAAAAGGGATCCCCGCCAGAAACGCCACTAATTAAACCCGAGAATTACGCTCATTACTGAAGCGTTTGCGCGACGTCGTTGCCGTGGACGGACCGACTCCCGAGGCCAAAGCGCGGTGTGGCAATAGAAGTCGGACAAATGAAGGAATTGCACGCTCGGAGACATCGCATTGATTAAAACTAAAATGCGAATATTACATAAGGCATTATAAACAGATGATTTTAAAGGACAAGTATTTTATTTATTTTATTTATTTTATTTATTTCATTTATTTCATTTATTTCATTTATTTCATTTATTTCATTTATTTCATTTATTTTATTTATTTTATTTTATTTATTTTTTTTAAAGAATTATTAGTATATATTTTTTTCCTTTAAAGCAGAACTAAGTAAGCTTTTCACCTTATTTAACGTCTTTCTAAGTTCCTGTGGTGTTTGAAGTGCCCCTCGTCGCCCCCTGCTGTCTCAGGCGATGTTACAGTTTTGCCAGCCGACTTTTGAAGCCGACTTACTTCAGCTGGTAGTTTGTTCCTTCTTGTCAGAGTGCGAGGGGGAGGACAAAAAGAGTTTCTGTACTGGGTCGTATTGGGTTTTAAAGCAGAACTAAGTTACTCTGGCTCCCCCTGCAGTTCTCTTGTGAAAATACATTGTCAGAACATCTGTTTTTTCTTTCTTTATCACAATAAGACAGTATAATCACATACAAACACATTTTACATCGCTAAATATAAAGGACGAGCGAGGGTTTCTCAGGAGAGTTGTCATCGGGGTCGACGTCGGCAAATGTTACAAAGCTGGTTTTCCACCCCGAGACAGCAGGGGGCGACGACGGACACTTCAAACACCCCGAAAACACATACTTAACCATCACAGGGACTCATAAAGGCGTTCAGTAAGGTGAAAATGTTACTTAGTACTGCTTTAAGGTCTGATACTGCTCTGATACTGATACTGGGTGGGTCGGTGGGTCGGTGGGTCGGTGACACTGCAACACGTTTGTTGCTGACCTTGGACAAGTCGCTGGGCGTTTTTTCGACGTTCCCCAAGACTTTTCCAAGACCCTGGAGCTTCGATGATGTAGAAGTGAGGTTCTGTGCTGCTCTTCGCTGAACTCTGTCATCGTTACACGTGTCCTTTTGACAGATATGGATCCCTGAGTTAGAAAACATGGCTCATATCGACTGTTTCGAGGGGCTTTTATTTCCCAAGACTATAATGTCCTGACAGTAAGACCACTGTATAATTATGTGTTGAAAGAGAGTGCATACGAGAGAAAGTACATTATATAATAACGGAGGTACAGAGCTCCACGACTGGAGAAACAGCCAGAGAAGACAGATTATTGCTCAGCGTTATCTCAATTTGTTCAGTCAATTTAACGGTGAATGGCTTAGTCGAACACGTTTTGAGTTTACAGTCAACTGATTATTGTTAAATGGGCGGCAAAAATACGACTAAAAAAATAATAATTGTAGTTGTTTCTTCAAACGCGTTCGGAAAGACCTTTTTATAACTGCATTGCCACATGTAAATGTCAAAAAAGAATGCATAATAGACTTTATTTGTATGTATTCTCTATCTAGAAGTTCAGTTCAATGGAAATACTTGTCCTCTTGTCTCCTCACACGTATCACACTTTTACTTCACACTTAAATATTTGTAGGATTAAGTCTCATTATACTGTGTCTGTGCCGCGACACCATGATACTTCAGACTGGAGTCCGGACCAGAACCTCCGGCTGTGAGTCGATCCTGTTCACTCACAACACAGTCTGGAGCCCGGACCAGGCCAGACCGGCTCGGGCGGGGTTTTACAGGTATTATTTACAGGGTATAAAAGCCCTGCCGTAAGATGAAGATGTTTGTCACATACTGCTCCCACTCTGGACAATAACGAGGCAGATTCTTTTCTCCCAGAGGTTCAGGATGTGCTTCTGTTTCTCCTGTGGTGCTTTGTTCTCTGTGTGCTCTGTTTCTCCTGTTGCTTCTGTTTTCTCCTGTGGTGCTTCTGTTTCTCCTGTAATGCTTCTGTTTCTCCTGGGTGCTTCTGTTTCTCCTGTGGTGCTTCTGTTTCCTGTAATGCTTCTGTTTCTCCTGTAATGCTTCTGTTTCTCCTGTGGTGCTTCTGTTTCTCCTGTGGTGCTTCTGTTTCTCTGTGGTGTTCTGTTTTCTCCTGGTGCTTCTGTTTCTCCTGTGGTGCTTCTGTTTCTCCTGTGGTGCTCTGTTTCTCCTGTGGTGCTTCTGTTTCTCCTGTAATGCTTTCTGTTTCTCCTGTGGTGCTTCTGTTTCTCCTGTGTGCTTCTGGTTCTTCCTGTGGTGCTTCTGTTTCTCCTGTGGTGCTTCTGTTTCTCCTGGGGTGCTTCTGTTTCTCCTGTGGTGCTTCTGTTCTCCTGGGTGCTTCTGGTTTCCTGGGTGCTTCTGTTTCTCCTGTGTGCTTCTGTTCTCCTGGGGTGCTTCTGTTTCTCCTGTGGTGCTTCTGTTTCTCCTGTGGTGCTTCTGTTTCTCCTGGGTGCTTCTGTTTCTCCTGTGGTGCTTCTGTTTTCTCCTGTGGTGCTTCTGTTTCTCCTGTGGTGCTTCTGTTTCCCTGTAATGCTTCTGTTTCTCCTGTGGTGCTTCTGTTTTCTCCTGTGGTGCTTCTGGTTTCCTGTGGTGCTTCTGTTTCTCCTGTGGTGCTTCTGGTTCTCCTGGGTGCTTCTGTTTCTCCTGTGGTGCTTCTGTTTCTCCTGTGGTGCTTCTGTTTCTCCTGTGGTGCTTCTGTTTCTCTCCTGTAATGCTTCTGTTTCTCCTCCATAATACGGTGCGATGTGCTTTCCATGTTCAAGGAGGTTTTATGTTACAGTTTACTCCTGAATGAGCGCGTACAAGTCTGTGGAAATAGACCTTGTTCAGTTTGTCCTTTAAGAATACTCCAAACCCTCCAGTCTCACCACACATCCAGAGCAGAACATCATGGTCACTTTCTACAACTCTCACGTTCTCATACATCTGCTGTGGTCCATCTGTGGACAGAATAAAAGCTGCTTCATAATCAGTAAGAACTCTGTCCTCTTTGTGAGCAGACCGAGACCCTCCAGGACCTGGTCACACCCCCAGACCCTCCAGGACCTGGTCACACCGAGACCCTCCAGGACCTGGTCACACCAAGACCTCCAGGACCTGGTCACACGACCCTCCAGAACCCGATCACGAGACCCTCCAGGACCTGTCACCAAGACCCTCCAGGACCCGATCACACGAGACCTCGCAGACCTGGTCACACCCAGACCCTCCAGGACCTGGTCACAGGAGACCCTCCAGGACCTGGTCACACCGAGACCCTCCGAGACCTGATCACACCGAGACCCTCCAGGACCCAGTCACACCAAGACCCTCCAGGACCTGACCCTCCTGATTCTGACTGATCCCTCCCTACTGACTCCTCCCTCATGTCCTGACTCTGACTGACTCCTCCCTCCTGATTCTGACTAACTCCTCCCTCATGTCCTGACTCTGACTGACTCCTCCCTCCTGACTCTGACTGACTCCTCCCTCCTGACTCTGACTGACTCCTCCCTCCCTCCTGACTGACTCCTCCCTCCTGGTTCTGACCCGTCCTGTTCACTTCAATCGTCCTTAGAGGAATAGTCGATCAATTGGTCGATTAATTGACACATTAACTCAGCTTTGGGCCGTAAACCAGGAAGTCGGTGAGCAGCTGCATCATCAAACAGTTGAATTAAAAATTGTGTAATTCCCTCTGCAGCCAGCAGAGTCAAAGCTCAGGTACTGTGGCGTCTCCCAAGGCTGTGGCCAAGTTGTATTGTTTTTTTGTAAAAACGTATTTTTTTTTCAGTTCCAAAACATGAAATGCCAAAGTAAAGTTTCTCAAGAGCACATTTAAAGGCTAATGATAACACAAATAAAGCTCAATGTTTGTCCTTTAAGTAGCGTTGTTAATGGACGCAGTTTGAAATAAAACAAACAAAACAACACAACGGCCCAGGACGGATACGGGTCGACATGGGACTCGGCTTGAATTTCATCTCTGCCGCACAAAAGTCTTGTTTTCGCCCGTCGTCGCTCGAAATCAGCGCCGCCCCCTGAGAGAACGACGCTTCCCCCTCGGATCACAAAAGCTAATTTCACCGCTCGGAAAACGGCCCATTCGAGCGGCGAAAGGTAATCCGCCGAACTAATCCCCAAAGTCTGTGTCGGTAACAAATGTGCGCGGAGCTGATGTTCGGCTGTTGTTTACACTTTCCCTCCTCCAAATAATTCCATCCACGAACGATCTGTGCTGCAGCTCGTTAATTTTAACGAGGCAGCAGCATGAAAACATAGACAAGATCGTTTCGTTTTACTCTAATTTGTCGCGGACCGTGTACAAACTCTTGAAGATGTTTGTGTTTTTGAGAAATATGCGTTCGCGATCACATTTGTCAACGAGTGTTCATCATTTTCTAAAATTCGCTGATTGTTCACGATAAAACAATTCGACGGACGATAAATTGCCGCCGATAAACGATATTATCGAGCACGGCGCTTTGTAGAACCAACGCAATCATTCCAGGACACTTCTGATATCTCCAACAAAAAAATTAAAAGTGCAAGCGCTTTAGAACTTGGACCAGGCATGAGCCAAACTATGGCCCGGGGCACCAAAAGCGGTCCTCAGACCACTTTTTGCTGGGTCATAAACCTCCGCCATCGAAAACCTCACTATTGTCACTTTTTTCCTTTACTTTAGTCGATATTGTGTTGGTTTTTTTCCATTACCGAAATCGATGGTTCCGAATCCAGGGAAACCCATTGTCGATAAGCTCCGTCGATGTGTGTATTATTTTTCAAAATTTTAAAACCACTGGACGGAAGAAATACAGAACACAGAACATGGCCAGAGAGGAAAAAAACGACAAAATAAAAACAAGACGAAACGAAAGCGCTCAAACTCCAAAATAAGTGTCAAAAAATCGGTCCAATGTATAGTTTGGTCCAGTTACAGTGTCAGTTCAGCCGTCCACGTTTTTGTAATGGCCTTCTTTTTGCTCCACAGGTATCCATTTGCTGTGTCCATGGCGGGAGTTTGAAGGCCCAGGTACATAATTCGGACATCAAACGGAATGGCAAAGTTAAAAACATTCGGCATATACTTTCCCATTCTTCGCGCGTCAAAACAAAATCACCCTCATTTTCTTATTTACTTTTACTGTAATCAGTAGAGTGGCTGCCCAAATTGTTAATACATTTACATACTTTAGATCCTGTTCCTTCTGATTTATAAGCAATATGTGTGGCTGATTTAGATTTTTTCCCTCCTCAAATGATATTATTAACTCATTCACAAACCTGTTCAAATCCAGGCTGGATCAGAGAACTCTGAAGTGTTAAATTAAACCTTTATGTGTGTTTTTTAGGCCCAAATATATCGGCCGACTGATACATCTGTCTGTCTGTAGCTCTAAGTCTGAATAAAAGCTTAGTGTTTCATTCAAGCTTCTTTTATATAGTCCCTAACAACGCATAGTGCACGCACACGTTTTTATCGCCTTCGTCAGAGGGTTTTTTTTTTTCTTTCCTTGAACCAGATGAACTTTTCCTGGATTCCACTATTTGAATGATTGACCGTCATTTTAAAAGGTAGTAATTAAATGTGAAATGTAATTTTTCTTTCTTGCCTGTGTTTCTTCTGCCCGCAGAAGTGAATCATCTAAACCCCAAGGTCAGTTTCTTGGTCTTTCAAACGTAAACTGTAGCTTATAAAATAGGTTTTTAACACTTGTTTTAATGATTTCTTTCTTTCTTCATTTATTTCCCTTTCCAATTCACCTTTTAACATGATTTAAGGATGTATGACTTCAATATTTAATGTCATGTTCCTGCAAAATTATATATATTTTGAGATTTATTGGGTGTTCGTTAGCATTTAAGCTAAAGCAAGTTTTCCCGCCAATTCCTACGTCAATAAACTACGCAAAACGCTTCTACACGTGCTGATGTGTTCTCACTCTGTTCTGGCGTTTCTCTCGTGTCGTCGAGTGGTTTTCAGACGCCAAAACGGCCCTGGTTTTCCCATAGTTTGTGACGTTTGGAGGCTAACGCTAACCTCATCGCTAACGTTACGCTCATCCTGTGCATGAGCCTTAAACCTGCGCGACCAGGACGAAAACAGACGCAGAACAAACAAACTCCACAAATATTCTAATTCATAGCACTTTTTAAATATTTTTCATTCGTTCATTTGCAAAAACAGGTGCAATTTAAAAAACGTCATTGCCGGCTTTCGGTTTGCTCTTTGTACAGCAATATTTTCAAAAAGCAAATGTGTTTTTCGCCAATTAAAATTATTATATTTTGTTTCTAAATAATAAAATCAACAACATTACTTTCACTGGATTATGGTCCTCATTTCTGGACCTTTGAAATTATGTAAATGACATGCAAAGCACAAAATCTGATGTTTTTGTTTTTTAAATATAATTTTAATAATAGTTAAAAAAAAATGAATAAGAATAATACCAATAATAATACCAATAATAATAATAATACCAATAATAATAATAATAATAATAATAATACCAATAATAATAATAATAATAATACCAATAATAATAATAACAATAATAATAATAATAATAACAATAATAACAATTATTGCAGCCACTGATATATCTGTAGAAGATGGTAACAAAAAGAAAAAATACTAAATCAGATCTGTTTTTGCAACTGAACCTTTCACTTTGCCTGAAACTTGTGTTTAAATGACGCATGAGAAACTCCTCTTTACAGTTTGTTTTTAACTTCTGCAGACAGTTGGGAGCGTTCTTGACAAACAGAGGGTTTTCTGCAGCAGCTCTGACTCCGGCTGTTCAACGTAAAGCTAGAAAATACAACCGCTCCAGCAAGAACAGTGTTTAGTTGTTTGTTTGTTTGTTTGTTTTTCTGGTCTTTATTTGAAGTGACAACGCACGGAAGGATTAAACTCATGGAAAACAGACGTTCTTCACCAGATTATAGCTTCTTTTCTTTTAGATTTATTAATCTTCAAAGGAAATGACTCAAGAGCTTTTGTGGGTTGACGTTGGTCGCACGGATTTATTTAAGACATCACATTCATATTATTCCTATAAACTACGCCTTTATACCTGTTTTACATATAAATGATAGTCTTACACCGATCGAGCAGGTATTTGTGGAGAAAACGTGGAAAAATCTGTAGTAAATGACAGGAAGTGACATCAGTTTATGCAGAATTTACACAAAGAAAACTTTTTTGACTCTTTAAACATGAATTCAACAAATTAAAGTCGATCTCGTGTATTCTTATTTTATCAAATTTAAATAAACGGTGACATCAGATGAGTTTTGGCCCAGTGTTTGCTGGGTAATTTCCTAGTGTGAAGTCATCAATGACAAACAGGAAGTGAAATTATGAACCTAAAAAAATTGCTATTCTGGGATAACATTTTTTATAATTTTTGGGAACATTTTAATCTATAAAACTGAACTGCATTTTAGTTCAATAAGTCGTCCGACCTGTAGGGGGCACTTAAAACTGGTTAATTATCGATGTGTCCAATTGGCTGGTTTACGGTTCATATCTCTGTAATTACTGGACCGGTCCACATGAAACAAAAACTGGCACAAAGCTCAGTGACTAAAAGTGGTTCAATGAGTCACGAAAACAAATGTCGACGTGCGATTTAAGAGGATTATATTACAACTGCTTTCTCTTTTTTCACGGTATGGCGTAAAAAACACAAGCTTTGAAGACGTACAACTCCAGTAGGTGGCGGTAATGTAACACTTTACGGATACCAACTGCCATTGAAAGCAGGAGAAGAAGAAGAGTCTTTACGCCCCTGACACAACGACCAAAAGGCACATAATCCCAGCAAACCCTTTTCGAAATGTACAAAAACACGAGTTGTGAGAAATAAACGGCAGAATAAAACACTTTCGCACTTGTTTAGTATCTATAATGAGTCTTAGAAGTTATGTATTCGACTTCCCAACGCTCAACTCGTGTCGTACTACAGAAAATAACAACAAAAAAAGTGTACACATGTTCAAATCTAAGTTAAAATCAGTTTTGTAGGATTCCTCTTTTATGTCTTAAAGTGTTAAACGATAAACACTGAGTCTCAAAAACTATTGTCCTAGCCATTATCTAATGAATGCTACGTTTAGCCACTCGCCAACGACCAACGACAAAGTGCGACATTTGTGGAGATTTCCTTCAAAAACCGTCACTCTCACACTCGGTTTCCCTTCCTACGACGCCTACATCACCTACACAAGTGCGTTCATGTGCACAAAACAAACGCGGTTGTGCCACAAAGGCGTGTCCTTGGTGAAAATGATGACTGAATGTCTTTTCAATTCCAGCGCCTCGTGAACAAAATCAACCTTCTGCGGCTTTGACCAAGGACGGATTCGGAGAGACGCGTTTGTGGATCCGAAATGACGCGACAGGTTGTGATTTCAGTTCTGACCGCGTTGAAAGGGTTTGTACCGGAGCTGTTTCTATGGAGACGCATCAGGGACATTGATCTACAACAGCACTGTTTATGTTAAAACCACAGAAGTCTATTTGTCCAGTAAATAAAGCAGTGTTTAGGTTCAAACGTTAAAGCTTTTGTTAGAAGAGACTTTAACGGTTTAAAAAGATCATTTAATACATTTATTTGCAAATTCTTTGAATAAACCTATTTCTAAAACATGATTTGATAAAAGAATAATTAAACTGTTTTCTCAAAAGAGTTTTTAAACGTGTGTTTAATGAACTGATTAATAAAAGCTTTTCATAAAACTAAAGGAACTAAAAGGAGCGCTCTGATTCATAAGTCGCTCTAACCAAATGTTGCAACGCTCTTCCTCCAAAGACTTCTCCTTCAGTTGATACTTGTCAGTCTCGTTTAAAATACACAATTACTCACTGGCATTTGACCCAGAATTGTGTGGTCTTTTATTATGAAAGAAATGAGTAAAAGCCCACTCTCGTCATATCTCAGAAGCTAAGCGGGGCAGGGTTTGGTTAGTACTTGGATGGGAGACTGCTTGAACACACGCCACAGGGGGGCGCTAGAGGAAATGTGACTGTGTCCTTAGGCAAGACACTTGACCCACACTGTTTAGTAAAGAGCTTTGAGTGCCTTGAAGGTGGAAAAGCACTTTATACATACACAGTAGTAATAATAAAACATGTATTTCCTCCCTCACCGTGTGTTAGCCGGGGGAAAGCAGAGACTACAGCGCCCTCTGCTGGAGCCACAGCCGGGGGCAAGCAGAGACTACAGCGCCCTCTGCTGGAGCCACAGCCGGGGGCAAGCAGAGACTACAGCGCCCTCTGCGCAAACAGCCGGGGGCAAGCAGAGACTACAGCGCCCTCTGCTGGAGCCACAGCCGGGGCAAGCAGAGACTACAGCGCCCTCTGCTGGAGCCACAGCCGGGGCAAGCAGAGACTACAGCGCCCTCTGCTGGAGCCACAGCGGGGGCAAGCAGAGACTGCAGCGCCCTCTGCTGGAGCCACAGCCAGGGACAAACAGAGACTACAGCGCCCTCTGCTGGAGCCACAAACAGAGACTACAGCGCTCTCTGCTGGGGCCACAGCCGGGGACAAGCCGAGACTACAGCGCCCTCTGAAGACGGTGACAGAACAATAAAAACACATTGCACATTCGCCCTTTTGTCGACACATAAATCCGATTTTTATGATTTTTGGTAAGTCCAGGGAAAATAAAAACTGAAATGTTCTTGGCACTCAAGCCTCAAATGTAGAATAATGCAGGTTCCTCGGACATGAATCAATCGCAGTTTCATTCCGCTCTCTGAATTACCGCATGTCACAAAAAGGTCTCCAAAAAGGTTCCATTTCCAACGGCTCACTGTCGGGGGAAGCGTCTGGTGTCAGAAACGGCGAGAAAGAGAGAGCAGCGGAAAGTCCAGCGGCGTTCATCATGTTTGAAGTGACACTCAGACGCGCTCCCCGGAGGACAAGACCGAGCAGAAACAGGAGTTATGAAAGCCGTTATTTCAAAACCATTTCACCCGGAATTGACTGAAACTTCTTGTCGGAGATTGAAAGATTTATTCGTTAGTTTTCCGTAGTTGTTGTCATTATATGTAAAAAATAAATAAATAATGCGCAACAGGTTTGTACTTAACAAAATGCATAAAGTGTGGGCGTGGCCAGTCAGACTTTCACCAACAGAAAACGACGGTGTCATGCCAGTTCTCAGCGGTTTCTTCGACATGTAGCGTCCTAGCCGTTAGCACAAAGTTTGTTACAACGGCAGAGAAGAATCACTTAGACCCGTCAGTATTTGAGGTGAAAAGAGTAAACGACGGGAAAAGTGATAGTCTTTCTAGCGATGGCGTCGAAGCGGACAAAGAAAACAGACACTAAAACGGACATTAAACTTCTACTGAACGTTTTATGTAGCGCTTGAGTGACTTGAGTTTTTCAGTTGCGCACGTGCGATTTGTTTTGCGGTAGAAGGGTGTGGCAGCAGCGCCGGCTCCGGTTGTGAAACTCACGCATTTCCCAAGCGTCAGGACCGCATATGTCCAAAAAAATAAATGGGAAAAAAGAAGATTTGTTTTGACGGATGAAGAATGGGAAAGTACATGCGCGTCCCAGTGGAGGAGCACAGAATCACACGTTCGGAGAGAGAGTTCTGTCACGTTTTCGTCATCTCACCGAGTCAAAGTGGCCATTGTTCACGGGGAAATTCCAGCCGTGGTTCGCTGCAAAGATGTGTCCTTGAAGAAAAAAAACGAAACAAAAAACCCAAAAAATACGGTTTGGTGAACTTTTCAACTTGAACGTCTTTTCAATTTCAGCGACTCGTGAACAAAAGGAACCGGTTCTGTGTGGCTTTTGAGAGGCCGATTTGTCCAAGGACAGAGTCAGAGAAATGCGTTTGGAGATGTTTGATTTGTGGTCCTCGGATTGGTCCAGGTTGTTTGCTTAATAAACTGTATTTTCTCATTTAGTAGAACTTGCTGTGGAGAAACTGTGGCACCAGGAGAAAACGACTCCCACGTGTCCTGTCGCTCAGGGATACTGGACCGAGATCAGAATCAGAATCAAGAAAAGGTTTATTGCCATTGTAATGAACACAATTCACAAACATAGGAACTTTCTCTGCGTTAAGGTGCAACATAAAACAATATGAAAATCAAAGGGCATGCATTAAAGGAGACAATTTAAATTAGCTGTAGTATAAGATAAAAATAGGCTTAAAAATAGATAAATAATGTGCTGCAGACAATTTATGTCATCACCATCCCACTGGATTTCAGAACTATGTACTTGGGCCTCAGAACTCCTGCCATGGATACAATAAAAAAATACCTCTAAATTGCGCGACGATCAAGGAATGGGACGTTTGTTTCGTTTGTGCCTTGATTTTATTATTGTTATTATTATTATTATTATTATTATTATTATTATTATTATTGTCATTATTATTATTGTTATTATTACTGTCATCATTATTATTATTATTATTATTAGTAGTAGTCGTAGTAGTAGTGGTAGCCTTGTTATTATTATTACTGTCATTATTATTATTATTATTATTATTATTATTATTATTATTATTATTATTATTATTATTGTCATTATTATTATTGTTATTATTACTGTCATCATTATTATTATTATTATTATTAGTAGTAGTAGTAGTAGTAGTGGTAGCCTTGTTATTATTATTACTGTCATTATTATTATTATTATTATTATTATTATTATTATGACTATTATTATTATTTTTGCTTGCCTCTGGTACATACAGAAAAAAACTATGACTAAATAAATAAATGAATAGATAAATTAATATATATATATATATATTTCTAAAACATACATTTAAAAAATGAATCAATAAATCAATGAATCAATGAATAAATGAATACTTGTACTATTAGTTAGAGTAGTTGGGACAAAAGCTCATTGTTGTTGAACAGATTACATTTTTTGAACATTTGTATTTCTTCAGATTTCACTCATTTTCGAGCCCATTCTTGGAAAATGCCAGATTTTCTGTTTCTTTTGCATCACCCCTGAGACTTTAATGTCCCCGGAACCTTTCAGTTTGGTAAAATAACACTTTTGGTCATAACTTCACTCACTTTAGCGCTGAACTTTGACAAAATACCGCTCTCCTCGCTAAATGTGCATGTTTTATTCATGTCCACTTTTCTCTTGTCAAAACCCTTGGAGCTTAAACTTTAGAGTGCCACATTTTTAAAGAAACCCAAACTTTCAGAAGAGCTTCTTTTATTGCAGGTCTCTGAGCACTTTTGGTCAAAGATCACGACCTCACAGTGAACGCTCCCGATTCACAAAGTTTTTTTTTATGCATTTTTAAAAATTACTTCTTGTTCCTGTTTTCCAGTAAAACAGTTTTCCCCGATGAATTCAAACATGCGCAAATAAAATCATTTAACGCTCCGGCTGAACACTTTATTCCAGTTATTCTGTTTGTCCTCCGCGGTGAACCAAGCGGAAACAAAAGCGCGGCATTGAGAAAACGAATAATGATAATTCTGTCTCTAATTACGTCTCAGGGTCAAAAAACGGAATCAGGGATCGTGGAAACGCTTGGGCCAATTTGGAACAACACGACCCACGTACTGAGCACGGCGGTGGCTCGGCGGTTCAAAGTCCTCCACCGCAAACTCGAGAGGTCAGCGATTTTGGGCGGGACACTTCACCCGCCCGATTTGAATCAGTGGTGTTTTTTGCTCTTGTCTTGACGAGATTTTCCTCCTTTAAATGGGCAGAATTCTGAATAAAGCTGTTTTTCATAATTCCACAAGATAATTTAACTAAAAAATAGACTTTAATGGGTTTTTTGTGTGAATTTGGACAATGAAATGACCCTAATTCATCCAAAAATGATTTAATTTGACTGAAAAATAGGAGTTATACCTTTCTTTTTATGCTTGGCCGCTTTATAGCAGAAGCTTGCTCGTTCCTTTTTATCTGATCGTGGACAAAAAGGAATAAATGAAGAGTCAAATGACAAAATAACTCAGTGAAGCGAGCGCCGGCGCAGTAGGGGGCAGAGCTGCGCCTAAAGTTTATTTATAATCGCTGCAAAAAGCGGTGATTAAAGATGGAACAAACGTACTGTTGCTAACTTTCCGACAAGAGCGTTAAGAAGTTATATTTCTGTATTTCTTTTGGGGCTGGTTTTCTGATGATTATGTGTGTTCTGCTGAGGCGGCGTCTTTCCTCGCCTTTGTGCGCATTCGATGAGCTCTATATTTATATGTCATATTTATAACTTACACCCACGAAATAATGTTCTTTTTCTGGGGAAATGCAACAGCAGACTTGGCTTTACTTAAAGATCCTATGTTATGATATTTTTTCTGTTTCATAGTCGACCCTAAGGGCAGAGTTTACAGGCGTGTTACAGGTGCAGAGGGCTTCCTGGAGGAGGGGCTGAAACAGGGAAGCGCCTCCTCACCAGGCTGACTCATCCTGGTGAGTAGGCCCCGTTCGTCTGCTCGTCCGAGGGAAAGGATAGCGATTATTCTCTAGCTAAAGACGGCAGGAATCAATGAAAAAACCACTTTGGGCACATGTACGGGGCACAACAGCGCCGCGAGAAGGTTAAAAGCTCTGAAAAGTGCAACATTATCGGCACTTTTTAGGCCACACGGGAGTTTGTACTGTACTTCCAGGCCGTGTCGGTAAGTGTGAGTGTTGCATTTACCAGTTCGGGTGAAAGCATGTTTGGATATCGCCCGTTTTCATTGAGTCGTTCGTGCCCAAGACAAACGTGTCCTTCGGGAGAAAACAAAGGCTCTTGTCTTGTCTTGTCACGCCAGTCTCGGGTTTCCGTGGAAACATGAGCAGTGGATTTGCAGAGCAGTGTGGTAAAAAAAAGAAAAAGAAAAAAAGATTGACTTTCAAACGATGTGACAGACTGGACACTGGAGTTTTTTTTGTGCTAAATGAAGAAAATGCGCTTTATATGATTCAAACGCTGTAAAAACAAACGTAATAAATGACACGTTTTTCAGTCCAAGTGCATCAGAGCCTTTCAGGATTCTGCACACTCCACTTTCTCTCTCTTTTACCACTGTTCTAACATCGTTCACGTCATCAAAAACACACAGTGCGCTGGTCCTCTCCCTCTGAGCCTCCAAAAACACTCAGTTTCAAATGTACCGATCCGCGACGTCAACGGTAGCGATCCGTAAGTCTCCCGCGCGGTTTTGACACGGCCGTGAAATCGTCGTCGGACTCATTTCCGACTCAGACCGCGTCCGACACAAGCTAGGTTTGTTCATCTCGCCTTTGTAATTCCCTCCGCTGCCAGTAGATGGAGCGCTAACTCAATCGCAGTATTTTGAGTTCTAAAATATGACAAGCTACAGTGGAATAACATGTTTGAATGTCAATAAGAACACAAACAAATGTTGTTGTTTTTTTACTAATTATTCAGTTCTGATACCATGTGACTTGGCCTGTTGGCGTCACGTGCTCGTAAACATGGCGATAGACACGTTTGGACCCCCACTGTTCATGTTCGAGAAGCAGTAACACCCCCGGCTTGTTCACGGTCTCAGATGTTGAAAAAATCACACTTATATAAGAGTTCTCGCCTCAGGTTAAATATCACATTACAGTTACACGCTCTTGTTGCCCGAGAGACCTGACCGAGTGCACAGTTTTGTAATAAATGAGCCAACAAGACCTTCTGCTGGAGGTGGAGTGGGTGACGCACATCGCAGAGCCGATAAATGAACGAGTAACTGGAAAAGAAGTCGTTATTTTGCCGGGGGAAAGTTTCAGTTGTGATCGTTTACGTCCGATTATCAGTCCATGAGGGATTTCATTTGTGTTCAAATGTCGACAGGAGCTGAACTGGAGAGGATGCACGGTCTGGACCTGGGTTAGACCTAGACCTGGGTTAGACCTGGGTTAGACCAAGACCTGGGTTAGACCTGGGTTAGACCAAGACCTGGGTTAGACCTGGGTTAGACCAAGACCTGGGTTAGACCTGGGTTAGACCAAGACCTGGTAGACCTGCGTTTAGACTAGACCTGGTTTAGACCTAGAACCTGGTTTAGGCCTGTGTTAGACCTAGACCTGGTTTAGACCTGGTTTAGGACCTTGACCTGTTTAGACCCTTGACCTGGTTGACCTGTTTAGACCTAGAACCTGTAGGCTGGTTTAGACCTAGACCTGGTTAGAACCTGGTTTATACCTAACCCTGTTAGACCTGTTTAGACTTTGACCTGGTTAGACCTGGTTAGTACCTGTTTGACCTGGGTTTAGACCTAGACCTGTGGGACCGTTGTTTCGACCTGACCTGGTTTAGACCTGGTTTAGCCCTGTTTAGACCTGTTTTAGACCTGGACCTGGTTTAGACCTGGTTTAGACCTTGACCTGGTTTAGACCTGTTTTAGACGTAGACCTGGGTTAGACCTGGTTTAGACCTAGACCTGGGTTAGACCTGGTTAGACCTAGACCTGGGTTGGACCCGGTTTAGACCTAGACCTCGGTTTGGACCTGGTTTAGACCTTGACCTGGGTTAGACCTGGTTTAGACCTACGACCTGGTTTAGATCTGGTTTAGACCTAGACCTGTTTATCTGGTTAGACCTAGACCTGGTTAGTGTTTAGACCTAGACCTGGGTTAGACCGGGTTAGACCAGGTAACCTAGACCTGCTTTAGACCTGGTCAGACCTAGACCTGGGTTAGACCTGGTTTAGACCGAGACCTGGTTTAGACTGGTTAGACCTTTGACCTGGGTTAGACCTGGTTTAGACCTGGTTGGTTTAGACCTGGTTAGCCTAGACCTGGGTTAGACCTGGTTTGACCTAGACCTGTTTGACCTGTTTAGACCTAGACCTGGGTAGACCTGTTTAGACCTATACCTGGGTGGACCCGTTTAGGACCTAGACCTGGGTTAGAACCCTGGTTTAGACCTTGACCTGGGTTAGACCTGGTTTAGACCTAGACCTGGGTTAGACCTGGTTTAGACCTAGACCTGGGTTAGACCTAGTTTAGACCTGGTTTAGGCCATGGTTTAGACCTGGTTTAGACCTTGACCTGGGTTAGACCTGGTTTAGACCTAGACCTTGGTTAGACCTGGTTTAGTCCTGGTGTAGACCTGGTTTAGAAATGGTTTAGAACTGGTTTGGACCTGGTTTAGTCCTGGTTTAGACCCGGATTAGACCTGGTTTAGTCATGGTTTAGTCATGGTTTAGACCTTGTTTTTGACCTGGTTTAGACCTGGTTTAGACCTGGTTTAGACCTGGTTTAGTCCTGGTTTAGTCCTGGTTTAGCCCTTGTTTAGTCCTTGTTTAGACCTGGTTTAGCCCTGGTTTAGTCCTGGTTTAGACCTGGATTAGACCTTGTTTAGACCTGGTTTAGTCCTGGTATAGACCTGGTTTAGAAATGGTTTAGACCTGGTTTAGCCCTGGTTTAGTCCGTGTTTAGACCTGGTTTAGTCCTGCTCAGACCTCATTCAGTCCTGGTGCGGTCCAAACCTAAAATGGACTTGTTTTGTTGTGAAAAGGACGTCATTTGAAGCAGTTTCGTTGATGAGCATCATTTTGTTCCAAGGGTTTTTGAAGGGTCCGGACTTTGTCATGATGTTTGGAGAAGACGCAAAGAGGAGAGAACACACGTCCCCCTTGGGTCAGCCATGTCCTAAAACAACATGTAATGTGCAAAACTACCCTTGGGTCAGCCATGTCCTAAAACAACACGTCATGTGCAAAATTACCCTTGGGTCAGCCATGTCCTGAAACAACACGTAATGTGCAAAACTACCCTTGGGTCAGCCATGTCCTGAAACAACACGTAATATGCAAAACTACCCTTGGGTCAGCCATGTCCTGAAACAACACGTCATGTGCAAAACTACCCTTGGGTCAGCCATGTCCCAAAACAACAAGTAATGTGCAAAACTACCCTTGGGTGAGCAATGTCCAAAAACAACACGTAGTGTACAAAACTACCCTTGAGTCAGCCATGTCCAAAAACAACACATAATGCGCAAAACTACCCTTGAGTCAGCCATGTCCTAAAACAACACATAATGCGCAAAACTACCCTTGTCAGCCATGTCCTAAAACAACACATAATGCGCAAAACTACCCTTGGGTCAGCCATGTCCTAAAATACAACACATTAATTGCGCAAAACTTCCCTTGTCAGCTATGTCCTAAAACAACACGTCATGTGCAAAACTACCCTTGGTCAAGCCATGTCCCAAAAACAACAAGTAATGTGCAAACTACCCTTGGCATCAATGTACTAAAAACAAACACATAAATGCGCAAAACTACCTCGCACCCCTGGTTCATCAATGTCCTAAAACAACACATAATGCGCAAAACTACCCTTGGGTCAGCCATGTCCTAAAACAACACATAATGCGCAAAACTACCCTTGGGTCAGCCATGTCCTAAAACAACAGATAATGCGCAAAACTACCCTTGGGTCAGCCATGTCCTAAAACAACACGTCATGCGCAAAACTACCCTTGGGTCAGCTATGTCCTAAAACAACACGTCATGCGCAAAACTACCCTTGGGTCAGCCATGTCCTAAAACAACACGTCATGTACAAAACTACCCTTGGGTCAGCTATGTCCTAAAACAACACATAATGCGCAAAACTACCCTTGGGTCAGCCATGTCCTAAAACAACACGTCATGTACAAAACTACCCTTGGGTCAGCCATGTCCTAAAACAACACGTCATGTACAAAACTACCCTTGGGTCAGCCATGTCCTAAAACAACACGTAATGTGCAAAACTCAAGTCTGAACTACAACCAGTTTATTACATTTAATGAGGGCGAGACGCTGCAAGTGAAGAGGAAAATGTCTTCAATTTGGAGATGTCCGTTCTGCCGTTCGCTCGCATGAAAGACAAAACCGAATAACATCATTTTAATCATTCAGTGGATTCGCATAAACACGGCACTATAGGTGTAAAAATAGCCAAAATTGCATATTTTGGACGTAAAAAATCTGAAAAATAGATACAGGCCGAATTAAATTGTTATAAACTACAGAATTTAGTGTTTGAGAAAAAAAGTTCTGACTGAAAATGTGTGTAAAAGCTTCAATAAATCAGGCTTAAATCCCTCTGTTCAATCCGTCAAAATCCCGTTCAGTCCAAGTTTGTAAAGTTTGGTGTAGGTGCTTCTTTAAAGGACACATATTACGCTAAGTTGACTGGTTTCTCTTTTCTAACCCTGTTCTCACACTGTTCCTCGTCACAAACTCATCTGACGTCACATTTAGCTTCGTCCACACTCGTTTGATGAATCCCGGTTCGAAAGTCCTCTCCCCTCCGAGCCTCACAAACACTCCGTTCCGGATCTCCTCGATCTGTGATGTCACATTCTAGCTGTGACGCGGCTCTGAGAATGTCCTGCTGTTTTTAACGAATCCAAGAATCATCTCCAGGCTCGTTCTGAGCATCCCCCCCCCCCCCCCCCCCTTCGCATCACGATCATTACGAGTGGGCGCTTCTTGTTGTTTTTTATGAGCCTGTTTGTAATTCCCTCTGCAGCCAGTACATAGCGCCAAAACTCAGTTAGTCTTGTAGGAAACAGCAGAGATCCAAATGAAATTTTTTTAGGTCTTATTATTTGTTCTTATTATTTTATGCCAAACTGAAGGTACTCAAGAGCAGGTTTTAAACGTTGATAACAATGCAAATAATGCGTAATATTTGTCCTTTAAGTTACAATGTCCCGTACAAAAGCAATGGCTGGAGTGGATCAAATGAAGCAATGAAACGTCTTTAGGTGCAAACGGGACATTTTCGTTGTTCACCGGAGGAAAATGTAAACGTTGAGAGAGCAAACTAAAAAAATAAAATAAAATAAGGAAAAATAATGAGTTTTGCCAGCCGTCTCTTGCCTTAAGACAATCTTACAATATCCAATCGCGACCTTTCACACGAGCCAATAATCTTATTATGACTGACACGACATGCGAGACCATAATATGCCAGCAT
The DNA here is from genome assembly GCA_015082035.1 of Chaenogobius annularis. NCBI lineage: Eukaryota > Metazoa > Chordata > Actinopteri > Gobiiformes > Gobiidae > Chaenogobius > Chaenogobius annularis. Next base: position 169,937 of record BJKM01000788.1, read on the forward strand.
TTCAGGCGCACATATGTCAGCTGCAGGACACGAACACCAGCTGCACGTGACAATGAAAATGAAAGTCATAAATCATGTAACGACAGTGACACTCCGCGGCTTTAGCTGAAGGGTGGATTAGCATTAGCGCTGTAGGGTCCATCCGAGGGGGTCATGTCTTGGATCGCGGTCAGTGAAGTGGAAACGGCAAACGCAGCGGGGGAAAAGAAGAAAAACTCAGAACAGAGGCGGTTCAGTGAAGAAGGTCGTTAAATACGTCACGTTAGCACTTTCACCACATTGGGTCAGAAGTGACGTCACGCACTCGTCGCTACCGCCATCGAAAAGCTGCATGCTCACTGTGGGCGGTGCCGAGAAAAACACAAAAAAAAGTCTCAAAACAAAGGATTTTTTCTCTTCTGTCACGCCCCCAAAGACCCCAGAAATGTGTGACTGGGGTCAGGAGGGACCAGTGGACTTACAGAGATCACTCCAGACTGAGCTGTTTGTTTCAGGTCGTTAGCAGATGGCTAATGCTAGTGGCTATGCTAATAAACGTTAGCCTACTCGCAGTAGTTTTAAGGAGCCTCATTTCCAACTGCCCGGGTGTTACATTTTAGGATCAGACAATCAAAAGACCGCGCTCTTGAAAGCTTTGGGGGCGTGTCCGGTCCAGGAGGGGCGTGTCCGGTGCAGAAGGGCGTGTCCGGCGCAGAAGGGCGTGTGTACGAGGAAGAGCAGATGGAAATGGTTCACGAAAGTTTGTCTCTGAACTCCTGTCGTCGTCAACTATCTATGACCCGTTTCCATTTTCCATCTATCTGAACAGCGCAAGAGGCGACAGCACACGCGGCGCCTTCAAAATGGCGGCGAACAGTAAATGAGTCACGTGACCACAACCCACGGATAGTTCACAGTGCTCTAGAACGCGCTGGGGGGCCAGGTTCGCGACCTCGGCGACTACCCATATTGCTGTTTTGTTGTTTGTCGTTGTTTGTTAATGGAATAAAGGTTTTCAGACCTGTAGAAGATTTATTTATTTACTTTATTCAACCATCGAGATTGAAACGTCTTTTTCAAGGGCGTATTTAAAGCGCATCATTATAAAAACACATTTTTATTTGCACATTCGACGCTCGTAAGATTCTGGCTCTTTGTGTCCGTCTTGCGCTGCGCCTTCACGATCCGGAGCACCCTAGCTTGGAGGACTAGCACGCTGTATTGTCCATGTTTATTCGCCCGTTCGTGCCTCGGCAGACGGCCCGTCGGCACAAATCAATGACCTCGGACGTCACGCGGGGGGGGGGGCACATTTCCGATCGAACGCCAGAGGGACATGTTGACGGCGGCGAAGGCTTCATGAGGGTCCTCCGCTTAGTTAAATGTCCTGCTTTTACCACACGCGCCGTTTGTGTTGAACAGGTTTGAGCTTTTTATCGGAAGAGTGCGAACGGCAGAAAACGAGCAGGAAATTGCACTTTAATTAATACGCTCTTGGTGTAATTGCATGTTTTACTGAAAGCAGGCAGGAGGACCACTCGCCACCTTTTTGGAATTGGCAAATTGAAAACAAACCTGATCTTTTGAGCAGATGGCGATAGTTCGTAACGAGGCATTACGGGATGATTTTATGAAAGTTAACACCGTCACGGGAACGGACACAAACCCTCCGTGAAAACCAACGCTTTCCTTGGGCTTTATTCATTCTGGAAGCTGTAAATTAGAAAACGAGACGGGTTTATGAGCCAAGGGCAGAGTTTAACAAGCAAAGACGATGAGGGGATTTCAAATGAGGCGATTATATATTTTGTGTTGCATATTTAAACCCCTGTAGAGTTTTCCATTGTTTTGCATATTAACCACACTTTGACACTAACATAAATGTGGTCGGCAATCGTGGATTTTTCCTGTATGAAAACAGGCGTTGGCGGCGGCACACAGCAAGAAGGTCGCGGGTTCGACTCCGGGCCTATCTCCTTTGACTTACAAACACGCGACCCTTTAAAAACATGCCGCAACAGCTTCCCGTCACCCGCCTCCAGATACTTCACATCCCTTCACTCACTTTCGTCACAGTATTTCTCCACTCAAACCCGTTTAAAGAATTGAAGTCACCGGTTCCGCGATCTCCTTTTGGCCCCTGAACGGTCGCTTTTTCCTTCGTTATTGTAAGCTTTTCATCAAACGTTTACTCGGACTGGGCGATGTAGGGTTCGTAGAAGAAGGTCAAAGGTTGCGTCGTTTTCATAAACCAGCCGCCTCCGACCACCATGTTCTTGAAGAAGTACCAGGCGTGGCGTGGCGGTCGCGGAGGACGACGAGCGGGGCGTCGCCGAGCTCCGGGGCGTCGCCGCGCTCCGGGGCTTTACGAAGAACGAAAGCCCTGAACGTTCTCCTTTTCTGGGTAAGTCTCCACCGATTTCGCCCATCGAACCAAGGCCCCAAACAGCGCCCTCTGAAGGGAACAGTGTGGACTTCAGGATGCAGCCTCTGTGTTTTCAATGGCACGTCGCCTTTTGATGACATCACATCTGCTTTAGAACTACTTCCTGTCATTCGAAACTCTTATTTTTCAACGTTTCGTCACAAACTACAACTCAACGGAAGTAAAACTATGATAAATATTCACCACAATGTTTAATAAACCGCCAAACGAAGTCGGAATTAGAAACCAACATGAGAACCTTCAGATGGACTCGAACGAGCAGGTCAAGTTTCACCGGAAAAGCAATCTTTAATCATCTTCTCGGATTTGAGAAACCCAACGGTCTCCAACGGCACCATTTCCAGCTCATCAGCCACGTTTTCAAAGCCTGTTTGTTCGTTCAGGAGATGTTTTGTTGGAGGAGCATGCATTAGCGGAGTGAACCTCGTGTTCCTCTTCATCTTCATCCCGTTGATAGAACACTCGTCCTGTGACACGGGGAGAACTGAGAGCCACGAGATCATCAGCAACGTTCAGATGAGAGAGAAACGAATGTCAAAAACCGCCTTCGCAGACTGTTCTGAAAAGCATGTTCTTTGGACGCAGAAAGGGGCGGGTTTTTAGCGCGGTCAAAAGGGGCAGATGCGCTGTGGTTTTCCGGGCCGGAGGTGCACAAACACCCGGCCCCGGAAACCACAGCCGCACACAATATCCCCAACACTGTTTCAACTAATGAGTTACAACCATCGAATAACTGCTTAGATTTATGTGAGAAACGACATGCAAAGTGCTGAACCAGCTTTGGACCAGGACTAAAGCTGGACTAAACCAGGACTAAAGCTGGACTAAACCAGGACTAAAGCAGGACTAAAGCAGGACTAAACCAGGACTAAACCAGGACTAAACCAGGACTCTAAACCAGGACTAAAACAGGACTAAAACAGGACTAAACCAGGACTAAACCAGGACTAAACCAGGACTCTAAACCAGGACTAAAACAGGACTAAAACAGGACTAAACCAGGACTAAAACAGGACTAAAACAGGACTAAACCAGGACTAAACCAGGACTAAAACAGGACTAAACCAGGACTAAAACAGGACTAAACCAGGACTAAACCAGTACAAAACCAGGACTAAAACAAGACGAAAACAGCTCTAAAACAGAATTAAAACAGGACTAAACCAGGTCTAAAACAGGACTAAAACAGGACTAAAACAGGACTAAACCAGGACTAAACCAGGACTAAAACAAGACTAAAACAGCTCTAAAACAGGATTAAAACAGGACTAACCCAGGTCTAAAACAGGACTAAAACAGGTCTAAAACAGGATTAAAACAGGACTAAACCAGGACTAAAACAGGACTAAAACAGTACTAATCCAGGTCTAAAACAGGACTAAAACAGGTCTAAAACAGGTCCAAAACTCGACTAAAGATGGACTAAACCAGGACTAAAATAGGATTAAAACAGGACTAAAACCAGTCTAAAACAGGATTAAAACTGGACTAAACCAGGACTAAACCAGGACTAAACCAGGACTAAACCAGGACTGAACCAGGACTAAAGCAGGTCTATAAACCAGGTCTAAAACAGGACTAAACCAGGTCTGAAACAAGACTAAACCGGGACAAAACCACAGTCTTTCTTTCTCGTCCAGCAGCGACCAACATTTGAAAACAAATCCAATGAATAAAATTACACTCATTTGCCAATATTTTGTCGCTTGAAATTGAAACCATTTGCAAAAAAACAATTCATTTTGCCACATTTTCAGTCAGTATTTATTTATCCGTTGGCATGAGATGGTGAGGTTTTCCGCAGTGAGCAGAGCAGCGTGGGCTTTGGAAACGGTTACACTTTGATCTTGTCCAGGGACCCCGCGATACACAAGGTTAACCTCTGCAGCGGCATTGTTAACACTGGGCGAACACACAATAAACAAGTTAACTTCAGCTCCTTTCCTCGACGGACACTCAATAATTACATTTTCTGTTACCTCAAGGAAAGTTAAGAAGTTACACAATTTAAAACCAAAGTGTGTCTTCCGTACAGTTAGCGTTCGAGTTAGCCACGGTGGAATGTGGAATGTGAAAGAGCTGCCAGAGCCTAAAAAGACAATAACAAATGTAAAGCTCTGTTCACGGTTATGTTTGTGCCTGACATCTATGTAAATGTTAATAATCATCCATCGAAATAATCGTAACAGTAAAATGTGATATTGTGGCGTCCCTAATGGCATGTAGCCTATTATGATATCGATCCAATACCAATACCAATGAGTTGTGTGTGCAAAATGCCTTGACAAAATATGACTTAATTTGGTAATGGACAAATGTAATAAACTTTGGACTAAACGGGACTTGAATGTTGGCCTTGTCGTGCCGTAGTTCTATTTATGTTTTATCATATTGTGCCATTATTATTATTTTTAATTTGATCTATTTTAATGTAATTAATGTAATTGATATAATTATTTTTGTCTTGCTCTCTGGCAGTGTTTGTATGTGTGTGCAAATTTCAAACAATAAAAAATGTTTTAAATAATTAAAAGCCTTGATACTCCTCTGCTATAAAGACTTTTACCTCACAATCTAGTTTAATTTATTTATTTATTGTGTCAAAATCAGTACATTTTCAACTCTGCAACATAATTTCTTTTTTTTTAATGTATTGTACTTTACATATGTTAAAATATACAAACATTGTTAAGGTCCATCAAAAAAAGTATTTCATGAGGCTATTTTTTGTGCACACAGGATTCTATGTTAAAATTCAAGAGTTTGGGTGCAGGAATGACATTTTTAAACAATTTTACCAATTGTTAGTTCATGCTAGCAGGTACAGAGTCTCATTGTGTACATATAGGCCCAATGAAGCTAAATTACATGTAGATAAGAGTTAATTATGTCTAATTTATGCATTAAAAATGTATAACAGGAATGACGTGACGTAATCAATCAATATCTAAGCATGCGAATCAATGTTTTTCAACATCAATATTTGGTATCAAGTCTGCCCATCGCATTTTGGCATTTGACTTAAATTTATCCATCTCCATGGAGACAATCAAGCATATTTTTTTCATTTTTGTTTTATCATTAATTCATTTATTATTTTACTAATTGTTTTATTGTTGTGATATATGAAAAAAACCTCCCATACATGCCATGAACATGCATCAAATCAATAAAAACATTTAAAAAAAAAAAGCAATTGCTTGTTTATTAGTTGGTGTTCATTTTACTTTTAGTTTTTATTGTGGCAAATTGATTCAGTTTTATTAGTTCATTATCTATTTTAGCTTTATACACGTATACATTGTAAATTCAACATCAAAAATTAGAAAGCGGTGGAATGAAACGTGGAGCGGTTTCCATGGTAACGCAGCATCAGTTCCGCATTCAGCTGCTGCTGCCTGGTGGACACACTGAAGAGGTGCCTTTAAAACAAATATATCATCAAATATAAAAATATATAAGTGTATTTTTGTAACACAGGATGGGTTTATGTTCTAGAAATATGAATAAACACCAAATATTAACTTTTATCAATTTTTTTTTGGAAAATTGTTGCAGCGGGGCTCTTCGTGTGCGTCGCTGAAATCAGTCCGACCAGAAACACGTGCGATTATGCGTTCCATGTGACAGGCGCACATTGGAGCTGGTAGCATTTCATATTTCATCACGAATTCAAAGCCGCTCGTCTTTTATAAAGTTCTCCGAAACAGCGACGCGGGAGATGTGAATTTGCCGTTTGTCTAAAGCGCCACAGTTCTGCAGGTAGGCTTTTTTTTTTAGACCTTTAAAACCGGCTGAGCTAGCACGATGCTAAAGTCTGGGCGCTAACCCATCGAGTTTTTCACATAAACACAGACTTCTCCTGGCTCCACGAATTCAATATTTAATAAATAATAGGCTCTTTCCGCTTTAGAGATTGTTTTATTGCCACATTAATTATAAACTTGTTGGTCTTAAGAAGCTATGGAAATCAAAAAAAGGGTGAATATTACAGGCACTGCTGGTTCTGTGAAGTTGAATTAGTTAAAATATATATTTTTGTGTAGATATTTATTTATTTATTTTGGCAAACAACTGCACGATTGCAATTTGATTTATTTGGTCGGGACATGCATGTGAATGAACATACATGAAACGCATGAGGGGCTAATTTTCATCCTTTGTCCCGCGTTCACTCTCACACAAGTGTTTATAGTACTGGACACGGGGAGAACACGCAAACTCCACACAGAAAGACCCTGCTCCAGCTGCGAAGGCAGAGCGCTAACCGCTGCGCGATCTCATTGATATTTTAGTCAGGACAGAACATTTTATTCAACACGCGATATTGTTTCCCATTGATAAAGGTGACTAAGGTGGCCCCATTAAACTGCCCCAGGCCGCCCCGTTAAACCGCTCCAGGCCGCCCCTTTAAACCGCCCCAGGCCGCCCCGTTAAACCGCCCGAGACCGCCCCGTTAAACCGCCCGAGACCGCACCGCTCCAGACCGTCCCTATAAAACCGCTCCAGACCGTCCCGTTTAAAGGCGACCGCCCGTAACGCCCGACGTCCCTTAAACCGCTCCAGGAGCCCGTAAATCCGTCCGAGACCGCCCTTGAAACCGCCCTTGAAACGCCCCTTTAAACCGCCCCTTTAAACCACCCTTTGACTAAACTCTGTTGGTCCACAGTGATGTCATTCCACCAGGATCGCAGCGGGAGTCAGCCGCCGCAGCAGCCGCAGCACGCCTCCTCGGCAGCCGTACCACGCCCAAACATCCGCCCTCTCCGCCTCAACCACCGGGCGTCCCCCTCCTCCCTCTCCCCCCCGTCTTACTCCTATGACCCGCAGTCTCACCCTCCTCCCCGCTCCCGGGTACCACTACGGCATGCCGCCCCTCACGCCGACTTCATGCAGTACCCTCCTCCTCCGGCGCTCCCTCAGTCCTCCCCCCAATCTCCTCAAGTCGGAGCTCCTTTCGCCAAAACGCCGCCGATACGACAGGGTTTCCCGGACGCTCCGCCCAACTTCCCCCGCCGCCGCTCCTCAGAACGCTACAACCCGTACACTGATGCCGCACCCGCCGCTTCCGCAACCCGTCCATGCCTCCGCCGATGTCCTCCCAGTCCGTGAACTACCACCGCCTTATTACGCGCCGCACCCGCCGTTCCGCGCCGCCGCAGTTCAACCCGCGTACGCGCAGAACCCGGGCCCGCCAAGCAGGACCCCGGATTCCGGCATTTCAAGTACGACAAGCAGCAGCAGCAGCAGCAGCAGGAGGGGGGCCGGAGGTCTTCCCGATCGGGGTTACGCCGTCACGAGGAGCACCGGGCGAGAGTTACGCGGTTACGGAGGAGGGGACAGGCACAAAGGGGCGGAGTACTGCAGGGGGGACGGGAAGGAAGGGGGAGGAATCCGGACAGGCGCCGGCGGCAGACGGAGAGCGGGCGGTTCAGGCAGGATTACGACCGAGGACGGAGCTCCGCCGCGGCACAGGAGCAGAGACAGGAGCAGAGACAGGAGCAGGTGAGGAGCACGTGGAGCTGAAAACGGGGGAGTGAAAACTTCTCTGATGTGCTTTCTTTGTCGGCTTGTTCTTCTCTGATGGTCTGTGTTCTTCTCTGATGGTCTGTGTTCTTCTCTGATGGTCTGTGTTCTTCTCTGATGGTCTGTGTTTTGATGGTTCTGTGTCTTTCTTCTGATGGTCTGTGTTCTTCTCTGATGGTCTGTGTTCTTACTCTGATGGGTCTGTGATGGTCTGTGTTCTTCCCTGATGGTCTTCTTCTTCCACTGTGTCTTTTCCTGATGGTCTTTTCTTCTGCTGAGGTTGCGTCTTCTCTCTGATGGTCTTTCTTCTTCTTCTCTGATGTTTGGTCTTCTCTGATTTGGTCTTCTCTGATGGTCTTTCTCTCTTCTTCTCTGATGGTCGGTGTTCTTCTCTGATGGTCTTCTCTCTCTGATGGTGCTTCTCTGATGGTCTTCTCTGATGGCTTTGTTCTTCTCTGATGGTCTTTGTTCTTCTTCTCTGATGGTCTTTTCTTCTTCTCTGATGGCCTTTCTTCTTCTCTCTGATGGCCTTTCTTCTTCTCTGATGGTCTTTCTTCTTCTTCTCTGATGTCTTTCTCTTCTTCTCTGATGGTCTTTCTTCTTCTTCTCGATGGTGTTCTTCCTGATGGTCTTTTCTTTCTCCTAGTGGCTTCTTCTTCCCTGATGGCTTTTCTTCTTCCTGATGGTCTTCTCTGTTTCTCTGATGGTTGTCTTCTTGATGTCCTTCTTCTGTAGTCTTCTCTGATGAAGTACGTTTCTTCTTCTCTGATGGTCTTTGTTCTCTTCTCTTTGATCTCTTGTTTCTTCTTCTCTGATGGTCTTTGTTTCTTCTCTGATGGTCTTTGTTTCTATGGTCTTGTTCTCTGATGGTTTTGTTCTCTGATGGTCTTTGTTCTCTGATGGCCTTCTCCTTCTTCTTCTCTGATGGCCTTTCTTCTTCTTCTCTGATTGGGTTTCTCTCTTTCTCCTTTCTTCTTCTTTCTGATGGCCTTTCTTCTTCTTCTCTGATGGCCTTTCTCTTCTTTCTGATGCTTTCTTTCTTTCTTGATGGCCTTTCTTCTTCTTCTCTAATGGCCTTTCTTCTTCTTCTCTGATGGCCCTTCTTCTTCTCTGATGGCCTTTCTTCTTCTTCTCTGATGGTCTTTCTTCTCAGGGAGCGTTATCGCCACAGAGACAGTCGCAGGTCACAGTCTCCAGACAGACACCGGAAAAGACCCAGAAGGTAAACAATCGATAAGCGTTTTTAAAAAATATTTCTTTCCATCAAATGCACCACATTTACGTCGTTTTCATGCGATTTGAGTGGTGGAACCTCTTTTCTCCGCTCACAAACCCGTGGATAGACCAGCGAACGATTATTCAATTACTAAATGAGTTGACAGTTATTTAAATAATCGATCAGTTGCGATTAATCGATTAACTTAACCCTTAACCAAGTTATACTAAAACTAGTATTTAATCGAGGCGCTCAAGGGTTTGTATCAAAAGAAAACACATTTTAGAGTGTATTATTGTTATTCTGTTGTTTAAAAATGTTAAGTTATTTATATATTCAGTTTATTTTTGTGCATTACTCATTTTGTCAGCGCAAACAATTTAAAGTGAGATTATATTTTAACTTTTAAATGGAGATCGTTACAATTTTTAAAACGGTTCCGTTTTTGGATTTCAATAAAAAAGTTTGGGTTTTGATTCCCTAATAATAAAAAAAAATCAACATATTTTTTGTGACATAAAAAGTAAATAAACAAAATGGCAATAAAAATAATTGACATAATTGAATGAATCAACAGAATAGAAAAACAAAATGAAAAAGAAGCAACAAAAAAGAAGACACAAAAATAATAATACAAATAAACAAAACGTAAATATGAAAAAGAAAAGAACAAAGAAAAAATAAACAAAAACGGAACAAAAATGATAAAAAGAAAAAAGTGAATAAAAAAGAAACAGAACACAACAAAAAGAAAAGAAAACAAACAGAACAAAAAAGAACAAGTAAAATACAAAAACAAAATGAGAAAATAAAAAACAAAACAAAAAGAAAAAAATAGAAACAAAAAAGAAAAAGAAACTGAACAAAAATAATAAAACAAAAAAGAAACAAAACAAAAAAGAAATAAAAAAAAAGAAATGGAAAATATGCATAACAATGATATAGCACCTTTTTAGATTTTCTGTCATAAGTTTGTGGCGTCCATGACGACTGCAACACTTCTTCTTTTCCTCCTTCAGCCGCTCTTCGAGCCGCGACCGAAAGTGCGGCCGATGGGAGGACGAGCGCGACAGGAGGTCGGAGAGTTCCTCCTCCAAAGACAGGGGGCACTGTTCTGTCCGCAGCAGAGACTCCGAGGAGAGCCCCGCAGACAGAGAGCGGGAACGAGAGCGGGAAAAGGAGAGGGAGAAGGGAGAAGAGGAGAAGGAGGAGGAGGAGCTGCTCAAACCCTCCTGGATCCGCTGCACTCACGCCGAGAACTTCTACTCCAACGACCCCATGGACCAAGTGGTACCGACGGTTACGCAGTCATCCTTTACATTGTGGCTTTTTTGTTTTCAAGACCCATTAAAAACACGCGTTAATCCTGTTTATGAGGATTTGTGTCCTTTTAAAATGATGACGCTGTATTAAAACTTTATTCCATTAAAAGCATTATGTTTTAGTGAAATTGGATCAGATAACACAAATAAACTTTATTTTTATTTATTTTACTAAAGGTTTACTGCTTGAAAATGAGTGCAAACATCTATTATTTAATGCTTATTTTGGGGGTCCCGGCCTGAAAAGTTTGGGAACCCCAGCGTTACAACTGTGTGCTTACATCACCATGTCAGGGCAAGCTCTGCTGCCGGTAGATGGAGCGCTAACACCAAATCCAAATGAGGGAACGCCAGACATTATTTTTAGTTCTAAAACATGAGACGTCAAAGTAAAAGCACAAAAGCCGTTTTAAAGGCCAGAAAACAAAACGATGAATGCAGAATCTTTCCACTTTTAAGGGATTGATGTTTTATTTTTGTGATTTTATTGTGTTATTTCCACAGTTGCTCAGTACAAAACGTCTTTGGCGTTCACAGCGCTGTTGGATCGGAAAAGGATTAGTCTTAAAGGACACATATTACACTTTTTTAACCCTGTTCTCACATAGTTCCTCGTCACAAACTCAGCTGGAGCACATTTAGCTTCATTCACACTAGTTTGATGAATCCTGGTTAGAAAGTCCTCTCCCCTCCGAGCCTCAAAAACACCCCGTTCTGAACCTCCTCTATCTGTGATGTCATATTCTACCTGTGAAGTCACTCTTAAGAATCTTCTGCTGTTTTTAACTAAACAAATCACGTCCAGACTTGTTCTGAGCATTTTCCCCGTCTAATCCGGAGCTTTATAACTGCGTAGCTTTAGAGGTCAGCTTGGAATGCGTTGAAATGTTTGTTGAATTGTGTGTAATTCCCTCTGCAGCCAGTAGATGGTGCAGAAACTCAGCTAGTCCTGTGGGAAACGGCAGCGATCCAAATGTAATTCTAGTTCTACAACATGAAATGCCAAACTAAAGCTACTCGAGCAAGAACCAAGAACAACACAAATAAAGTATAATGGTTGTCCTTTAACGTTCTGTCGAGTAAAATAAATGTTGCATAAAAAGTATTGAAATAGTTTGATGGGTGAATGTAATGTTGATTGTATATTTACGTTCCAGGGCGACTCCACCGTCGTCGGCACGAGCAAACTCAGGAACCTTTACGACCGCTTTGAAGAAGAGCTCGGGAGGCGGCAGGAGCGAGCCAAAGAGGCGCGGCCCAAATGGGAACCGCCCAAGACCAAACTGGACGAGGATCACGGTGCGTCAAAGGAGGGAATGTCTCAGAACCGATACGATTAGCGACGGAACGATACGATTAGCGACGGCAACGTGACTCGGTTAATCGATCATCAGGTCGTAATTTAACCAAAAAATCAATTGTGACGAATTTTGAAGCAAAATTAAGTCTTTTTTTAATTTTTTTAATCCATCGTCCAAAAAAAATAGAGCTAATGTAAAAAATGTTTAAAATTTTTTTTTTAACTTTATTTTGTCTTTTAAGAAAATAGATGACAAACAGGAGAATGAAAGAAAACGAAAGATTTCACTGTTGTTTTGGTCTCAATAATCGTGAATAATCGCGGCACTAACATTTCATATCGTGACCTCCCGAGATACGATTACAAAACTACAGTTGACTTTTTTGAAACTATTAAATTCGAGTCAATACAGCCATTTTAAAAATTTATATTTCGATCCTTTACAGTATTTTGTGTGTGTGAATTAAACCAATAAGCAGACCCATGTGGGATAACTAAGAATCAACAAATAATAATCAAACATAAACACAATAGATTTATTTTTTAATATTTATTTATTATTTATGTATTTTTGATGTATTATTATTTATTATTTATGTATGTAGTTATTGTTATTATTTATTATTAATTTATGTTATAACATAAAGTACATTATCAGTGACTTACAGTTAAATGAAGGAGCAGAAAGATTTTAACTTACAAAATTATATACTGAATAAACATTTGAACAACAAAAATACATTACAAACAGATTTTATCGCAGTACTCTCATTTTCTTTGTCATATTTACTTATTATGATACGTTTGCTTCTTTCAAAATGCCAGTTATTCTTGTTTCTGTGCAAAGCTCGTTCCATAAATCCACTTCAGCTCTGAATCTGGGCTTTTTGAAAATGTCCGTTCCTTTTTTAGATTTCTGTGATTTCTTTCGTGAAATCCTCCAACATTTACGGGAAATATCATGCATTTTTAATACTTTAAGCTGGACAAATAATGGATTAATGTCTTTTCGTTTGATTTTTCTTTCAAAACCATTGCTTGCTTTGGTTTGTGGCGTTCGTATTCGTGGATTTTTGGTGTGAAGCTGTAAAACTGGTGGAAAAATTAGATTCTAAAACATCAAATTGACTCGTTTCGTTCTGCTTTTTATTATTTAACATTATTGTACATTTAGGAAAGGGTTTATTGTGAGTTCAAAAAGTATTATCAAAACCAGATGCTCATTTTAACGTATAAATATATATAAAAATACGTAAATACGACAACAAACTAGTACTAGACCACACTACTGTATTAATAAAATCATTATTAATTTGTGTCGATAATTAATTTTTTTAATGTTTTGAGCCTTTTCCTCTGTCAAAATGTTTATTTTTAGTCTCGTGGCAACACTAACGACAAAACAGCAGCACAAGCGACTGTCACGTGCAAATGGTCCACTAGAGGGAGCCAGTGTTGCGCTAAAAAGGCATTCTTTCCACTGCAAAAGGGTTTGTACTCTGCTCCTTTTCAGTTTTATATGTTTGACTGTATGACACTGAAGTTTTTTATATTTCATCAGAGAAAAAACACAAACACTTAAATTGGGAATGAAAAAATACAAATTAATTCGTCACATAATTACACAGGAGCTTGATTAAAAATGTCAGTAAAAAAGCAAATAGAATAATAGTAAAAATTATATAAATATGTATTTATTTAAGGTGCATTGTAGTGGAGCAAACATATTCTCAATGAAGGCTCAAAAATAATTTAAATAATACAAACTTGGGCCAAACTAAACCATAACTTCACCCAAACAAAAACTGTCACCAAACACAGGGGTTTAAATACAAGAAGGATTGACCCAAAATGAACACAAGGGGGAGGAATTGCACGATAAAATGACTAACTTGAACAAAATGAGCAGGATCGTCCCTCTGAAGATGGACGCGCTCAATGTCGTCACGCAGAACGTTCTGGGCCGCGAGTAACGTCTCCCGAGCTGAAACCCGCGCGCCTTTTGTTGCAGAAGGCAGCAGCAGCGAGTCGGAGTGCGAGTCCGACGCCGAGGGAAGCTCGTGTTCCTCGTCCTCGGACTCGGAGGTGTTCGACGTGATCGCCGAGATCAAGAGGAAGAAGGCCCATCCCGACCGGCTTCACGAGGAGCTGTGGTACAACGACCCGGGCCAGGTGAGGAGCAGCAGGAAGTTTCACTGCGACAGGAACGCTGTGCTTTCATCTGATTGGCCGATTTAAATTTTTATTTTTGTTACCAGTTCAGTTTAAACAGTTTTTTTTACAGTATTACCCTTTTCTCATACCTCCCCTTGGCTTGTCTTTAATTTAATTTAATTACATTTTTAAATTTACATATTTATACATTTATTTATTTTTGACATATTAATATATTGTATTTTTACTATTATATTATTATTATTTATTTTATTTTTTATTAATTTTTTATTTTTTTCTGTCTGAATGCAATTTTTAAATTTTTTGATTGTTAATTGCCACAACAATCGGTAATCCCAATTAACACTGGTATGCGTACACACACATCCATGATACACACTTATCGGAGATGGGCCAACACGTACTGACTTAGTGTTGTGTGTGTGTGTGTCCAGATGAACGACGGGCCTCTGTGTAAGTGCAGCGCCAAGGCCAGACGCACCGGGATCCGCCACAGCATCTACCCGGGAGAACAGGTGACGTTCACTGCCTTACACACAACCCGCGGACGACCGTTTTACCCTGAACACCAGACCGTTTTGGCGTTTTCATAGCCGACGCGAACGATTGGTCGTCGAATTGTGACACGCGTATCTTTTGCGTTTTAGGCGCTTCTGAATTCGGTTCCTCTTCTTGCCCCGTCTGTCCTTGATTTCTCTGTGTCATCTCATTTTCCTGTCTGTCTTCCTCCACGTCTGGCTCTGCTCCTGCGCCTCCACCGTAGTCGTCGTCTTCTACAGTCCAACTCTTGCGCTTCCTGCTAGAGCGCCCCTACTGGCCGTTAGCCCATTAAAGTCAATCAATTCGATTAACCGTAGTCGTGTTTTGATGATTGTAATAGTTGTCTTAACCATACAGACTAAAACACGTACGAAAATACTTTTTTAAATAACAAAAACGGCAGATAAGAAAATCCAATTTCTGGTTTTCATCAATAATACACTTTATTCATGAATATTCTCTAGCTTGAAGCCTTCAATTCAACATATTTCAACCTTTTTATTTGGTCAAAATGTATTTAATAACGCTCAAGGTACAATAGAAATAATAGTTTGACTTCTAAAATCATCTTAGTTGCAGCTCCAGCCTGAAGTCAGTGTTTATTATGAATATATTTTAAGATGAGTTTTGGTCATCGACTTTAATACCTAAAGTTCTCGTGTACAACAAATACAGTATAAGAAAATAAAGAATAATACTTGGACTTAAGTAGTAGTAAATAAAGTAAATGCATTAGTTCAAGAGGAAATGTGTAGTTGAATGTTTTTATATCGTTTCTGTTTTTCAGCCTGTGAAGCTTTGTCGCCCGATGAACAACAACTCCGGCAAACTGTTCCACTACCGCATCACCGTGTCTCCGCCCACCAACTTTCTGGTATCAAACTGTTCATTTGGACTTTTTCCCCATTAACATAAATGCATTCTACTTCAACCGGACAGTTTCATCTCGTTTCACACGTTTAATGACTTGGCGATGTGATTACTTTGTCTGTAAATGATCCCATGTTCTCCAGAAGGGTTCAGTTGTGCGCCGTAAAAAGGACACGCAGACCGTAAAGTGGTTCCCTCATCAAAAACGCAGCTGAACCTTGTGTTTAGCTTCATTCGCAGTCCTGTTAGCGAGCCCCAGAAATTGCTCCGTTTCAATTTTCCCCCGGATTGTTTTTCGTCACAGGTGAACATCCGGATTAAAAATGACACAAAAAGTGCTTTGCTATATCTTTATTCTTTAACAGTTTGAAGCCTTTTTAATTAATAATGAATAATAGTTCTTATTATAGACAATATACTTGAAAATATAAAAAAATAAATTATCTCCAAAATTACATTATTATTTAATTATTTATAAGCCCGTCACAAAAATGCTATCATCATTTCATATCAGAAATGCAATTAACTGATAGACTACATTGTGAAAAATAACAATTAACTCTTTTATTTGTTGCAGATATAAACAAAACCCTGTGGATTTCTAGACTTTGACGTTACGTTTTGTCAGACTGGACCTTGGTGACGGTTTATTAAAGTACAGAATCAAATGTTTTAAGATACAAGTACAGAACATGGCCTAGAATGATTGCATCGGCAGTGGGCCAATAAAACGCCGCGCTCAATAATATCGTTGATCGAGAAGTCCTTTAATGACCCATCGTTCCCACTGCGGACATTTGGAAACCGACGTGTCGTTTGTCGCGTGCGTTTTCCAAATGCAAATCCCCGAAATCGTGGAATCGTGAACTCCCAAAACGATGAAAAGCTCATTTAAACGCCAATTAACGGCACAGGAATGCATCAGATGTCAGGTTTAACGCACGTTTTCTGACCACGGCGTGTTGTTTTTTCCAGACCGACAGGCCGACGGTGATCGAGTACGACGACCACGAGTACTTATTTGAAGGCTTCTCCCTCTTCTCCCACACTCCGCTCGCCAATGTAAGTCCTGTTTGATCCCCGCAGCGGAACCCTATAGGCACCGGACATTAATATTACACCGTTTCCACTGCTACCACGCCGTTTATATTTTATATTCTCTTCATTTATTGATCTTCGACTCCTGGCAGCGGCATTCACCTTGTTGTCAGCGGCAGAAGGTGAATTGTTTGAACTAACTCGGTCCAACTGTCCAAACACGTTCCCTAGCGTTTAGTCACTGTGTACGACTCGCTCCGGTTTAGGGCTGCTAAGTTCATTTACAAAAAATAAAAATAATAACTGTAGTCATCCGTCAATAATGGTTATCTGGACTAGAATGCTTCGTTTTCATTGACTGCGGTATTGACGCTACTTTAGTTGGGTCCCACAAAACATCCCCAAGTTGTTTCAATAATGGTAAAAATATCTACCGTTGTGAAAAAATAAAATGAAAAAGGATCAAAAAATAACACTGCAAATTAGCATTACCGTAGCACATCTAACCTAGGACAAGATGGGCTAACCCAGAATCAAACCAGTCTAACTAGTACTAACCCAGAATCAAAACCAGGTCTAAGCAGGCCTAAAGCGAGATTTTTAAGTAAGGATTAAGCCAGCACCAAACCAGGTCTAAACTAGTACTAACCCAGAATCAAACCAGGTCTAAAGAAGGTCTAAAGCGAGATTTAAGTAAGGATTCAGCCAGCACCAAACCAGGTCTAAACTAGGTACTAACCCAGAATCAAACCAGGTCTAAAGAAGGTCTAAAGCAGATTTAAGTAAGGATTAAGCCAGCCACCAAACCAGGTCTAAATTAGTACTAACCCAGAATCCAAACCAGGTCTAAAGAAGGTCTAAAGCAGGTTAAAGCGAGATTTAAGTAAGGATTAAATCAGCACCAAACCAGTCTAAACTAGTACTAAACCCAGAATCAAACCAGGTCTAAAAGAAGGTCTAAAGCGAGATTTAAGTAAGGATTAAGCCAGCACCAAACCAGGCCTAAACTAGTACTAACACAGAATCAAACCAGGTCTAAAGCAGGTCTAAACTAGTACTAACCCAGAATTAAACCACAAAAGAAGAAACTTTTTTTTTTTTCATATTTGGGAGATGGGTCGTGGCCCAGATCAGACCGGTTGGCGTACCCGATCTGGCCCCCGGGCCATAAATTGACTTGCCCTGCTCCAAAACAAATACTCTTTTATAGAACCAAGATCGTGGCATTTATTGTGTGTTCTCTCCCAATTCCCTCTGTCCACATAATTTAGGTTCCCTGTTGGAGGGAAAAAAAGCTGAAGAAACGAATGTTCAAACTACTGAACACAATAACCCTGAAGCAGAATAATGCCAAGGAAAACAACCCCGTTCTAAATGCACAGTGGCGCTGCCAAACGTCAATAACCGTTTTTCTTGATTCATCCAGAGTCGAGCGCAGCGTAATGCCAACTGCGTAATATTAACTGCTTGTCACTTCACGTCGGAGCGGCGGATGTCCTACTGTGGGCTTCATTTGTACTTTCATGAAGCCCTCCTCTCGGAACACCTCTCGAACCGGGACGCGTGGTTTTAATCCGGTCCGGCTCTTGAACTCTCCCCTCGCCCCTCCCAAAATAACAACCCTCTTAAAAAAAAAAAAAAAAAAAAAAAGAACGTCCCTCTTTTGCTCATGTTGCGTCGTGCTCCTATTGTTGACCTTCTCGTCTGCCATTTTTTGCACTCTCTACCCAAAGTTTGAAGCTCCCCTTTGGTCAAACTTTACCACAATTTGGACTTAAAACATTTCATAATAACTCTTTCTGCTAATGCCCGGGCGTTTCTACGACAACAACTACTACTATTTAAGTCGTATGTTTTTCGACAATTGTAGACGCAAAATTGAAGACTTTTGAATTCAATCTTCAGTTCAAAAAAGTACACATGACCCAAAGTACTTTTTACCTGGTTTTTTGTCAACAGAAACGTGTAAAAACATGCCTTTTTAAAACGCACTAGTTGAGGTTTAATCATTCAGACAAAATGAGGAATGTCTGTAAAGAAATATCACAGTTTTGAAAGTTTTTTTGAAAATGTTTTGAACATTTTTAAATCGACTCTTTGTTGCGCGTCTTTTCACTCGAAACGACACACTCTGTACGCGCTATCGTCCATTTCGCGCGCCGTGAACGATCGTGACATCGCGGCGTTTTAAAAATAAAAAAATCTCTCCGTGGTAAAACGCAACGCTAACGCCGCCGCCGCTAACGATTCTGCGGCGACGTTTGGACTTCGTTTTTTTTCTCCTCCCGCGCCCGAGCTCCCGTCGGCGTGAAACATTACCAAGGTCGTGACATGTACCGTCCGTTTCAGACTTCCTTTCATCTGTAAAGGGAGACGCCTCGGCATCCGATCAATGCGGCGCACTTAAATAATGTAGACGCATTTTGCTCTCTCCCGCGCCTCGAATAATAAACCATTCGGTCAATATCCTTCCAGCTTTGTGGAGTAGCACCCGGAGGATTAGCCGCGATTTGAACTGGATAATTCAAACGCACCCTTGTCAAAAGCTAAGATGGCCCGAAACGCTAAAGAGCAGGCGGTTTGGATTTAGCGCAGAGCGGCGAAATTAGCCTCCTGCTAGTTAGCGAACGCCGCGCTACGGGCGAGCGTTGAGCGCGGCTTGCAGGTTAATCGGCTGAAAAAGACGACAAAAGGCGTGCGAGGGGAGATAGCTGCAGGAGGTGCCGGGTTTTATCTTGTCAAACGGGTTACTTCATTGTCGAGGGCTCGTTGTTAGCGTGCGTCTGCATCCGCGAAGCCGGATCATTTGCTTTTGAGTGTTCTTAAACCTGTAAATTTTGGGGATAGTCCGTGATTGGACTTGCATGAAGTTGCAAGTAGTAAACTGAAGTTATGTGTCCTGATTGAGCTCAGTAGTCTAGTCTCTTTGGCCTTCCATCCTCCAATAGATGTCACTTTGCACAAAAAAAAAAAAAAACACAACCTAGCTTTTTGCATCTTAGTTTTCTGAGCGCAGGTAAGACTTTACTTTGGTCAGATCAGTTGGAGAGTCATTCATTTGTTCATTACCACACGACTGGACTGTTGCAACTCCTTGTAGTATGTTTTATTATTTACATTTGTATTAAAATTTGTATTATTGTTATTTTATTATGATTATTATTTGTATTATGTTATTGTTAGTATATCATTAGTATATTATTCTTATTCTTATTAATAATAGAAATAGTAGTAGTAGTAGTAGTAGTAATGATGTAACTTGTTAACCCTGCGACGAGTTGGCCACTGTCCAGGGTATACCCCGCCTAAGGCCCAAAGGCACTGGGATAGTCTCCAGTCACCCGCGACCCCTAACGGGAACAAGCGGTAGAAAATGAATGAATGAATAATGTTACTAAAATACAAAGACTAATACAGGAAAAAAATAAATAAATTATACATTACGATATTTATTCATGCATTAATTTTCTACAGCTTGTTCCAGTTGAGAGTCGCAGGTGAATAAACCTATCCCAGTGACTTTGGGTTTAAGGCGGGGTTCACTTGAATATTCAATCATTTTAAAATGTAATAATTAATTCATAGTTGTTTTTAACTCTGTTCTCACATTGTTCCTCATCACAAACTCAGCTGGAGCACATTTGGCTTCATCCACACTCGTTTGATGAACCCTGGTTAGAAAGTCCTCTCCCCTCCGAGCCTCAAAAACACTCCATTCTGAATCTCTTCGATCTGTGATGTCATTTTCTACCTGTGACATGGCTCTAAGAATCTTCTACTGTTTTTAACGCCATAAAACTATCTAGTAAAAAAATTAAATAAAAGTAAGACACACAAGATCAGAGAGAACAGGGCAGCATAAAAAAGAAAATTACGATAAAAGGATGTTCAGATAAATACACAAACTTCCAAAATAAACGTCCCACTTGGTCCAAAGTCGGTCAAGTCCAAATGTGATCTTCTCCATATTCCGTAAGTCCCTGATAATGTCAGTCCAGTCCTTGATCGTTGGTGTACTTTGTGTCATTCTTTCTTCTTTTTTTTTTCCTGCTACCAAAAGTATACTCCAAAGGTATCCATTTATTGTGTCCATGACAGGAGTTTTGAGGCCCAAATGCAAAGTTTTGATGTCAAAAACCGTCTGACATCTTCTACACGTTTTCCCGCGTTCTTCTCACACTTGCTTCTGTTATAATTATGCTTCTGATGCTCTTTCCAAGTAGTTTCCCGAAAAGCTTGAATGCCACGGTAACGAGCCTTTTCTCTCCTGCGCAGATTCCACTGTGTCGCGTGATCCGCTTCAACATCGACTACACCATTCACTTCATCGAGGAGGTCGGTCCGGAGGTCGGTATGAACACACACGGGGATGGAAATATTGACTGTATCGGGTATATCTCTCATTTCTGTTTCATTTGGTTTCGAATATACCAATAACGACCGTCAGAAATGTGATGGTCGTTATGGTCGGCTGCAACGATTAATTGACTGATTGTGACTTGTCGACTACTGAAAAATGCGTGCGTTTGTATTTTGTGATGGTAAATGCTAAAACACACCAAAACTGTGGCATTATCGCTTCAAAATGTCATAAAAAAAGAATAAACGGTTCCATAAATTGGCATCAGTAATTCGCTATTTGTAAATATTCTTTTTCTAGAAACCTTTTTAACCTTTTTTTGTTTGATAATGGATGTAAAAAGTCTCAATCGTTTGAATTTTTCACACAATGTCGGGCTAATACTGGCGTTGGTATTATTATTATTTTATTATATCCCTATTGTGATGTCACTTCCTGTCATGTTTTTAAACAGATCTTTCAACGTTTTCTCTACAAATACCGGCTCGATTTGGTGTAAAACCATCATTTATACGCACGGCGGGTAAAAGTCGAAAATAGACAATTGCAAAAAACGATCTTGGGTCACTTTAAAGGTACAAGAGACCGTTTAACGACCAATAACAATAGAAATAAGGCAAAATATGTGTCCTTTTAAAATTTCGGCAACACGAATCGTCCCGTTTTTCGTGTTTTCGTGTCTTCAGTACCACTTTCTCACTATTATCTCGCAGACGACACATTTCCTCTATGAAACACTTCTTTATCCACTCCCGTCCTCGTCACCTTTTTGCTTTTATCGCGCGCCGCGCTGCAGAGCCGCGCGCGACCCCCGGACCTCCGCACCTCCGCCGACCGCTAAGCTAAGTGCTAATCCTTTCAGAGAAGCCGGAGAAAGTGGGTGTTTAAACCGCTCGGGCCGAGACAGCGTCGATAACACGGGAGACTTAAGGCGGCGGCGGCGGGGGCGGGGGCGTAGGCGGAGTCACGGCGGGGGGTTTTATTGTCGCGTCTCCTCTGACATTGTGACGTTTGCGTTCGAGGAGAGGGCCGTAACCGGAGCGGGCAAACTGTAGCGACTGGTTCTAGATTAAAATGTGAGCACAAATGCGACATCGGTAGAGGTCATTCCGCTGCTGTTACCTAGCAACCAGACCGTAAACAAGAGCCAAAGTCCACATAAACGACACAACAGTTCTGATCTGACACACAATGATACCATAGAACACCTTTAATTAGTCCGATGGTTTAAACTGTCATAAAAGTGTGTCGGTTAAGTGTCAACTGTCTCTGTGTCGCACGCTGATGACATCACAGAGGGAGTCAGCGCCACTTCAGCGTCATCTGCGTCAAATTTAGTAAAGATATTTCCCCCGCACGACTTTTGCGTTCGCTTTAGCAAAATGATCGTTAGTTGCGGCCCTAGTTTAGTCGATAAATCGGTCTGTGGCGTCTTTTTGCTCGTCAGTCAGTTCTTTTGGTGGGGATTTAAAAGGATTTGTATTCACGACGGCGGAAGGGAGACGACGTGGGGTGGGATATCGTGCGTTGTGAGTGGAGGTGTCGAGGAATTGATGACACTGCCATAATTGTTCACTCTAAATTTAGAATATCGAGCGTGTTCGAGTCTATAATTTAAAGTATTCGTGAAAACGACCTCGAAACGTGCAGCGTAAACTCCAAAACAAGAGTGTAAAGTGAGATGGTCCATTCACACTTTTTAAGACATTTACAGACACATTTCTGCACATTCCGATGCATTTGTATAATAGTGTCAAGAATGTTTTGTACTAGGCAATATGGCAAAAAAAAAACATCAACATTTTTAATTTAATTTAACTTCTTTTCCTTTTCAAATATGACAAAAATAAACTTTTTAATAATTGCTGTTTAACAAAAAATCACAAAAATATCCCAATTTCTTCCGTCAAAGTCTGAAACCTGAAGAACTCTACATAAAAAACAAAAAAAACAAAAACCCAGCCATTTTAGCGACAATTAGACGTGACCGAATCTCGATTAAAATTAGCGCTTTTTGGAAATTGAAGCCGATTCGCGCCCTTTACGGTAAAACAAACTCTTATTTTTCCAATTCCTTTTAATGCCGTCGAACGCCTCGTTGGATCTCTGTTAATGGGGCTTGTTAATGATTCCGTTTTCGACGCAGATGCTCGGCGAGTCAACTGTTACAAGCGGGAACAACAAACAGATGCGGCGCGCTAATAGCTCCGCGATAAATCCGAGTCTCGCGACGCAGTGTCATCAGCGAGGTGTCAACAACGAACGCCGGCCGTAATTCGCTCCCGTTTCCAGTTAAGTTGAGAAGCGCAAACTGTTGCCGTGGGGATCGATTGTTATTATTTTTTAATTCAACAGGTTTTCGAAATGTGCGGAGACGTTTCAGCGCCGCATTGTGACACTCCACGTTCCTTTTGTTTGCTTTTCCTCGACTTAAAATGTACTTAAAAAACCCCCCAGATTTCTCCGACTGACGGGCATTTTTTAAATTAATTTTTTTACTGTGTTTTGAAATGAAAACGTTCAAAATAAGTCTCATTTTCGTCATCATTTTCACTATCAAAGCGCCCCCTACAGGTCGGATGACTCACTCAAGATAAATATATTTTGAATTGTGCTAAAAAATGATCAAAATGTTATCACAGAAAAGCTCAATATTTTTTTGGTTTATTATGTCACTTCCTGTTTGTAATCGATGACGTCACAGTAGGAAATTACCCAAAAACTCCTCCGAGGTCACTATTATTTTGTTTGACGAATAAAAATATATGAGAGCGACTTTATTTTGTTGAATTCATGTTTAAAAAGTCAAAAAAGTTGTTTCTTTGTGTAAATTCTACATAAACTTTGACTGGAATGAGAAATGTCCCTGTTGTGATGTCACTTCCTGTCATTTTCTTCAGATTTTTCCACGTTTTCTCCACAAATTCCTGCTCGATCGGCGTAAAACTATCATTTATATGTACAACAGGTTTAAACACACCAAATAAAGTCGAAATTAGAACATCGTAAAAACCTGTCGTACATCACTTTAAGTCTAAAATTAGTTTTACATCGATCGAGCAGGTATTTGTGGAGAAAACGTTGAAAAATCTGTACAAAATGACAGGAAGTGGCATCGCAACAGGGACATTTCTCATCCAAATCAAAGTTTATGCAGAATTTACACAAAGAAACAGCTTTTTTGACTCTTTAAACATGAATTCAACTAAATAAAGTCGCACTTTTATATTTTTATTCGTGAAATAAAATAATTGTGACATTAGATGGTAATTTCCTACTGTGATGTCATCGATTACAAACAGGAAGTGAATTTATAAACCTAAAAAACATGCTATTCTGTGATGACATTTGTATATTTTTTAAGCTAAATTCAAAATATATTCATCTTAACGGCATTTTATTTCAATGAGTCGTCCGGCCTGTAGGGGGCGCTTTAATCTTCCCGCCTAAACACCAGATTAATAATACAGAAAGGTCGCACGCACTTTTTACTCTTTAAAACCGGCGCTGAACGGATAAACAAACACGTGGGTAAAAATGACACAAAATAAGAGCTCAGCGTTGCGAATATTAAAATTAAACAAAAACATCACGATTTAACCGTTCAAAGTTTGTTTTCTGAACGACAAAATGAAGTCAAACGCGTTAAAAAGGTTCGTTTATGTTCAGCACGTCTATTATTTTAGGCGAAATACTGAACGTTAGAGATTTAATGTGGCTTAATGTCCAGTTCAGATCATCCACAGTAAGTTTGGCGTCAGTGTGGTGCGTTTTGGTTGGCCGGGGATCACATGACGCTGTGTAACCAATGAAAAAGCAGGAAACTCAACAGCCTAATTAAAGCCTGAATGAATTGTTCTCTATAAAGATGTTTTTGTGGTTTATTGATTGTCTTTAGTGTGATAAACGTGTCTTCAGGTGTTGAGTGGTGCAGTGTATATACCTCAGACTCTGTAATTGTACACAGTATTGCATGCAGTACGCAGTATTTGTGTGTAAAATACCCGTGTTCTCGTCCCATTTCCTCAGAATTACTGCGTCCGAGGCCTGGAGATGTTCGCCTCGTATCTGTTTCAGGACATTCTGGAGCTCTACGACTGGAACCTCACAGGTGAAACACGGCAAAGAAACCAAAACGGATGAAATGAACTGAGCTAAGACGGAGGTGTGGGAGGTGTGGAAGGTGTAGAAGTGTGGAGGTGTAGAGTGTGGGAGGTGTAGAAGGTGGAGTGGGGTAGAAGTTGTGGAGGTGTAGAAGTGTGGAGGGGTAGAAGTGTGGAGGGGTAGAAGTGTGGGAGGTGTAGAAGTGTGGGAGGTGTAGAAGTGTGGGAGTGTAGAAGTGTGGGAGGTGTGAGAAGTGGTGGGGAGGTGTAGAAGGTGGGAGGTGTAAGAGGTGTGGGAGGTGTAAGAGGTGTGGGGGTGTGGGAGGTGTGGGAGGTGTGGGAGGTGTGGGAGGTGTGGGGAGGTGTGGGAGGTGGAGGGAGGTGTGAGAGGTGTGGGAGGTGTGGAAGTGTAGAGGTGTGGAAGTGTAGAGGTGTGGGAGGTGTAGAAGTGTGGGAGGTGTGGAGGTGTGGGAGGTGTAGATGTGGGGAGGTGTGGAAGTGGTAGGTGTGGAAGTGTAGAGGTGTGGAAGTGTAGAGGTGTGGAGGTGTAGAAGTGTGGGAGGTGTGGAGGTGTGGGAGGTGTAGATGTGGGGAGGTGTGGAAGTGTAGAGGTGTGGGAAGGTGTAGAAGTGTGGGAGGTGTAGATGTGGGGAGGTGTGGAGTGTGAGGTGTGGGAAGGTGTGGGAGGTGTGAAGTGGGAGGTGTGGTGTGGGAGGTGTGAGGTGCGGGAGGTGTGGAGGTGTAGAAGTGTGGGAGGTGTGGGAGGTGTAGAAGTGTGGGAGGTGTGGGAGGTGTGGGAGGTGTAGAGGAGTGTGGAGGTGCGGGAGGTGTGCAATGTGTGCAATGGTCACGAAAATGTACATGTGGAGGAACAACCACGATATTCAGACGATTTAATGTCAGTGAAGTGTTGAACCAGGTCTAGAACTCGGGGACTAGAACGTTTGAAAGTAAACAGACTTTTTATTGTGAAAAGGTCGTTAAAACATATTTTTAATGACCTTTTTGAGCTTAGACTCGCTGAATAACAAGAATGTACAAAAGTTCTTAGAAATATGAGAAGTTTTCTGAACATTTCACTTCTTCTACACTTTCGGAGGCTAATTAACCAACCAACTTGCCTTAATTTACCTTCAAAACTTAAGGCAAATTCAGGATTTTAGGAAAGTAATAAATAGATTCATTCTGCCCTTTTTCATTTAAAAAAAACTTTTAAAAAACTTTAGGAAAACGGCGCATTTCTGTGGCGCATTTAGTGTCAAAAGCATGAAAAAGCTGACACTAAGCAACACTAAAAACAGAAATCAAACAAGTATCAAAGCTAAAAAAACACACCAACAGTTTTCTTGTGTCTCCTCCTCTTCCTCTTCCTCCTCTTCCTCCCCTCTCTCTCCTTCCTCCTCCTCCTCCTCCTCCTCCTCCTCCTCCTCCTCCTCCTCCTCCTCCAGGCCCGGATGAAGAGTGCGAGACGCCGCAGTGCCAGCGCTTCCACTTCATGCCACGATTCGTCCGCTTTCTACCCGGTAAGAGCGTTTTTTTTCTTCTTCTTTTTTTCTTCTGTGTGCTCGGAGTTCAGGAGCTCGCTGGAGGCAAGAAGTGACATTTACGCTCCAAAAATGCCATCGAGCCAAATGGTTACGGCACAGTTTATCGCCGCTTTAACGTGTAAACGTGTGGCAAACGGTGAATTTAATGTAATGATTCATAAAAGTGAATTATGCCACTCTCGACAGCTCAAATCTTCCAAAAAAAACAACACAAATGCAAAGAAAATATACTTTTGTTGAGTATTGAGCCCCAAAAATATCATTTCATTTCTCTTTTACTGAAGAATAAATCGATCTGGGACAATATCGAACAAGAATATTGCGATAATTATGAACAATTCTCATGGTTTCAGAATGGATATGTACAAAAACCAAGTATTTAAGTGAATAATTATGAATTCTTTGTGTGTTTTGACGACTATGATCGAATTTCGAAGTGAAAATGACAATAGTTTGGAGGCGAACGTGATGGATAAGTCGTTTTTTCGGCTGGTTTTGTTGCAGATGATTTAAATAACAGAACATGCATAATCACGGTTAACGATATTATTGTTGATTGTCCCGTAATTAGCCCCGACGCAGAGACGTTTGTTTCATGCAGTTTGTGAACAAAAACCTTCTAGATTTCAAGAACGGAGCAGAAGTGGAAAGTGGAACGTGGCGTGATTTCACTGGAGAAACTGGGATTGAGCTCTGAACGTCACAAAATCTGAATAAAGTAAAGTTTCAGTGAGCGTGAGTGTCTTCAGCTGCTTCAAACATTTAACACTGGATTTTACTGCATTTGTTGCTTTAAAAGGAGATTATGATGATGAAAAATCCAGATTGGTATGTTTTAGGGCACAAATACAGAAATATTGACCCGGCAGTGGTTTTTCATTTTTTCTACAAGTACGTTACATACTTTACCACAAATGATACTTTTTGTGTGGAAAATCAATAGCATTTAGTTTGCATTGCGAGTTAAATATTGAAAATGTGTTACGGTCGACTTCGTTTTCAAAGGCTCTATATATTTTCTATATTACCTAAAGACGATTTTTTTTTTTACACAGGAATAAAACGAGAAACAAATTGTCCAAATTGGTAGCAATAATATTTAAATGTTTATTAATTTAATTTATAATTTTAGTTTTAATTTAAAATGTACTATTTTATTTCATTTATTTCATTTATTTCATTTTATATTAATTAAAATTTTAGATTTAATTTAAATGTTTATTTTATTTATTTTGTTTCATTTATTTCCTGTATTTTATATATTTCATTCATAACATATAAAATACATTATCAGTGACTTACAGTTGAACAAGAAGTGAAATAAAAGAACAATTTTCTGCCACTTTTTCAACTTAATGATATTTTAAAACACGTGACAATAAACGTGCAATAAAGTAACACAAACATACACTTTTCAAACGTATATTTCCGGTCCTTTATCACAAAACCAATCTTCAGTTTGCTAAAGAAAATGCAATAAGAACGATCAGATATTCAAGTTGTAATCAACCGATCGATGCCCTGTTTATAAACCTTCAAACGCTGAAATTTTATGAGTTGAGCTGAAAATCATGTTTAAGATAAAAAAAACAAAAAACAATCTTCTGTCAAAATCATGACAGAGAGAAACATATATATTATACGGATTATGAGCATATATACGTTTATAACTCTCAGCACGTGCACAGTCTGTTTCGCTTTGCTTTGTGTGAGTTGTGAATGCTTTTTCACACTTGTTTTATTACGCTGAGGTTCAAATGAGTTCTTTGTTTTTGTGAATAATGCCCAAATATGCTAAATAAAAACTAAATAAACAGTAATAATTCTGCTTATTCTGATTCGACTGAGCCCCGGTGCGTCTACATGGAGTTCCTCTCGCCTCCACTTGATGGTGCTAGAGTTCCACGGTTTCGTCCCGGTTGTTATGACAGCTCGGGCCGCCCACCTCGGTTCTTTCCATCGAAAAAGCAAAACAAAAAAATAATGTCTCATGTAGCTGGAGGACTTTGGGCTCAGACGGGCGCCTGGAGGAGAGGTCTCATCACCGAGGGTCCCGAGACGGGTCCCGAGACGGGTCCCGAGACGTGTCCTGAGATGTCCCGAGACTGCCCCGAGACCGGTCCTCAGACGGTCCTGATGGCCAAATCAGGGTCTGAACAGTAGAATTATCTGGTTTAGACCCAGTTTTAGACCTGGTTTTAGACCTGGTTTTGTCCTGGATTTGCCCTGGTTTAGTCCTGGTTCAGACCTGGTTCAGACCTTGTTCAGACCTGGTTCTGACCCAGTTTTAGTCCTGGTTTAGCCCTGGATTAGCCCTGGTTCAGACCTGATTTAGTCCCAGTTTTAGTCCTGGTTTAGACCCAGTTTTAGTCCTGGTTTAGACCCAGTTTTAGTCCTGGTTAAGCCCTGGTTTAGTCCTGGTTTAGCCCTGGTTCAGACCTGATTTAGACCCAGTTTTAGTCCTGGTTCAGCCCTGGTTTAGTCCTGGTTTAGCCCTGGTTCAGACCTGATTTAGACCCAGTTTTAGTCCTGGTTTAGTCCTGGATTAGTTCAGTTGATATTCCGGGACTCTAAAGCACAAGTCAAAGACCTTTTCCAAGGACATCGACATTATTGAATCAAAATGTCAAAAATGAATAAAAACAAATGATAATTCACTTCATTTGCATAAAGTAAAATGACTGTAAATGAAGCTTCTGGAACCATGTATTATGATGGAGTTTTGTGATGTTCTCTACCATTGGCTGTTGTCACTTCCTTACACTAATTTAGTCGTTAAAAGGCAGTTACTTTGTGAGTCAAAAAAACTCTTGTTAAAAAAAAAGAGTTGCGGCTCAAACTCTCAGAACTGTTTTGACCCAAACCACAAGAACTGCTGTCAAACCGAGTCTCCACAGATATAAAAAAGTGACATTGACCCCTCAGTTCTCGCTGAGACCTCTAGCTGTCTTCTCTTTTCTGCTCTTGTATTTATAAATCCTTAAAATGACAAATAAAACGCTGGTCGACTCGGACACCGTCGAGGGCACGTATGAAGTTGACTTTTCGACACTTTTCCCTCGTCCAAAAAAACCCACAGCCGGAGTCGCGTTTAGCGTCACTCACGCTCGTTTCATCAAGCGTGTTTACGAGCCTCACAAAAACACTTGGTTTCAAGTTTCCCAGCGTTGTGACGTCAGAGGTGGCGGTCCGGATGTTTCCTGTGCTGTTTTTTTAAGTCCATAAACCGTCACCAGACTCCAATGCATCACAACTGCGTGTTTATATTAGCATGTCGGGGCAAGCTAGCTTTTGTCTTTTTCCCCATGGTAATCCCCTCTGCTGCCAGTAGGTGGAGCGCAAACACCAAATCCTGATGAGGGAACGTCTGACTGACAGAAAGTAATACATACGTTATTTGAAGTTTTAAAACATGAAATGCCAAGGTCATCACAACTGCGTGTTTACATTAGCATGTTGGGCAAGCTAGCTTTTGTCTGTTTCCCCATGGTAATCCCCTCTGCTGCCAGTAGGTGGAGCACAAACACCATCAGGAACAGTACATCTGACTGACAGAAAGTAATACATACGTTATTTGAAGTTTTTAGACATGAAATGCCAAGTTCATTACAAGGGCAAGCTAGCTTTTGTCTTTTTCCCCATGGTACTTCCCTCTGCTGCCAGTAGGTGGAGCCTAAACACCAGCGGGAACGGAACGTCTGACTGACAGAAAGTGAAATGCCAAGTTCATTACAACTGCGCGCTTACATTAGCGTGCCACGGCAAGCTAGCTTTTGTTTGTTTCCGCGTGATAAGTTAATTTGAAGTTTTAAAAGATGAAATACCAAAATAAAGTTACAAGACCAAGTTTAACGGACGATAAAGATAAAAATAAAACGTAATACAATCAGAATGACCTTGCGTTTCTCGTAACGGACACGGGCAAAACCGCTCGTTCAAATCGCTCAAATGAACCTCCACGAGCCCCGTTTTCAGGCCACGGATTCGAACGGTGAAACGGGGCTTCGTTACGCCGCCGATGGGAGTCATTTCTCCTGCGGTAAAAGTGACGTTTCTTCATTTTTGTGTGTTTCAAATCAATTCACACTTTGTAAATCGCACACGCCGAGATATCGAGATCGTCCGCTTTCAACATCGCTTCAAAAAGGTTTTCATTTTTGTTTTTTTGACCCAAATAATTCAGATTAAAACGGCCAGACACTTCTTATGCATCAAACGTTGTCCTATTTTTCACACGTTGTCGTAACTTTCTGCATAAAAACGACACTAAATTGCACGAAAAAGAATGTGTCCAGTCATTTGAGCTGCTATTGAGATGGAAAAATGCCGTTTTTTTTTGTCAATTTACACTCCACGCGGTAAAATACAAACCTTTTTTTAGTGTCGCTGAAGTCCTTTTAATAATAATACATGTTTTTACTTCTCTCCGTGGCGTGGAAAATGTGTGTCCTTTTTGAGTGCGACGACGACACAACTCGCCACTGAAGGTCAAATGAAAAGTGTGTGTGACAGTTGTGACGAGCTAAAAAAAAAACGAAGTGTTTTTCAATGTGTTTGTCGAGGTTCATGTGAACGCACCGTGAAATGAACCACAAACGTGCAGAAATGTCACTTGTTTGGAAGATTACGCGAGAACTTTGTCTTTTTGAGCTCATTTTTAACTGTTTTAATTCAAGATGATCATTTTGCATAGCTCCAAAACAACAGTTGTGATGTTATCCATTTTTATCTCATATATCAAGGTTTATATCTCTAATTAGTACTTTGTTTGGTGGGATTGTACGTGTGGTAAATGGTGATTATGCTGTCACATTGTGTCACATTGTAGATTCACTCAAATTTAATCCAAAATACAAGGGCATTTAAGGAAACCAAATCATTTTCATACATTTTTATTCGTGAAATAATAACTCGTGAGGCGAGTTGGGCCCTTGTTAACGGTTGCCAGGTAACGGTCGTGATTTACCTCTTCATATCGGTCGTATTATGCACGGTTTTTCAATCTGCGCAGGCCCGCGTACTTTAGCGAAGTTGCTATAGTAACCATACTTGTGACAAACCTCATTTTTGAGATTTAATTTGATTTCTGCTTGGAATAGAAAAAGTTTTCCTCTTGAATCTTTGATGAGCTAAAACAAATCACTTAAGTTCTAAGTTCTCGTTCTAAGAATATACTACATTTAAACAAGCAGAACAAGTCATCGAGTGCCCCCTACAGGTCAGACAACACGCTGAACTAAAATGCAGTTAAGATAAATATATTGATTTTTTCTTAACATTATAAAGAGGTTATCACAGAATAGCAAATTTTTTAAGTTTAGAATTTCACTTCCTGTTTGTAATTGATGACATCACACGAAGAAAAACTCATCTGCTGTCACAATACTTTTTATTTGACAAATACAAATATTTGAGAGCGACTTTATTTAGTTGAATTCATGTTTAGAGAGTCAAAATGTTGTTTTTTTTGTGTGTATATTCTGCATAAACTTTGTCTGGAATGAGAAATGTCCCTGGTGTGATGTCACTTCCTGTCATTTTCTACAGATTTTTCAACCTTTCCTCCACAAATACCTGCTCGATCATTTATATGTACAACAGATACAAATATACCAAATGAAGTCAAATTTAGACAATCGTAAAAACCTGTCATACGTCACTTTAATCTCTCTGGCAAAGACTACATCTGCTTCCAAAGCCCAACCAGGAGGCAAAATCATGACCGAACATCCCCAAAACTGTCAAACTCTGGAAAACACGTCCCCATCTTCTGTATAATCACGTTGACTTTGCGCCCGAGCCCGAACGTCGTCCGTGAACTCTTGTCTTTCCTCCCCAGACGGCGGGAAGGAGGTGCTGTCCATGCACCAGGTCCTCCTCTACGTCCTCCGCAGCAGCAAACCCCTGGTCCCGGCCGAGGAGATCGCCAACATGCTGCAGTGGGAGGAGCTGGAGTGGCAGAAGTACGCCGAGGAGTGCAAGGGCATGATCGTCACCAACCCCGGCATGGTGAGCACGCGCCGCCACTAGGGGCAGATGTTTGTGTTTTACGATTGTTGAGACCAAACGGTGAGATCTTTTCACTTTCGTTCATTCTCGTGGTCTGACATGTGACTGTTTCTCAAGTTTGTGACCGGATTTACCAAACTGGACTTTCTGAAAGACACACATTCAGTTAAATGTGACAAAAACAGCCAGATTAAACAAACGTCTTAACATTTAGGTCTATTTTTTTTTACTTAATTTTGCGTCTCAAATTGTCCCGATTCTTTTTTTGGTTCTCACGATTATATTTTGACCTGAATAATCCCGATCATCGATGAACCGAAGTCTCGAATATTCAGTTAATTGGACATCGTGGTTGTTCAGGCGGCAATACAATCGTGAGAACCATAAAAAGAATCAAAATTTGACGTTCAAGCTATCGTCCGAAAAATAGACGGAAATGTCAATAAATTTTTTTTTTTTAAATCTGTCTGTTTTTGTCACATTTAACTTTATTTAGTCAGTTTTGGTTTTTTTGTATGAGTTTTAGAGTCTATTTGGTCCAGATATTGATTATAATTATAAAAAAAAAAAATACAATTACGTGAGAATATTTTATTAACAACATGGAAACTTCATGATTTTGTAAATTTTTAAAAATTTTGTTTTGATTGTAGTGATGAGCGATATTGACAAACATTAATATCCCAATCTTTTTTAGCTTCATCTCAATAACGATGAGGATATTATTCAAAATGTGCACAGAAAATTAGCCAGAAAATGCCATAAATATCACTTTCTACCCTCCGTTTTTTTGTCTCTTTTTGAGGTCATTTTTCATCGTTTTGATAAAAGACAATATGCTAATTTGGCACGTCTTCAAAAACCGTCGCTATTATACATTTTTCCGATTGGTCTCGCTTGTATTTCCTTGCGCTGGATTGCTCTCTGGAGGAAGGCTTTTCACCGCGCCGTCGTGCTGGACACAAATAACAGAACAAGTCTCCCTTCGTGAGCCAAACTCAATCAAAACTCGACTCGTTCAAAGAGGTTTTTGTGTTGTTTTTTTTTTGCCGAGACCTCTTTCCCGCGTGGACTGGACCGGCGTCGCGACACTAAATGCTCTCCGACCTGGCGGCAGAAAAAAACGCCACTAATTAATACAATTTTCATTAAACTCCGTCCGGCCGCGCTCAGAACCGTCGGACAAATCACGGCTAATGACGATAATGACTTTTGGCGCAGATTTTGTCTTTTTAATTAGCGACCCAAGCGCCAGGACGTTGGTTACACGGCAGCTCGTCGCACAGAGAGGAGCGCTCTGTCCCAACTTTAATTTAATTTGGGACAATTACACAAATGTGGTCTGTGATAATTGCTTTTCTTCATCACAAAAATCCACATTGTTTTGAATTTTAAAAAAAAAATCGTTTTTTATCTGGATCATATGTTAACGAGGTCCCAAATGGTCATTGTGCTCATTAAAGGTGCACTGTGTAACTGTCACGCTTCTGCCGCCGCCTGCTCGTCTCCGTGGCGATGACACCGCTTTGCCCGCAGTGTCCCGCAGTGTGGCATTAAAACGTTACACGTGCAGGAAAGGTGTTTTTTATTGCCAAAAAAAGAAGAAAAACATGCATTCTTCCGCTCAGTGGGCTCGCCTTTCCACAGACCTGACCTGTAACTGTGCCCGTGGAGGTAGTGGAATGCCGTACAGTGGGACATTGTCTGGGGATCAAGTTTTTTATTTTTTTATTTTACACAAACACGTCTTGTTTGGTTGGACCTCATTGGTCGAAAGCCAAATGGTTTGCGATTCGATTCCGGGAATTCACGCGTCGTCGTCGTTTGTGTGTCCTTGGGCAAGACGCTTCGCCCCCCCCCCCAATTTTCACAGCTATAAGTGCAAATATAAAAGATGACGTGGACAATTAAGCGCAGAGAAAAGTGACTTGTCTAAATGCATTTGTTTTAAATTTGTAATTTCTCAACTCATTTGATTATTTTTGTTTTTTATTACTATTACATTTTTTCCAAATAAAAAAAAGACACAAAAAACCTTAAACACAAAACAACAAAAAACACAGAGTAAGACAGAGCTACGAACAAAACAAACTCAAAAAGAGTGGCCCGACCCAGACCACATTGACTAAGATTTTGATAAATAAACCGTAAAGTTTGCTGAAGTAGATTTAGTGAGTAAAGCCTTTCCTGTACTGTCATTATTATTATTATTATTATTATTATTATTATTATTATTTTTTTTTTTTAATTTTAATTATTATTATAATTTTTTTAATTATTATTATTATTATTATTTAAAATTATTATTATTATTATTATTATTATTATTATTATTATTATTATTATTATTATATATTTTTTATATCTATAACATCAGCTGCCCAGGACAACAGGCGGACGTTAGCGCTCGAGCAACGAACCGGTGCTAAGATCGCTCCTGTTAAAGCGCCCCCTACAGGTTGGACGACTCATTGAGCTAAAATGGTTTTAAGATAAATATATTTACAATTTTGCTAAAAATGATAAAACATTTCTCTCAGTACAGCACATTTTTTAGGTTTTATAATTTCACTTCCTGTTTGTAATTGATGACATCACAGCAGGAAAATCGAACCAAAAACTGATCTAATGTTAATTTTACTTTTTTTTTATTTGACAAAGAAAAATATACGAGAGCGACTTTATGTTGAATTATTGTTTAGAGGTGAAAACAGTTTCTTTTGTGTCAATTATTCATAAACTCTGACTGGAATGAGTGTCCCTGGTGTGATGTCACTTCCTGTCATTTTCAACATATTTTTCATCGTTTTCTCCACAAATACCTGCTCGATTGGTGTAAAACTATAATTTATATGTACGACAGGTTTAAATACACCAAATTAAGACAAACTTAGAACATCGTAAAAACCTGTCATACGTCACTTTAAGGTTAATGCATATTGCACACTATCTCAATAAATAAATACATTAAACTAAAATAGACATTAAAACCTGTACTTTAAAAGCAACGCAACATTTCATTTAATCATTATCTTAACTTTTGCTATTTGAGGTGCAATTTTAATGTAAAAGTCAAGCTTCAGTTCAGAGTGGTCGTTGTCATTGGCGTCGAGGAACATTTGAGGAGAAGAAAAGCTGAAAGAAGCTTCAGAACAAACTACAGGTGAGACGGGATGTATTTTGGCGTTTGCCGAGCACGTTTTGGCGCTTAAATAATTGCAGCCTTTTGCCATTTGCTAATTGCCAGCGCTGAAATGGCTAATCCCGGCGGTAAAGCAATCAAACCCTCTCCTGTCAAGAAGCCGGGCGGATAATCCAGGATATTCTCGGGAACATTGTAATTACATAGGTTTGAGTGGCAGCTGCGTCACCCTCGGTTCAACAGGGCTGAGGTTTGATTGGCAGAGCAATATATGGAGCTTCCTCAAAGAAATTCATCGCTCGCCCACGCCAAACGGTTAGCCAATCAAAAACGCCGGGACGCGACAACCTTTTGGCTCGCACTGGCACAATCGGGCGGCGGCGGCTCGCTCGCTCGGGCGGCGGCGGCTCGCTCGCTCGGGCGGCTGCGGCTCGCTCGGGCGGCTCGCTCGGGCGGCTGCGGCTCGCTCGGGCGGCTGCGGCTCGCTCGGGCGGCTGCGGCTCGCTCGGGCGGCTGGCTTCGGGCGGCTCGGGCGGCTGGCTCGGGCGGCTGCGGCCGGCTCGGGCGGCTGCGGCTCGCTGGCTCGGGCGGCTGCGGCTCGGGCGGCTTGGGCGGCTGCGGCCGGCTCGGGCGGCTGCGGCCGGCTCGGGCGGCTGGTTTGGTCCTAGTCTAGTCTTGGCAATGTTGGTAAAGCTTTTTGCATGTTATTTCTCACAAAAATCAGTAGTTGAAATGAGAAAAAAATGCCACTGCACTTTAAATATTAACATTTATTTATTCTATTGGCCAAAGTATACTTAAAATCAAGACAAATGCTGCTAATATCAACGACTTTTTAAGTTATTGTCTTAAGAGTGTAAATTTGTCCAGTGTAATACAGTGACTGAAGGCTTCTAGACAGAAAATATTCACGAATAAAGTCCATTAATGATGAAAACCTGAAATAGTTTATTCTGTTTTGCCATTTCAATTTAAAAATGCGCTGTCTTTGTTAAAATAAAAGGTTTCATATTGTTTTTAAGTCTTTATAGTCCAAATAACAATAACAATTTGCCAAAAATATGATTTATATTGCTGTTTTGTCGTCTTGTCACGATGAATTGCTGCAGCTTTACTCGTACCACGTTTTGTTAGCGTGCTAGCTTGTTAGCGTTCTCGCGGGCCTCGACACCCGCACTGCTAAGCCCCTCCACACCGTAGTCCATTTTGCCCTCGCCCCGCCGTCTAAATAAAAGCCTCGGAGCGTGAATCGCACATGTTTTGTTTGCGTCCGCCCCGCTGCGCCGCACAAGGTCGCTCCCTCCGCGCTCCGGCCCCAAACCAACGCCTCTCGAGTGATTACATCCGACCAAACAAGGGCGCGCATGTTTTCACCCTCCAATCAG
Source organism: Chaenogobius annularis (assembly GCA_015082035.1). Classification (NCBI taxonomy): domain Eukaryota; kingdom Metazoa; phylum Chordata; class Actinopteri; order Gobiiformes; family Gobiidae; genus Chaenogobius; species Chaenogobius annularis. The sequence goes on from BJKM01000788.1 coordinate 206,895, forward strand.
CCGCGCCGTAAGAATGTACACCGCGCACACCAAACGAATTGGCACGGCGCCGTTACTGTAAACATACGCCAATCACACTCTTGATTACGGCGAGGTGAAGAACGTTTCGAGCCTGGACGGTGACTCCGAGCGTCCTGAAATGGCGTGATGTTATGAAGCGGAGAGGATTAACGCGAAGGTTGGCCATCTGTGCTCGTTGATCCGGCCTTATGCTAGTTAGCTTGTGCTTCATAATTGCGTGTGGGAAGGGCGTCTCACATTTAAAACCCTGCCAAACGAATGTATAACAATCTGCTTTTTTCACCAAAGGAGGCAGCAGAGTTTCCGTCAGTCGGCCCCCGGGCATTCTTGAGTCTGGTCGCTAACGTAAGCAAACGTAAACGCCAAAGAAAATCTGCTCAAACATCAGAATAGTCCTGATCTTCACTGTGAGCTGTGGTTCTGACATTTATGTAACTTCAAATGACATCGTAACGAGCTCAAACCGATGCTACTCATTTAGATGAATAAGTGGAGCAGAGGTGGACTTTTTAAAGGTAGACTAACAGGTCTTTGAGAGACAGAATTCTTGCTGATTGGCAGGTGTTCAAATGCTTATTTCCAGCAATTACATACACGTACAACTATTTTAAAAATCATACAATGGATTTTTCTTTTTTATATTCTCTTTCTCACAGTAGAAACGCACCGACGATGAACGTTTCTGACCCTCCATCGTTTCTAAGTGGGAGAACTTGTTCAAATACTTTCCTCACTGCACATAACATAAACGCCACCTTTTTGAGACTTGGCCATTGCCGCTGAACCTCTGCCTCGGCGTACTGTGTACTTAAACTCGGCCGGTGACCCCTGGCTTTCCAAAATACCTCGTTTGTATTCAGGAGGAGATGTCCCGTGTCAAGGTTAGCCATCTGCGACCGTTTATCAAGCCTTATGGTCCGGCGTTTTCCACCAAACGACAAGCCTGAGAGGGGGAGAGAGGGACGAGCGTTTGTTTTGGGAAGGCGACCGGACACATGCCGCCCGTCACTCGCATAAAAGCGACAACGATGTATCACCGGGACGACGAGGGAAGTGATGCGAGAAGATTTTAAAAAACAAAGTTTGGAAAGTTTGACGGTGAAACGTGACCCTCGACTGGCTCGTCGCTCCTCGCCCGTTTCTGTTTCTTTTGTAAATAAACTGGTTAAAAAAGCATGTGTTTGAGCGACGTTGCGATTGTGTTTCGGTTCTCGATTGTGTTTCGGTTCTCGATTGTGTTTCGGTTCTCGATTGTGTTTCGGTTCTCGATTGTGTTTCGGTTCTCGATTTGTTTCGGTTCTCGATTGTTTCGTTTCTCGATTGAGGTTTCGGTTCTCGATTGAGGTTTCGGTTCCGATTGAGGTTGTTTCTCGATTGAGGTTTTGGTTCTCGATTGAGTTTTGGTTCTCGATTGAGGTTTTGGTTCTCGATTGGTTCGATGGTTTGGTTCTCGATCGTGGTTTTGGTTCTCGATCGATGGTTTTGGTTCTCGATCGATTCTCGATCGATTTTTGGTTCTCGATCGAGGTTTTGGTTCTCGATCGATTCGGTTTCGATCGAGTTTTGGTTCTCGATCGAGGTTTTGGTCGTAGTGATTCAGTTCGAAGTTCACATTTGGAAACGGTTGGAACAAATGCAGTCCCAGAATCTTCTTTCAATACTGGGTCAGCACTTTTTATTACTTTTTTTAAACCTAATATTTATTTGAGCGTCAGTTTAAAAAAAACAAAAAAACAAGAGTACAAGAAACGGTAATGTGGCAGTATTTATTGCAGAGTACAAATTAAGTACAACATAAGGAACTAAACGGCCCTCCGAGTACCACCAGGTCTGAAACAGGTCTGAAACAGGTCTAAACCGTCCAAACCGTGTCTAAACCGTGTCTAAACCGTGTCTAAACCGTGTCTAAACCGGGTCTAAAGCAGTACTGAAACGGGTCTGAAACGAGTCTGAAACGAGGTCTGAAACGAGGTCTGAAACGAGGTCTGAAACGAGGTCTGAAACGAGGTCTGAAACCAGGTCCACACACCAGGTCGAAAGCAGTACTAAAGCAGTAACTAAACCGGTCTAAACTGTATCGATATATCGCCATGGGTTATTTTTGCTATCATTTTCCAAATTACGTTGTTAAAGCTCTACACTTTTGTCGCTTGTTCAAAGAAAGGAAACTTGTTCACGCATGTGACATTTTGACAGTTTTGAAGATTAAAATGGGCGTATTTCATTTTGAGTTTGGGCCGGTTCGACAAAGAAACAAAAAAAAAATTGTGATATATCTTAGAATACCATGCGCGATATATCGATTATCGCCAAATCGTGATATCATCGTATCGTGAGCCACGTGTCGTGTATCGCATCGATTCCCGGCCCTAGTTTTATCAGACTACGGCTCCGTGTGGACACAGATTTCAGTTCGATTGCAATCTGCCGTCACGAGAGCTTTTTGGCCAAGGACGGCGACGGTTGCGTTTTGGATTTACGCACAACATTTTGACTTAAAGTTGAGTTGAGCCTGGGGCCAATCGCTGCTTCTTCTGAGTTACTCGCACGTTCACCTGCTTCTTCTTCCGGAACTTTGCCGTTCTGTGATCCAACACCGGACTTCAGACCATTATCGAGTCTTTACGTACACCATCCAAACTGTTGTTAAAAGGTCAAAACGCCTTTATTTGAATGGATTTTAATGGTTGAAAAGGCCACCGTGGTTCAACTCGCAGCTTGTTAGCGGCGTCCTTGCCTTTTCCAGTTGAAAATTGGATCGCACACGTGCAGTTTCTTTAGGTTTTAATGTGCGTTAACGAGCGGCGCGTGTCGTAAGTGTTACGTCGAGTTCACCGGTGCCAGGCTGTTGACCTTGCAGAGTGATGGACAGACAGTAATGGCAGGACGTATATTTTATTCAAGTTGTGTAAATGTATGTGTCTAATGCACTTGAAGCAGGGCCTGCGCTGCACAGTTTTTAACTCTGTCATCTCAAATATCAAGTAATATAGAGTGCAATATCCAGGTTTTCCATTGGAGATTTGCACATTTTTCCTTAATAGAATCTAAAAGGAGCTGTTGTAACTTAAACTCTTCAAGATGTCCAGTTTCTGTCTTGAGTCAGTCCTAATTTAGCCTTTAGCTTTGCTGGTCACTTAGATTGACGAGTAAAGCGGTTTACTTTTCGTGAATTGTTGAAAAAAAGCTGAATTTCCCAGCTTTTAATATTTGATTATGTGTATTTTAATTAAATTTTTTGCATACTGTGTTCCATTCCATTAAAACCAAAAGCGTTTTATTTGCAAGTCTTTGAATACTATACTCTTTTAAAGGACACACATTACGCTAAATGTACTTGTTCTCTCTTCTAACCCTGTTTCTCACATTGTTCCTCGTCACAAACTCAGCTGGAGCACATTTACCTTCATTCGCAGTTTGATGAATCCTGGTTAGAAAGTCCTCTCCCCTCCGAGCATCAAAAACACTCCGTCCTGAATCTCCTCGATCTGTGATGTCATATTCTACCTGTGACGTGGCTCTGAGAATCTTCCTCGTTTTTGAACTCCGCAAATCACGTCCAGACTCGTTCTGAGCATTTCCCCCGTCCAAACACGATCTGCACAACTGCTTTCTGGGACCAGGAAGTGAAAAGGCCAGCTTGAAATGCACATCTCAAACTGAGTGCAATTCCTTCTGCAGCCAGTAGATGGCGCCAAAACACAGTTAGTCCCTGGTCAAACCGCAGAGGTCCAAATGTAATTGTTTGTGTTAAACTTTTTTTTTAAGTTCTAGAACATGAGATGCCAAACTAAAGGGTCTCAAGAGCATGTTTACAGGCTGAGAACACCACAAATAATGCAGAATATGTGTCCTTTAAGACTAAAGGATCAACAGAAGACATTTGACTTTTTTGTGTTAAATGCACTTATTAAATGTCTTTGTTATATACAACCAAAAAAGGTTGAAATATGGCGACTGGAGACTTCTCAAGAGAAAATATTTAAGAATAACGTCACGGTCTTTATTATAAAAAGGTCGTTATGTGATAATTACGAATATCAAAATACAACTGCGGTTCTTATTTTAATACTTCCAGCCCTAATCAAAAGCCATTGCATCCGTTTTTAGCAACACCATAAATCAGCATCGAAAATCGTGATTGATCAAGATAAAATACATTAAAAAAGCCCTGTCATGTGTGTGTATATACATGTTTTTTTGGTCATGTTTTTGACGCTCGTTTGTCGTTGACAGAAGCCGAGCTCGGTGCGGATCGACCAGTTGGACCGAGAGCAGTTCAACCCCGAGGTCATCACTTTCCCCATCATTGTCCACTTTGGGATCAGACCGGCTCAGCTCAGCTACGCCGGAGACCCTCAGTAAGACCACACACACACACACGCCGTAAACGCACAGATGTCAAAATCCACAATAATCCTCAAGCTGCGGTGGTCCCGACCCGAGATCGCTCAAGATCTGGACCCTTCTTCAGTCGTAGTGTTGCCCTTTTTAAATGTCATCAAAATGGTCCGAATTCGGGTAATTAACTGACTTCAGATCAAAAATGCCAAAGGTTTTCAGTCTTATCAACAACAAAAAGACTATGGTACAGTTTCAATTATTAACTGACATCAGATAAAAAAATTAAATTTTTTTGCTTGAATTTTCAACCCAAAAATTTGAATTTTCAACAAAAATCTACCAATAAAATGGAAAAAAAAAAGAATTTTCGGTATAAAAATGTCCGCAGTTCTCTGCTAAAAAAAAGGATGGAAGAACTGCAATTTTCTAGTGTCAAATGTGTATTTTTATGACGTAGAAGACTCACTTTCACACTTTCATTAATTAACTGACATCAGCTCAAAAAATGCCAATGTTTTTTGTCTTTATAACAAAAAATAATCAATGTTTTTAATTTTCAGTGTAAAAATGTCCGTTAGTTTGGTTCTCTGCTTAAAAAAATAAAAAAAATAAGGAACTTCGATTTTCTGGTGTCAAGTTTGTATTTTAGCTTCTCAGAAAGTCAAATCTGTGGAAAAGTTTGCGATGTATTTGTCGCTAAAATTCAAAACTATTGCGTTGTCAACATTTCCGAAAATATTTGTCGGTTAGAACCTCGAACGGGGCCGCGCTTTCGCCTCTTTCTCCTCCTCGCACAGTTCCCCGTCGTCTTTGCATCCGTCGTGGGACCCCTCGACGTCTTCTCTTTGCGTGTTACAGCTCGGATGACACTTTTCCCTATTGTTCGTCACGGCGATCGAACGACAATAGTTTCAGGGTGACACACACACACATGAAGAACGAAAAAAAAAACCAGAATAAAACCGCGAGTAAACAAGCGTGACATTTGAACATGCGTCGTCACGGGTCCCAGGTTACCGTCGCCGGCTTTGCGCACAGTGATGTCAAACAGCGGCGCTCCGGCGGGAGATGCCGTAATGTGAGGGCGCATAATTAAGCAGAGCGGCAGACGAGCGCGGAATCCTCTGCTCGTGTCTCTAAGGTCTGCGCACGATCGACAAACAAACAAACCAACCAAAACCAGCTCCGATCAAAGCCGCTCGCTCGCCGCGGCTAAAAATATGGATTTGTCGGTTGTCGCGCCACGTTTTAATTGTAAATATCTGGATCAAAACATGAAAAATGTTTAGTTTTATGCTTTCTTGTGGCTTTAATCGGCTTTTAAACATGCTTTTGATCACGTTTTCTTACTTAAAAGTGACACATTATGCTTTTTTTTCCGTAGGTATTTAGTATTGAACTATAAAATAAGTAGATCATTACTTTAATTTGTTTTCCTTGTTTGTTTGTTTGTTTTTTTAAACGTATCCTGAGTTCACTATGGTCCTGCCCAGTCCTGTATTTATTTATTTATTATATATAATATATATATATATATATATATATATATATATATATATATATATATATATATATATATATATTTATTTCATTTTAATTTTTAAATTTTTATTTATTATTATTATTTAGTTTTCATTATTAGTATTATTATTATTATTACTACATATTTTTTTTACATAGGGCAGTTTGTTTTATGTACTTTTTTGCTGCTGTATGTTTAAAAAAAATAAACAGGAAAAAACATAAGAATAATAACAGCAATATTCATCTAAAACGGCTTAATATAGGAACAGGTTCATTGACTTCCTGTTGAAAACCGCAGCTCTGACTACTAGTGCTAAGCCCCGCCTCTTCATAGTGATAAGCTCCGCCTCTTCATAGTCACATTTCACTGTAGTATATTTATTTACACATTTAAATTTTTTAAAAAGTACACATGCCTCACTCGGGGTCCTCATTTTTCAAACACGTCACCAAGTACAGGGATGTGGGCGGGGCTAGGGGGTGGGTGCGAACGCTCAAGCCTCAGATGCAGGACAAAAAACCGGATCAACTCCAACACGCGGGAAACAATCGGAGCACGTTGTTGTGGATTTCCCATTGAAAGTCTTAAAGAACTGAAATGAGGAACTTGAGAGTTGTTGTCTTTCGTCCAATCACGATTATTTATTCAGTGTACAAGTTCCTCCCGGAGTTCCCGTCTGTCTCCAAGTGAAGTCAGAACAGCAAACACACATTTCATACCAAACCAGGAGGCGTGTGTGCCATGTCTACACTTCCCCCAGCTCCTCCATTCGTACAGTTAACCAATGATGAGGAAACACTGTAGTAACACGATTAAAAGCATCGTCAGCATCAGGTAAACACACGGTATAAACGGCACCTCAGTTTCTAACATGGTATTTAGGCACTGGAGCGCCCTCTGTGGTGGATATTCCCATAGATCGTTCCAGTATTTCGTGCCCGTTTCACCGTACAGACCTACTTCATAGTCTTGTGATGGGTTGAGTAGGAAGAAGATGGTTCAAGCTCCTCACGGCATCGCTTCCCAGACATAATACTTCACCGAAACCACAGCCGCCGCCGCCGCCGCCTCTCTTTCTTACTGACTTTTCATGAGCTAATTTATCTTAGCCTTACTCCCTCTGCCTCCCGTGTCCAGACCCGCATCCTCCGCCGCCCCAGCCCCTCGCTACACGCTTCATTAGCCCGGACGCAGACCCTCCGATGCTCCAGCCTCGCTCCGTGCGCTCCTGCCTCTTCTAATGATGTCCCCGCTCGTCCATAAATTTGTCCTTGTCTTCGGGTCCGGAGTCTGGCGGGATCAAAGCGCCGCGGCGAACGTAGCGCCGCGGGGATGTGGGACATTAGCGAGCGCACGCACTAAATCCATTTCCTAATGATCTCGTTCTCGTTGGCGACTTCCTCGTCGACATTTCGCAGATTGTGTTTGGAAAAGGTCTTACAAGTGATCCCAAAGTACAGCTCCAAGTGATGGAGCTGTACTTTCCACAGTGATTTGGGTCAAATGTGCAATATTTGGGATTTGGGTCAAATGTGCAATATTTGGGATTTGGGTCAAATGTGCAATATTTGGGATTTGGGTCAAATTTGCAATATTTGGGATTTGGGTCAAATGTGCAATATTTTGGTTATAAGTGCAATATAAAAATGCCTTTTATATTTAAAATATTTGTACTGTTGTTGTTGTTGTTGTATATTTATGTATTATCTAATTATTGTTTATTCATCATTATTATTATTATTATTTTTTTTATTATTATTACAATTACAGAGGCAAAAAAACCCACTCAAATAAAAATCTCACTTAAAAAAAAATCTACCTAAGTAAAAGTATTGAAGTACCAGTTGAAACATGTACTTTTAGAGTATTTCACTCAGAATTTGAAAACTTTGGTCAATTTGGATCCCTTTTTTAATTTCTCTAGTGAGTTTTATGTATTCATTTTTCGTTTGCTCAAAGCTGAGACTTGAAATCCAAACCTTTGGGCAGAATGTCCTCAAGTAAAAATGTAGTGCCGTAGAAAGTACTTGTATCTGCTCTCAAATGTAGAAAAGTAAAAGTATCCACTGTAAAAAGGACTGATGCGTACACTTTTTACTTAAATACAGTACTTTTACTTTTGTTCCATGTCATTTTTCACCACTGATTTTGAAAGAAAGAGGACAAAATAAAAGATTATGAATTATTTTATAAAGTTATAAAATATCTCATGATAAACAAAACATTTCCATCCAAGTAAAGGCACTTAAAGGGCCCATGACAGGTTTTTACGATGTTCTAATTCTGACTTTATTTGGTGTATTTATACCTTTTGTACGTATCAATGATAGTTTGACACCGATTGAGCAGGTATTTGTGGAGAAAACCTGGAAAAATATGTAGAAAATGACAGGAAGTGACATCACACCAGGGACATTTCTCATTCCAGTCAAAGTTTATGCAGAATTTACATAAGAGAAACAACACTTTTGACTCTAAACATGAATTCAACAAAATAAAGTCGCTCTCATATATTTTTGTTTGTCAAATAAAAAAAATGGTGACATTAAATGAGTTTTGGCCCAGTGGTTGCTGGGTAATTTCCTACTGTGATGTCATCAAGGAAGTGACATTATAAACTTATAAAAATGTCATCCCAGAAAAGCAAATTTTTAAATTTTCAGCAAAATTCAAAATATATTTATCTTAACCGTATTTTAATTCAGTGAGTCGTCCGACCTGTAGGGGGCGCTTTAACCACGTTTCCTTGTCACATTTTGATTGAACGGGAAAAAAAGTCTTGTGACATCATCGCAACGGCCCGACGTCGCACGATCCCGTCCCCGGTTCGAGTCTTCTGTTCCATTCTCGACTTGTTCCCCTCGCGTTTCGAAGCCCCCTCGTCTCCGCCTCCGTCCCCGCCTCCTCCTCGTCCAATCGCAGCAGAGCAAGCGTGTCTAAACGAGTGTTACTGCGCTGAACGGGAGCAGAACGGTCACTCTCTGCCCCTCAGACCGTCGCTTCAGGCCGGGATGAAGGCGCACAGGCGATGGCGAGGGGTGGAGGGGTGGGGGGTGCGGTGCGGGGTGGGGGGTGCGGTGCGGGGTGGTCGGAGGTTAGCGTAGCGGCTACATGTCACCTTGCCCTTGACTCCTCCGCTCTGCTTTTGAAATGCTAATCCGAGACAATGGCGACCACTCCAGACCTGATTTTCGAGTCGGTTTTATAAAGTGGTTTGCCTTTGCGTTGGATCGCTCTTGGTTGGAGGTCAGAGATGTGTCGGAACATTTGAAATATCCCAACGGTTGTTCTGGCGATGTACAAAAACGGGAATATTGATTTGAAAGTATCGTCTTTAATTCTAACTAATTAAATACGACCTCAAAACAACGGTGACTTCTATTGTCTTTTCACATTTTGCGATATTTGAAGCTCCAAAAAGACATTAACCGACACTTTTTACCACATTTTTACCTGATGCATTGTTGAAATTTACTGTTTTTGTCGACCTGAACGAGGAATGTACAATTTAAAAACAAAAAGCAACAAATGTTTGGATTTGATTTCATACAAACGTTCTTTTGTCTTTTCTTCGACAGATATCAGAAGCTGTGGAAGAGCTACGTTAAACTGCGCCACCTACTGGCCAACAGCCCAAAGGTCAAGCAGCTGGACAAACAGAAGCTCACCCAGAGAGAGGTGAGAAGATGTTTTCAATATGGCGTCTGAAGTTCTTCTGGTGATTACCCTAAGTCTCATGGACTTTGGGTAGTTCTGTTTTAACTGAGGTTAAATGTAAGTTTGGCCCAGGTTTAGTCCAGGTTTAGTCCAAAATATATTCTCAAATGGTTTGGTTTCCTCAGTTCGGTTCCTTAGTTTGGTTCCATGGTTTGGTTCCTCGGTTTGGTTCCTTGGTTTGGTTCCTCAGTTCGGTTCCTTTGTTTGTTCCTCAGTTTGGTTCTTCGGTTTGGTTCTTCGGTTTGCGTTTTCTGTTTGGTACTTCGGTTCCTCGGTTTGGTTCCTCAGTTTGGTTCCTCAGTTTGGTTCCTTTGTTTGTTCCTCGGTTTGGTTCTTCGGTTTGGCTCCTCGGTTCGGTTCTTCGGTTCGGTTCCTCGGTTTGTTCCTTGGTTTGGTTCCTCTGTTTGGTTCCTCGGTTTGGTTCCTCAGTTCGGTTCCTCGATTTGGTTCAGTTCCTCGATTTGGTTCAGTTCCTCCAAATGGTTCCTCGGTTGAAACAAAATGGCGGTTAGCTCCCCCTTTGGTTGAAGGTCAGCGCTCCACTGGGGCCCACAGGTGGAAAAAGCACGGGTTTGGAGCCGTAATGGCCGCCGCGCCTCCTGGACCCTGAATAGACTGTGAAAAAAGGAATTTCAACTTTTTTCATTTTCAAGTTGATATTTTTCCAGAATATTAATACTCTTGGTTTTATAATTACCTGATATACATCTATTAATTTACTTCATCACTTTTTCTATTGTTAATTTCCTTTAAACTTGCTCGTGTGCCTTTTACTCTGAGAACTCTACATTTGGTGTCACAAATCTGGGAAATTTGAGACGGATTCTCTCTTTTTGTGAGGCTCAGCGAAGACGAGCTCGTAAACGGGACTAATGAAAGTGTGACCGAAGCCAAACGCGACTCCTGGCGGGCTTTTGTCGAGGCAACGATGTTAGAACGTCCTTCGAACATGCACAGATCTTGCGGTTACCTTGAGAAACATGCATTCTCGCGCATCTTTAAATCCGAAAACGCCACAAAATATAACTCCATTTGTTGTTTTTAAGCGATGCTAGAGCTGCTTTTTTTCTCGCGTGTATAACTTTATTGCACCTCCTCTACACCGAACACATCAGCGCTCTTACAGTCCCAAAGGCTTTCCACCGCCGTCCTCGCAGTCCTGTTCTTTTGGTCCTTGTCAGCCCATAATGAAGAAGAACTGGCCCCGCTCAATTAGCTTGTTTCCCAGGTAGCGGAGTGGAAAGCGCTGCAGCTAACACAGGCCGACAATCGCACTGTCAACTCGCGCCGCGGCAATTAGCGAGCGCCAACGCGGCGGCGGCGACGGTGTCGGAGTGCGAGGGTGTGTATTCGGCGGTGTCACCCGGCGAGAGTGAGACGCGCGACCACGGGGACGGGCAGAGAAGCCCGAAATATTTCACGTGTAAGTTTACAGTTCACTCGACGATAATATTACTCAAGTATAAAGTTGTGATCAAAGAAAAGACGGAAGTGGGCGTGAACAGGGATTATAACAAGGAAGTGAAAGTGCCTGCGACTGCAACCGCGCCTGAACGTGAGATGTTTGAAGGATGTTACTGGAAAATACAGGTCTCATCCATACTAAAGCTCACGTACTTTGGCTTCGTTGGATTTAAACTTGCTCTTGTACCATCTACTTCAGCATGTTTTAGAACTCGGGCTTAGTAATCTACTGGCAGAATTACCATGGGGACGTAAACAAAAGCCAGCTTGCCCCGACGTGCTACTGTCAGCGCACATATGCTGAGAACGAGTCCGGTGATGGTTTATGGACTCCCAGACCTCCAGATCGCCATCTTGACCTCCAGATCTGGGACATTTAAAACTGAGTGTTTTTGTGAGGCTCGGAGAAGAAGAGCTCTGAATGACACAAAATATGACTCCAGCTGTGTTTTAGGGGAACATACTTGTGATTAAAGGCTCAAAAAGTTTGAAAATATTGTCCTTTAAGACCCAATATAAATAACCTTTGCGCGATATAAATACATTTTATACAATATAAATGACATTTGTACGATATAAAAAAACCTTCTGATTTGATAATCGTGACCATTTAAACTTCAATCCGACTAAAACAAACTCTCGTCCACGTGACACCACTAATTAAGTTGAACTTCTCTCTTCTTCCTCGTGTTCCTTAAATAAGCGACCTAATCCCAGACCAGAATGCGGCGCTTATCGGCGCTCGCGTGCGTCTGAGCGCGTGCGGCCAGTGCGAACCGTGCGCGCCGAGCGGAGGTGCCACATTCGCAAAAAGACATTGGGGTGAACCGGCAAGAGAATCGGCAGCAAATCCCCCCATCCCCCCACCCCCCCGACAAATCCTCTGCTGATAGGACGAGGCGGCGTCAGAACCGGCTCTGTGAACGAGGCTGCGGAGATGAGCGATAGGAACCGTTCTCTCATTACAATTCTGGATTAGGAGAGTACAGTACTGAGCTCTCTATCAGGATCATACGTCTACATGGTCTCGGTTTGAACTGGGGGGATTCTGCTGAGGGATGTTAAGATGAAGCCGCTTGGAAATGTATACGCTCAGTTCAGTTGTGATACTTTACACGCCCAAAAGAAGATGGTTTGTGTTACAATAATTGGACTGACCCCGAAACAAAATGAATAATTACATAAAATACATACAATAAAATGCATACATTATATACAGTAAAAATACATACATATATACAATAAAATACATACAATAAAGAAAATAAATGCATACAATATTACAAATAAATAAATACATACAATAAAATAAGTAAATATCATACAATATTAAATAAACATACAATAAAATAATAAATGCATACAATATTACAAAAATAACTGAACTACATACAATAAATACATACAGTAAAGAAAATAAAATGCATACAATATATACTATAAAATAAATACATACAATAAAATAAGTAAAATAACATACAATATATACAATAAAATACATACAGTAAAATGCATACAATAAAATAAGTAAAATAAATACAATATGTAATATATGCTCAGTTTTATTCACTAAGCGAAATTTACGTAATTTTCATTACAATGCAATACTTTCGATTGACATAAATAAATAATACATAATAAATTGCATACAATATATACAATAACTACATACAATAAAATACATAGAATAAAATGCATAATATAACAATAAATAAATAAAATACATACAATAAAATAACATACACTATATATACAACACAATAAGTAAAATATATACAATAAAAAAAGACATACAATAAACAATAAAATAAATAAAATACATACAATAAAAATACATAAATAAAATACATACTATAAAATCTATAAAATGAATAAAATCCTGGTCCAAATGAAAAGCTCAGTTGTTTTTTGGAGTGTCTCGATAACGTTTAACGTTCCTCAACTTCAAAGTGCAGTTACCCTAATTCATACTTCCTATCGTTTCTTGTGTCATAGCTGTGTTCTGGTAAATGACCACCAGGGGGCGCGCAATGTCAGTTAGAGAATTTAGAATTTAGTCAGAAAAAACACTGTTTTTAGATCACGCTTGTCGGAGAAGAGAGCAGAAAACGAGACTTTGTTTCGCAGCTTGTTGTAGTCGCTTTGCGCTGTGTTCACTACTGCCCTCCAGTGGTCGGCCCATGTACAGTGCCGCTCCGTGCGCATCCTTCACACACATTAAGATTTAAGTATCAGACTTGTGCAAGGTTTGGAAAATGTATCACAAAAATACAGAAATATCTGGTTATACAACATGACCTTTTGTCGTTTTTAACATGAATAAGATCATTTTGTACGCGTCATATTCAGCCTGCAACAATTAATCAACCTCTGATTATACTTTTTGTTTTTACTCTTAAAATAAAAACCTGAGCAAAGTCCATAAAACTAGATGAATGCTGCGTGTTTATTGGCCGAAGCCTGGTCATGTGACTCTAGCACCTGTGACCAGCTGACATTGTTGCTCATTTTCGCCACAAAGACTTCAAATCATCAGAGTTTTGACTAGATTTCCTTCACTTCTTTCACTCATTTCCAACATTTTAAATTATGATTTCTTCTACTACTTCTTCTTCTAAAGCCACAACGGCGAGCTTTTTCCCCGCGTTTGTCTCTCACGATGTTGTACGTTTGCCGCGCGGCTATTTGCGGAGAGTCTAAATTCGTCGCCGTTGTGGGTGGTGCGCGAAACACTGAATCATCAAAAGGTTTTCATCCCAGTGAGAACGGAGCTCATTGAATTTCATGAATCTGATCAATTTATATTTCCTCTTGTCATTTTTTCCTGTATTTTTTTTTTTTTTTCTTGGGTCTCGAGAGTTGAAACCTCCCACTTTTTGAACTCATCGTCGAGTTGAGAAATTGGCAGCTTCTGTGTGAAAATGTTGACTGGCGTTGAGTTAATGGCATTGTAGTTGTGTTTTTAGTTGTGCAAAGTAAGGATTTGAGCTGGTTTATGATTGTGACACATATTGCGTATTTTTTTCCTCTTTTAAACCTGTTCTAACATTGTTCCTCATCGAAAACACGCCTGGAATCATATTTATCTTTGGACCAAAACAGACCCAAACGTCTTCGTGAAGTATTTCCAAAGCGTGTGGTCTCGGCTGGTCAGGAAAGAAATCAGTAGTATTTGTCTTGTTTTGAGTGTATTCGTTTCTAAGGACGATTGCCAATGGAACAAGCATGAAATATCTTGTTTTACTTCAAATTAGGAGGAAAAAAAAGCTCAAAATGTACTTCTTCTACTGGCAAATCTTAGTCATACTCAAATCATGATAAATATCACTTAATTCAGTCACTTTTAACATATTTTTTTATTTAAAGTGCCTCTGACAGGTTTTTAAGATGATCTAATTCTGACTTGGTGTATTTAAATCTGTCGTACTTATAAATTATAGTTTCACACCAATCGAGCAGGTATTTGTGGAGAAAACGTTGAACAATCGGTAGGAAAATGACAGGAAGTGACATCACAGCAGGGACACTCATTCCAGTCAAAGTTTATGCAGAATGTACGCAACGTTTTTTGAAGCTCTAAACATGAATTCAACAAAAAAAAGTCGCTCCTATAGATTTTTGTCAAATAAATAAATGGTGACATCAGATGAGTTTTGGCCCAGTGTTTGCTGGGTAATTTCCTAGTGTGATGTCATCAACTACAAACAGGAAGTGAAATTAGAAACCTTCAAAATGTGCTAACCTGGCATTTTTTATTTATTTTTTTAGCAAAATTCTAAATATATTTATTTTGACTGCATTTTTGTACAATGAGTTGTCTGACCTGTAGGGGGCGCTTTAAGACATTTTTCCAGTGGAGGACTTGCCCAACCCCTCTCCCAGTTTCCTCCTCTTTCTCACTCCTGTTTTCTGGATGCACTTTTGTTTACCGTCGGTGGCATCAGCTCCTCCTGTCAGCGCCACATCTGCCCCGCAGCCGCACGACCCCGCACGACCCCGCTCGGCCTGCCCCAATTAGCCGCCCGCCTCCGACTGCCGCCTCCATGGCCGCCCTCGCTCCCCTGCCGCCTCTACCGCGGCCCCCTGTCGTACCACCGGAGGAGACGCGGAAGTTTCAGATGATTGCATGTGCCACACTCCAGAGGAAGTGTGTGAGGGGACGAGAGGAGGAGGAGTGTGAGGGGACGAGAGGAGGAGGAGTGTGAGGGGAGGAGGAGTGTGAGGGGACGAGAGGAGGAGGTGAGTGGACGAGAGGAGGAGGAGTGTGAGGGGACGAGAGGAGGAGGAGTGTGAGGGGAGGAGGAGGAGGAGTGTGAGGGGACGAGAGGAGGAGTGTGAGGGGAGAGAGAGGGGAGTGTGAGGGGAGGAGAGGAGAGGAGTGTGAGGGGAGGAGAGGAGGAGGAGTGTGAGGGGAGGAAGAGGAGGAGGGAGTGTGAGGGGAGAGGAGGGAGTGTGAGGGACGAGAGGAGGAGGAGTGTGAGGGGAGAGAGGAGGAGGAGGAGGAGGAGTGTGGAGGAGGAGGAGGAGGAGAGGAGGAGGAGGGGAGGGAGACGAGGAGAGGAGTGTGAGGGGACGAGAGGAGGTGTGAGGGGAGGAGGGAGTGAGGGGAGGAGAGGAGGGAGTGTGAGGGGACGAGGAGAGGAGGAGTGTGAGGGGACGAGGGAGAGGAGGAGTGTGAGGGACGGGGGAGAGAGTGTGAGGAGACGAGAGGAGGAGGAGTGTGAGGGGACGAGGTGAGGAGAGAGGAGTGTGAGGGGACGAGAGGAGAGGAGTGTGAGGGGACGAGAGGAGTGTGAGGGGACGAGAGGAGTGTGAGGGGGACGAGAGGAGGAGGATGTGAGGGACGAGAGGAGGGAGTGTGAGGGGACGAGAGGGAGGAGTGTGAGGGGAGAGAGGAGTGTGAGGGGACGAGAGGAGGAGTGTGAGGGGAGAGAGGAGGGGATGTCGAGGGGAGAGAGGAGGGAGTGTGAGGGGGAGAGGAGGGTGTGAGGGGACGAGGGAAGGAGTGTGGGGGAGAGAGGGGAGAGAGGAGAGGAGTGTGAGGGGAGGAGAGGA
>BJKM01000789.1:0-221471 GCA_015082035.1 Chaenogobius annularis
CATGCACATGTGTTTCTTAAGGATAATGTATTATGCTTTATTCAGGCTTTTAAAATAAAAGTTGAAATTCTTGCTGATGAAAAGGTTGAAGTTGAAGGGGGCTCTTTCAGTTAGAATGGTAACCTAACCAAGTGGGCTTACCTGGAGATTTAGGGTGCATTCACACAGCAAAACCAGGACTAATCCAAGATAGATCAGGATCGACCCAACATCAGGCCTGAAATGGGCTCAATTTAGGGCCAAGTCACAACAAGTGTGAACGCACCCTTAAACATTCTACCAGGGTTCGAAGCCAAAACGCTTGTATGTCCCATTTAAAGGGCTTGTACCTGATATATTGCTTCTAGTTTTTGTCTTTTGTAAAAATAAGTTCCAATATACCTTCTGTTTACAACACTATGCTCAAACCGTGGCAGAGATAAAGCCAGTCAAAGGCCGAGCTGTCATTTAGCATTAGCGAGCGGGAGGCTAGCGCAGCACAAGTTAACGACTCGATACTTTGCGGGAAACTGGGCCATTAGGTAACAAAGACGGAGTCGTTTCAGGCTATAACTCCTCCCTCAGAGCAGGGCTAATCTATCTTGGACTAGTGTAAATCTCTATCTTCTCAGACCATTACCTTCAGATTGAAAATGCCATCCGAAATGTGGCAGTCAAAATGTCACATTTGCCAAAACATTGTCCAGATGACTACCTTTTGGAAACTTTCCCCCACCAATGTAAAAGTAGTTCTCTTCGGGGAAAAAAAGAACGAGACGGAACGACATCGCCGGTACGTTGGATGAGAACCACGTGGAAACAACTGCCTGCACTGCATTTTGCGTTATCGGGTACTGGCCCTTTAAGAGCAAGTGTAGCAAAAAAAGTAAAATCAGATGAAGCCTTAAAAGGAGCAGGCTTCCTTTTTTTTTTTTTTTTTTTACAAAGACTAGTGCAGCTCTGTGCTTCAATTTGTTCCATGTGAAAACTATTTTTATTCTAAACGTGCCGTGACTTTTATTGTAGCACAAACGCATTCAGAACTGGTTCCAAGATGATCCAAGGTTATTACTCCCTTTCCCTCTGTACAAACTATATTTTCAAATTCAGCTGGGATCCGGATTTTACCTCTCCCGATGTACAAATTCATTGATAAATAGTTTCGTTTCGCTGCTTTAACTCAATGTACTAAGGAAACTCCATTGGTTTACATTTTACAGACCATATGAATGTTAAATAAAAAAAAAAAAATTAAAAAAATCAATGTTCAATTTAAAACTGAAGAAAAAAAGATATCTAACATCGGTGTTGTTTATATATTATTGCTATCAAAAGAGAGAAAAATAGAGTGTCGCTTTTGTGTTCATTTGCCATGTGGGAGACAGTGTGTGTCTGTGAAACTTGTGGACTGCAACTTGCAAAACGGCCGAAGTCTTGAAACCAACAGTTCTCCATCTTTATTTTGTGCATTATTCATATTTGTGCAGTGCATTTTGATATGGTTAAAATAATATCATCATGTGCTCAATATCAAATGAGATGTAAATCAGTAAAACCGTCTCTTAATAATACACAAATGCATATTAAAACGTCAGGTGGTAAAACCTTTTGTTTTGCCACAAATAAAAACACATTTGAATTTTATAAAACTCTTTAAATCATTAAATTATGTACTACTTGTTTTTTTTTAGATCGTCAGTCCCAGTATTCAGTTCCCACGTGTCGTTGGGTGGTCTCATTTATAAAACTTTGCATGGAATTCTGACTAAAAAGTACATGACTTATTTCTCATCTTTGGGCAACAGATCGTCTTCTTCCTCATCTCTGAAAACCCCGATGCACGACTTTCCACAAACATAAAACGTGGGAAAATCACGCGCGTAACACTGCTTTGTAAATGAGACCCCGGGGCTGTTGGCGTCACATGACTTTGGCCGTAGCTGAACACTATGGCTGTCCTTCGGCCCGCTGTGGGGTCGAGCGACCGTGCTAGCTGGCTTGTTGTCAATGCATAGCAATTTTTTCCTGAACTTTTGCTTGATTTGAAATTGTATATTTTTTTCTCAGCGTACAAAAATGAATAAATAAATATTGGCATTATGACTCTTTCTTCAATCAGGTTGTCAATGTTGAATTAGTGGACACCAGTGCGGAGGGGCCCCGAGTCTGCTTCTTTAGATCAATATGTTTTTATTTAAAGGCCACAGAGAAAAGAAATGTGCAAAATACATCAAAAAGGAGTGGGAGGACATTTGACCATTACAGAATAATACTGCTCTCATTTCATTTCATATTTACATTTGAACCGTCTTTGGTTTATAGAATCTTTAGTTTTCCGTGCTTATAGTATTCCATAATTTGATCCCACTTAGATATGCAAAAGAGTCTTTACGCTTTTCAAATTTGGACTTCATATTTAAACCTGTTGTACATAAAAATAATAGTTTTACACCAATCAAGTCAATATTTGTAAAAACGTTGAAAAATTGGTACTTATTCCAGTCAAAGTTTACGCAGTATTTACATGAACACATTTTTTGACCCCTAAATATTAAATCAACAAAAATAAAAAGTAGCGCTCATATATTTTTATTTGTCAAATAAAAATTGGTTAAAACGTTTTGGCCCAGTGTTTGCTGGGTAATTTCCTTGTGCGATGTAATCAATTAAAAACAGGAAGTGCATTTTTAAACCTAAAAAAAAATTTTTTTTAAATAATTTTAGAAAATTCAGAATATTTTAATCTTAACTACATTTTAGGTCAATGAGTCGTCAGAGGCCCTATGTGATGTTGTCCCCTTAAAGACACCTCTTTTTTGTATATCACTGGGTAAAAAGGTAATTACTTGCTTTATACATGATTTATGCTTTTAAAAATGTACTATTTGTGTAAGTTTTAATAGATTTGATTGAACAAAAGGACGTGTATGTTCCTGATCTCCAGCTTTATGTAACGCTCGTGTGACCTTTTGTGGTTTTAATGATGAAATCTGCAGAAGAATCTCCTATTGCAGCAAATCGTTTTGTCCTAAAGGTGATAAGTTTGAACAAAATCACTAACGTTGCTTTGATGAATTTTTTTAAGGCCGTAAGGTTTGCCGAGTTCGTAATTTCTCAGTTTGTCTTTGAACATCTCTCCATCATCCACCGTCACCAGCCTCCAGGTTGGTTTGCTTGGCTGGTTCTGCTTTGATAGCCTACACACATCAACCAGACTGACAGCTTTGACTAATAAAAGGCCCATCGAAGTGCGTGGAGGTGGAAAATGGGACCACACAATGGATTAATGAATGGTAAAAAGTTTTCTGCCAACATGCCAAAAAACAGGAACAATGGAAGAGTTTGATCAGTCGCAAATTTGGAAAGTGTGAAAAGGCCCAATTTGGCGAACTTAATCCAACAATACAGTGCATGAACTGCAATTTGCACGAAACCAGGCGTGTCCAAACTACGGCCCGGGGGCCAAATGCAGCCCTCAGACCAATCTTTGTTGGCCCAAAAGTAGTACTTTTTACTGGAAAATTGGAAAAATTCAAGCATTTTGATGTTAATTTTAATATTAATGTTCCAAGTCTTATTAAAAAGGTGTCGAGGCTCATCAAAACTATGTCTAATGCAACATTCCATTGTCAGGTTGTCTGTGGCCCTCTGCTCCGTATAATTTCAAAAATGCAGCCCTTGGTGAAAAAGGTTTGGACACCCCTGCACTAAACTGTTCAAATAGACCCTGTATTTTAAAAAAACGGGTGCCATGCCATACATTAGCTTTTTACCCCCTCTTTTTTTAAGAACTCGCAGGCTTCACTGGGAAATGGGGACGAGAGAGGGAAGGAAATGCAGCAAATTGCCGGATTCGAACCACGACACCGGATGTGTGTAATTAAGTAAGTCAACTTTATTTGTATAGCGCTTTTCACAGACAGTGTCACAAAGTGCTTCACACAGAAGTAAAAAAATACAATGTGTGCTATCCACTCAACCACTGAGCAGTGCAGCGCCAATGCATTTTCAATGAGGGAGTTAGCTTTAGCCTCCAAGCATTGCAAACTGTGAAAACATAAAGCCGTTTTGGCAACTTTTTATCTAACCTTGGAGGGAGTGGAGCTTATCGCGGGCTGAGAGAACCCAGGCTAAACTCCAACTTAAGCCTTTTGAACATATAATATATTTTCATCAATTCAAACTCCGCTCTTTCTGAAAGCTGTCAGTCCCTGTTAGCCGAACGCGAGCCGTTTGGTTCTTCAGAAATACATTGGCTGTAAAAAAGGAGAATTCGGTGTCCACTGATCAAACGGGCTTCAAGTCTCTATGACAGGCTTGAGTACACTTTTATATTTCAGATTTGACTAAACATTTCGCCTATTTTTCCAAATGTCTTCACTGCAACTTACTGGAAGGAAAACTATGATAAATATTTACCACAGGTTCTATCCCACCAAACTAAAGGAGAACCTTCATGTACACTTTAAGGACAGCGGGAAGTGTCTTATCTAGTTCATATTAGAAATCCATGGATGTGATGTATAGCTAAAAAAAAAAGGTAACAATAATGTAAGAAAAATCTAACTTTATGCTGAACATAAATGCCCCAAAAATGTAGCGGGCTCCAAAAGTTTGTCAATTTAAAAAACAAATTTCTTGAATTGAGCTTGACGTTATTACTCGTTGCCAAATGGGATGAAGAAGAACGACAATGTGTCTGCTGTGTCCACAAACAAACACTCCATGTTTTGCGGCCTCATTAAAACAATGGGATTTTGCGTTTACATCATTAAACCAGGCTGAAGGCTGTTCTACGCTCCGGGTAGACGGGTCGTTTACATCAGTACCAGGTGTTGGTCTGTAATGAAACAAACGCTGAAGCGAGTGTTCTACGCTCCGGTGGGCACAGTTTGCGGGTCTGAGTGAGTCTGAGTCTGTTGGGTTCCTCTGGCGATGAATGACAAACGCTGAGTAGAGTTCAGTTTGTGCACAGTTCATTGCATGTTCTTCTAGACCTGTGTCTGGTGGGTTCCTTTCTGGCGAAGGCCCGCTGAACCCCAAATACCTCAGTAAGTAGGTTCATTCTTCAACCAGGCCATCTAGACCAAGATCCTGGCTCAAGTTCTGGTGAAGGGTGCTGATCCAAGGCACTGGTAAATTGCAGTTACAGAAAAGTTTACAGAATATTTTAATTCAAAAAAGATATCGTGAGTTTATAATTAGACCTCAATTTTCTCTTTTCAAGTATAATATTATTCTCTATTATTGGCCTTGTTTCATTAAGTCCATAAGTCATGATCAAACAGTTGCTAGGGGATAAGTGTTTATGTTGTTGTTGAGGGGAACCCTTGACACAAGCTGGTGAAACATTAGAAAGAACATGCAAAAACATAATTGCTGTGATTTAATTATGCTTTTAGTTTGAGTGCACAAACTATTAAGATATGAGAGCTGCAATCACAATTTGGGGGGGTTTTGACAGAAATGTGTGAACTGAAAGTCCTCATTAGTTTAACCTTATTCGCCAGATTCATTTCATTTTGATTGGCCCAGTAACTACACAGATGTTCACCCTGAACCGGGTCAAATGGTCTGCATTTTGACTGTTTAAAAGCCAATTCTGTGGCTGTTTATGACGTCAAGATGTTCCTGAACCCAACCTGTGGCTTTAAAGTTGGTTCTAAAATTGCATACTTGTCTAAAGGGATGGTCCCATATTCCTTTATGTAAAATAATGACAAAAAGGGGCAATTATATTTTCCAGTCCAGATTATTCGACAGTGACTATTTCTATAACAAACAACTAAATTCAGTCAGTTTTATTTTGGTTAAACAGAATATGGTAAATTAAACACACATTAGCTGCCAAAAAAATCTCACCAGAAAAAACTTTGCGTTTACTTAAGAACAAACGCAGCTGTCACTTGGCAACATGCACAGTGTCATGCCTGTTTTTGGAGTTCTCTGACCTGCAGCAGTCTATTCAAAATAGCCCAGACTGAGCATTGAAACATATGCAACGTAATGAAGCACTAAACGTGACAACGGATCTGCACCTGAGAAATCATGTATTTTTATCTTTCCTTCGCCTCCATTGTCACGTTAAACTGTAAAATGATGTGTTTTCTTACATTCTGACACATATTCACAGAGAAATTAGCTTATGAATTTAGACGCGCCTAAAGCAAAAGTGCGCGTCCGGGATGAGACCACCTTCCGAGGCGCCCGCGCGCGCGCCTCTCACTTCATTCCTGCTGCCAGGAGTCTGCTCTAAAGGTATCCATTTATTGTGTCCATGACAGGATTTTGAGGCCAAGCTACATAGTTCTGAAATCAAATTGGATGCCAATGTCAATCTGCAGGTACCAACAGATCCGGGTTCCGCAGACGACAGTTGTTTATTGTCTAAGTCAATATTGCGAGCTCAGCAGCACCTGACGACAAGTGTGGAAAGTAGAGAGGCGCACGCGCGCACCTCTATCGCGCGCACGCACCTCACGCACGCTGGTGCAAAGCGTATGTTTTGCGAACATTTTTTAAATATCATTTTAATTATGGGAAACTGGGCTGCTTTGGGTTTTGGCGCCATTTGGCGATCCCTGCCCTAGATTCTCAACCCAGGTGACAAGCCTCATGAAGTTACTTCCCACATACCAAAAGAAGAAATTCCATTGTGACAAAAAAAATAAATGGCAAAGAAGGTGTGAAATATATTTGATCAAATGTTTTACCTCCAGATCTTTGACCTTTTCAGTTGTACTTTTTCACAGATGCGATTGGCTCAGTTTTGAGAGAGAGAGAGAGAGAGAGACTGGAGTAATTCTGAAGTGTTGGCCTTTCTGAGGAGAAGGTCAGTGGGCTCCGCATCTGAATCCTCCATTATGGTTTTGCTCCATCTCATGCACTTTTTGCAGCTTCAGTGTTGTGCTCAAAATGTGTGCACTGTCTGTCTGCATGCTTTTCTCCATTTCAATCTCGAAAGACTCAGACACAACAAATGCATTAGGCACTTAGACCATGGCAGAAGAATGTCAAGGAGGCGAGGCAGCAAAAAAAAAAACTATTTCTAGAATTGAGCGTGAAGTTATTACTTTGTGCCAAATGGGATTAACAAGAACAACAATGTGTCTGCTGTGTCCACAAACATTGCACTTCATGTTTTGCTGCCTCATTAAAACCAATGGGATAGAACATTTATATCAGTACCAGGCTGTGCGTGCAGCTGTTCTACGCTCCCGGACGGGTCTGGTGAGTTGAGTGTTCGTTGGAAACAAAAGCTGAGTAGAGTTCAGTTTGTGCACAGTTTGCATGTTCTTCCTGTGTCTGATGGGTTCCTCGGACTACACTATAAACCCCCAAAACCCCAGTAGGTTCATTCTTCAGCGGGGCAATCCTTTACTTCATCCAGAGGTTTTCATTCGAGCGTTTTGAGGGATGCGTGAGGAGCCTGTTTGTTGAGTTTTCTTTTCATTAAGACAAATACCTACTTTCCACACTTGTCGTCAGGTGCTGCTGAGCTCGCAATATTGACTTAAACAATAAACAACTGTCGTCTGCGGAACCCGGATCTGTTGGTACCTGCAGATAGACATTGGCATCCAATTTGATTTCAGAACTATGTAGCTTGGCCTCAAAATCCTGTCATGGACACAATAAATGGATACCTTTAGAGCAGACTCCTGGCAGCAGGAATGAAGGCCATTGCAAAGAAATGGATGACACAAACTGAAACAACAATAAAAGAACTGGACCCAAATTATAACTGACATTCGAAAAATGGACAAAGAATTCAGTTTGAAAATAGACTTGTTTGGCAGACTTTGGACATGAACGTTGAATTTGTATTTTATTTATTTATTTTTTAAACAAACTATCAAAATGTACTTGAGTAGTAACCAACACTGTCAAACCCAGACAAAAACTGTTTTTTGAAATGGTCACAATTTTCTCTTCGCTTCATTTTTAAAGATCCCCTTTCAAATCGTCCAAGTTTCGTTCCGTTCCTCTCACCGGAGTCTAACATTTGACAATCGCCCCATGAATGCACTGAGATTGCTGTCATCAATCACACCTCGCTCTCTCTGTGGCAGAATTAGATTGTCCCATGCGGAAGTCTAGCTAGTGTAGTGTAGTGAAGGGGAAGGCTCGCTGACGCCATGTTTGTGCCGTAATCGCATTAGTCTGCTCATTTTCAGGAAGCAGAGGGGGTAAGAGAGATACGAGTCCATTCATCTAAACCTGTCCGAGCACACTCTGTCATCATCACTGTCGCAGCTGTTATTGTAAGCACTGGCTTTTGCCTCTTAACATACAACAGAAGGGCAAAAGGGTTAATCATACAGGAAAAGAAGCACACAATTTTAAAAGGTTAATTCAATGAGCGTCGTAACTAATCAAATAGACGTTAGACGCTTTACTTTTCAATATTTTCTGGCGCAATTGACGGGACCGTTGTAGCATAAAATGACCATTCGGCAAATGGTTGAAGGACGGGAATTGAACCCACTATGCTGTCTGTGGTGGTGG
Source organism: Chaenogobius annularis (assembly GCA_015082035.1). Taxonomy (NCBI): domain Eukaryota; kingdom Metazoa; phylum Chordata; class Actinopteri; order Gobiiformes; family Gobiidae; genus Chaenogobius; species Chaenogobius annularis. Next base: position 8,488 of record BJKM01000789.1, read on the forward strand.
CGACAACAAAAAAACAACAAGTCTGGCCCCCACAACCATTTCCTCAAGACAACAAAGTAATGACTTCGTCGGATGAAGGGCAGCACCCGAAACGTCACTGTGGCGATATCTTTGGAGCTGATCAAGTCTTTTCTTTATTGTGACCGTTTCTGTGATCATCTTCAGGACGGCTGTGCGAGTCTCTCCTTTTTCAAAAATTGTCCTTACCGTCTGCCCTGAAACAATTTCTTCACCTGTCATACAATATCCTATTTATCAAAAAAGGTGCACTGTGTGACTTTTTGGGTGGCAAGTTTCATCATTTGCGCATGACCATGGCGCCGTTATTACTTTGCCTATAATATTCAACAGTATGCAGTTAAAATTATTCATGTAAATTTGTGGCACCCGATCATTGGCAGTCTGGGGGTCCTTCATTGTAGCTGGTGGTCGTGTTGATCATGTCACCTGCAGACGGACATGGGTCATCGTTAGTGCGTTCAGAGTAGGCAGAGTGGGCTTCCTCACACCAGTCTCACCTTACCTAATGACTAACCAACCAGTCTTCTCTCCAGGGTGCATCGGCTGCACTGGAGCTGCAGTTTCTGACGCTTTATCGGCTTTGTTTTTGCCCTACTCTGTTTTCTGTATGAACTATGTCAAACTGAATGAAAGCCAAATAAATTGTGAAGTGGAATTTTGTGTGAAACAAAATTAACAGCTTAAATACATACAAATAAACATGGAACATCTTGCTTCTTAATAAAAAGGCACTATAGTTTTTTTTTTGTTCCAGAGCCAACTCGGAGTGAAGTTGTGGTCAGTGTTGTGTTGTGAAATTGTCTTTAATCCCACCACCTGGTTGCGTTAATATTGCTTTAAAAAAAAGGTGATAAGTTATTTGACTAATTGATGAATAAAAAAAAAATATTTTTGAGTGCATACAAAAATGCATTCTGCAGTCTTTATCATTTCATTCCGAATTCAATCCAACCATGGTTTATTGTGAGAGAGGGTTTCCAAGACCACATGTACAGCCAGTGGTGGACCATGGCCCCTAGGCCTGGGGCGCATATTTACAGATACCACTCTCCGTAGGCTTAGATGCCAAAGCTCCATATATATGCATGTGCAAACCCGTTAAATGCATGTAGAATACTGCTGATTTTCCACAGTATTTAGTGCTTTTTTAAAATGTTTTCAGTTTAACCCATGTTTTAACATTGTTCCATTATCAAAACATACCTTTAGTTGCATTTAGCTTCACTCACAGGAGTTTGATGAATCCTGGTGCGAACATCCTCTCCATTCTGAATTTTCTAGAGATGTTTTCTCAATCAGTGACGTGGCTCCCAGATCTTCTGTGCCATTTTAAAGCGTCATTAGCAAGGAGTAAGCACGCAGCCGCCAAGGGCACACCTCTAATCCCGCCGCCTACATCACCCCTCCCTCACAAACAGTACCAACTTTAACATTTTCACGACCACACGGTTCATGATAGTTATGTCCCCGTTGGATTTTATGTTCAGTGTGATGTGGAGAATAAGTGTGTCGGTGTAATCCCTCATTCGTCCAGGAGTGTTCCATTGTGGAAAAAGATTCAGTTGTAGTCATCTGGACTGTGTTTTAGAAAAAACAAAACGTTAACTCTCAACCAAGAGTCATTCTCAATCAGAGAAACAAGTCTGAGAACTCTTGTTTATATCCTACTCTGTGAGAGCCCTGCCCACAGTGCAAGCACAACCAACAGTTAGCCCGTCTATGCTAATGCCACAAGTGTTGGGTATTACTATGTAATGAATTAGTTACAATTGAGATGATATTAGGTAGGTAAGGTACAGAGGGTTAGGAAAAGCTACTAGAGGGCAGGGATCAGTAAGGAAACACTTGACAAAGAGTATAGAGTTATAAATGATAACTATTGTACAAAAGAAAGTGAAGATGAAGAAATGTATACACAACTGCAGCACAAAATACCGGTACCAAATGGTAAAGCAAAGAATCCAAAATGATTGAGACACTATAGCAAGTGCCATAGGTGGCCTTAGGCAAACAAAACCATGGTCGATATCCCGGCGTGGAACACAACTCCACAACGCACCAAACAAATCCGGTTTAGAGTTCAGGGTTTAAGCGAAATGATAATAAGCACAATGTCCGGAGGTTTGGGTTATGGAGTGGTGTCGTTGATACGAGTAGGTGGGAGAATAAGGACAGGCTGCAGAGCCTCCTACCAGACCATGGCAATGTAGACAGGTTTAGGAGTGTTGTCAGCTCCAGGGACCATACATCCAGCTCACCATCAAACAGAACCCCAAGGGGCCATTAAGAATAAACTCCGGGTAAACATAGCTACATACAAGTAACACATGGAGCTAAGGGTAAACTTACGTTAGCTTACATAAATCATACATGTGCTCAAAAACAGAAACTATCCTCAACAAAGAGGAGCACATGTTAGCATTAGCTAACTCAAGATAAAACATAGTACACAGACAATGAATAGAGCTTCAACTAACCAGTTCAGTTGATTTCAAGAGCACACACATGACATGACAAGGTCCTCACCAGATAGCATGGTCTGGTCTGAAGTTTACAAATAAAAGTTCTTTGTTACAAATTATAGGGGACTTAAAGTGAAAAAGCATTTGTTTAGAGACTCCGACCTGCAGCTGCTGTCCCCTGGCTTCTCTCCCACACAACTGAATTAAGACAAGGCAGGGCAGCTTATATACCCAGTCAGAAAGCCTGTGATTGGGTGATTGGTACTGAGGGCGGTGACCTGTCATGTGGCATAGAATTGCGTGTGAAACCTGGACTAGTAAACGGATTGGATTGAGCATGGAATGGAGCAGAAAACCCGGACTGGGCAATGGATTGGATGAATCCTGAGTTTTACCCTGGGTTACACTAACGCTAGCTTATTATGCTAGCTTCCCAGTTCGGCTCATTCAACACTCACCCACAGACTTGTAGTTAGCGCTAAACGTTAACAATAAAGCACTTAGCTTACAGAGCATAACATAAAGTAAAAGAGCGAATGTTGATAGTTTGATACAAACCTGTCACAGCTGTCTGATCAGCCTCCTGCATGGGGGAATGCACGTCTGAGTAAGGCAGGGGTGTCCACACCTTTTTCACAGGGGGCCGCATTTTGAAACTTATACGGATCTGAGGCACAATGCATTTGACATTGTTTAATAAGACTTGGAACATTAATATTAGGTTGGTATAACATTAAAATGCTTGAATTTGTCCAATTTTACAGTAAGAAGTACAACTTTTTGTTGTTTGGACCAACTTAGCAGGAAGGAACAAGAATTGGTCTGAGAGCGACATTTGGCTCATAGTTTGGACATGCCTGGACTAAGGGAAGGTACTGGCACAGGTTTTAATACTGCTCTGCGTGCGATTGGTTGAGCAGTGTCATGTGATGAAGTAGCGTGAAGCACGTAAGTGACGTAATCAGAAGTGTATTTACGAAAACGGAGGACATGGAATAAGCAAATATGTATTCTATATTTGTGTAATGAGTATGACAAATTTTAACAATACATTATTTTTTGTTTTTAGTAGTTCACTTTGACACATTTTTAAGCCCTTTGACCGAAAATCCAACGTAAAAAAAAATAAAGTATGAAGTGTAAAAATATTGAAAAAATGCCCACAATGGCCAACTCCCTGTAGGGTTTAGGGTGGGGTCATAATATAATGTGGCAATGAGGTATGTTTGTACCAGTTTTCAAATGTTCACTGAGGCTTAATTTTGGGTCAAAAAATGTTTTAGTTCTCGTCAACGTTAAGGGCATTAACATTGGGGTGGTTTGTGGGAGCTATTGTGCTAACAGGGCGCTCTTGTAAAGTAGAGCTTGCCCTCAAGGTTCCTCCCTGTACAAATAAAGCTTATAATAAGCACTCGCTTTAAAGGCGCCCTGCTCCAGCTGGGGTCGTGACAGTAGAAATTTGCTTTGCTTTGGTGATCTACCAGTGGTTCTGCTGGCCCCATCCTTGTGCTATAATTCTGGACTAGTCTCTCCCTGTGTTAAACATGCTCACTATAGCGTGTGGATGCAGCATGTACAGTGTATGCAGATTCAGAAATAGCCTCTTCCTCACCAGGACTAATGAAGAAGAATCGCTTTAATGAAGGAAAACAGAATGACCATGTACACTCATTGGAAACACATGTGAAGGAAAAGGTAGTACATCAAATGTCTGTTGAACTTTAGCTCATTTCAAATGAAATACAAGTCAGACAAAGCAGCAATAATCAGAATCAGAATCAGAATCAGAAAGAGTTTATTGCCATTGTCAATGAACAAAATTCAAAAACGTAGGAACTTGTCTCGGCCTTAAGGTGCAACATAAAACACTGAGCAATAATAAAAACACGAAAGCAATAACAAAACAACATATATTCAATCAAAAAAGGGCATGCATTAAGAAGCAATTTAAAATTACTATAAAATAAAAATAAAAATAGTTACAGTTATGTTTAAAGTTGTAGTGCAGAAAGTGACAGTGCAGTGAGTGGTTGAATATTGCAGTTAAAGTGACAGGTGTTTTGAAGTGTTCATGAGTCCAACGGCAGAGGGTAATACGGTCCACCACAATCCACAGCAAGGGACAGATACAACAATACAACACCGTCTTAAGCATACCTTTCAGAACAGTACTTGCTTGAACTGGAAGTCAGAAGAGACAGGAGATCAGAAGTTTCTTAAGAGGGAAAATATGTCAATGTTGGGCTCTATTTGCGCTGGAGTATGAAAAACAAAAAAAACATGTTATGTAATGCTTCAACATACGTTTTTGTTCACCTTTTTAATGGGACTTCTGCTGCACTTTGCTGCTCAGTTCATTGATGTTGGGGCTGTATGATGCAACTTTCATCTTGGACTGCAAGCTCCCTTCTGTCTGCTGTGTTTGGTATTTGCCCTTGATGTAAATTATGTTTGAAATAAGTTGCTCACATGTGTATGTTGAGCCAAAAATAGACAAAACTATTCCAGGTTTCAAGTTTTTCAATATCAGTCCATTTGTGATGCGAGGCCTTCTGATGGGCAGCTTTAAACTTGGGGTCTCCATATCAGCTATATCGGCCAGTTCAATGCCTGTAAATGCATTTATGTTGAGCAAAGAGGGATCAACATACGCGACGAGGAAGGATGGTGTGTTTTCCCTTCTGAACTCTGCAACTAGTGCACGGTGAAAGTAGTTACAGTCAACCTTCTTGTGCGCTTCTTTGAATTCCCTCAAAGAAGGAAACTGTGAAAGGGTGGCTCTGCACATCTACTGCAAACAGTAATTTTACGCTTGTTTTCAGTTTCTGCTCGAAAAGTTCCTCTTGTGGCCCAATGGCATTCATGTATGGACATGCCAGGGCTATTTGTTTGATGTCTGTTATATCTTTGGACACATCTCAGGTGATGGAGAATGTATTTGCTGAATTAATGTCTTTTATATGTTGAGAAGTGATGTTGGTTGTCTTCCTCTTTGTCCTGTCACTTGTAGTTTTCACCGACAACAGAATCTCCTCTATCTTTTGAATGATTTTACGCTTTTTTTTTTAAGATTGCAAATGACTGATTGGATAGTTTGATAAATGTGTTATATATTGTCTATCTTTCAAAGGCTTTCCATGTATTAGATATTCTTAGTAGTGATTCATCTTTACTTTTGTACAATGTGTGGGGCTTTTTGAGGAAATGTCTTTCAACATTAGTTTTCTTGCAAATAACACAGACAAGGAACCTCAAGAGAGAGGGAGAGAGCGAGCAAGAGAGAGAGCGATAGAGAGATATTTTGCAGGTAATTGTGCTATACTGTCATCTATGTACATTTCATATATGTATACGCTAAATATACATAGCACGGCAGCCCCGGTGGCTGATGCTCTTTATGCATGTCTCTCATGTTGCATCTGTCATTAAGTCACGTTCCTATGTTGTGAATTCTGTTCATTGACAATGGCAATAAATATATCCTGATTCCTGATTCCTGATATATATATTTTTTAAATATTTTAATATATGGTGAGGTCATCTATTGCAACTATATATAGGCCTCTTGCTGTTGCAGGCGCCCTTATAATGGCACTCTGTAGCATAATAAGCCACACCCTATTTAAGATGGCTTCTCCATAGACACCCATTTGCCTGACGAAGGCCACGAGCCGAAACGTTGCAATGTAAAAATATATATATGTCACTGGTGCTGCAAGAAAAACAGTGTGAAGAGTTTTCTTCTTTTTTTACACATTTGATTTATGAAACCTTCTTTCCAACACAGGAACACAGGGTGCTGCACTGTGGTGGAGTGGTTAACCCAGCAGCACTTATGTCAGTCTCTGTGGCTTCAGTTCAGAGTTCAATTCCTGGCTCGGACAATTTGAATGTCCTCCTTGCTCTCACCTTCATTGCATGCTACGCTGTCCTGTCTGATAGGGCTTACAGGCCCAAAAATCTTTTTAAAAAAAAATTATTCATCAGGGCTGTGTATTATCCCCATTAATATTCAAGTTTCTACTTTTACCCGCTTCTTTTCGAACATGGAATTGTATTTATATAGAATAAACGTTATGAATCAATAATGTTATTGTTTTTTCTTTAGATGCCAAATGTCAGAGGAGACCACCTGAATCAGAGTGTCATTATCTTCATTGCTTTTGACTTGATATCTATGTTAATGCATGTTCAAAATGAAGATAAACAAACAAACCTTGTATTTGGTAGAATGCGACAAATGGAATTCAGGGCAGCACTACTATTACATTGGCTGCCAGTGTGCATCGCATCATCTAAAAATGTCATGTGTAAAATTGCACTATGTCTATGCCCTCACCCTTTGCACCCTTTCACACCCATTAAAAGAAGGTGGATAAAGGACACACTTCTCTGTGTAACCCTGAGCCTGATGAATTCGGACAAACTGCCTTTGAAAACACAAGTGTAACATGGGCCCATAAGATCAGAAAAAAGTTAGTGAAACATGTCAGAAAGGATCAGATTAGTTTGGCCATGTGGCGTGCACAGACAATCAAACCCAGCAGGATTCTTTTTTATTCCAAACAGAAGAAAGAAAGCAAAGAGGGGGCAGTATTGATAGACCTGATCAAAGGACCTCAAAGGGGAACGATGGAACTATTTCTAGAATCAATAAACCAATCACTAAAGGAAATGTAATTTATAAGTGCTTTTTACACATTGCATGTAACCCAACCACAACCAACTCCCCCACAACCACCCAACCACCAACACAGTCAACACAGTCACATGTACAGTATACTAGGGGTGGGAATCTATGGGTGTCTCAAGAGTTGATGAGTGAACGATGCATTTTAATGTTTTACGATACATTTTTCACGTATATACTGATAATATTGGTGTATAACTGGTATAATTGGTTATAACAGCAGTACATAGGCTACTGTACACAGCTTTGAGTTAGCGCTTCATGCTATCTGTTTAGCTGCAGACTTTTATGACAGAAACTACAGCCCACATGCTTCTATGCTCAGCAGGGACACAGCGAACATCATTACATCAGTTTATCGGCATGTTTTGCACTAAAGCTGCTTTTCAAATGCGTAACCTTCTCCATCGGACACGGAACAAAGTTCATGTCATAACGGAGCACTGTGATTTGCAGTGTCGCCGTCTCGCTAAAGAATACCCTTTTCAGTAAACTAAAATGTGAACAAAATAAAGCTTCAGATGAACCCTGAGCAAACAGTTATTCCTGTGGGTCACTGTGAGGCACTGGTCAGCTCTAAGGACAGGGCAGCCTGCAGTGTTCTGCTGCTGCTGCTGTGAGCGAGAGAGGCGAAGGCAGGACCGGCCCAGGGAGAACACACAGGGAGAAGCCTCAGCGTCAATCAAACAGACAATTGAGATTATTGACAGGTCTGCATCAAATCAGATTCAGTTCAATTTGTTTCATTAGCATTGATGATGCATCTAACAACAATTATTTACCCCAACCCTAATGTATACCCTCCCATCAACCATTTTTCACTTATCTTGTTTTTCTTTGGTCCTGCCCGGTTTTGTTTGTTGTTTTATGTTCTAAAAAAAAAAGCCACAGACACAGGTCCCAGAGCAGAAATGAGGCAGAGACACCAAACTTCCACCAGGGGCTCACAAGCCAGGCCCCAGCAGCTACAGCAGACCACTGCTCCTGGTACAGAGGGCTCCTCAGAGGAAAACGAGACCAATTGCCAAAACAGAGCCAAACTCCTACAGCGAGACCAGTTCACATAACCTCAATTCTGACTGAAAGGCGTTCCAAGCAGCTTCCCCTGATAAAACAAGAGGGAGCAGAATAGGTGAGAGTGGACAGGAATAGTGTGAATTTAGTAAGCTTGTATTTATCACCACAAAAGACAAATCATGGTAACATATTTACTTTTGCTGTTAACATCTGCGACATTTTATTCCCAAACGTGTTTGGACCAGTCAGATCTACTCAAACAAAGAATGTACTCATTCGGAATTCAAATAATTTTGACAAAGGCAGTTCAGCTGGGACCCCTCCTTCACTATCTGGCCCCACTCTGTCATTTTGACCCAAACTCCAGCCTGTTATAGTCACAGTGACAGACAGAGACATGCCCAGAGCTGCTGGCCAATGTCGGGAGTGTTAGCCAGCTCCACACCTCAGTCTCCGGTCTGTCCAACTCAATCTCTATGCAACACTCCAGAGTTGGAAGCAAGTAACACAAAAACTACGGAAAGCTCATGGACATTTTTCACTGTGCAAGATGATGTGCCCAATGCTGATAAAACAGTAACATAAACAGTTATATTCTAAATGACAGTCAGCTATTGTCAATCACAGTACATTGAGAAATGAAATTGTTTTAAATCATTTGTACATCACCACTAGTTTTTGCCACCAAAGTCCAGACTGAATATTTCCACTCGAGCTTCATCATTGCAGCGCCCTTTCAGCCTTTTTTTTTTAAATTTCAAACCGGATATCAAGTCTTTCAAAAGGTCGCATTCAATATGATGGCGCGCAATATACCAGGCAATCCTATTGAAATCCAAGCGTCAGGGCAGTTGACAATATTGCGTTTTATTTCTACACGGTCAGGTTTCAAGGTTTTACGTATTTGGAAAGGCCATGTATTTTTAACTTCCCCCTCCCTAGACACTTTATTGATGTGGATTTAAAGGTTATCTAACTAGAATTTACATAAATACCTTGATAAACATGCCAGCAGGTTTGTCTATTTGGCAAACGTCTCAAATTGTCACTGTTTATTTCCCAGGACTTTACCATTTATGAACACATTTATACACGTTACGGTGCATTACAAAGAAGTATTGCCCAGTTAGGTTGAACTGGCATCTGAATTTTAAAAAAGTCAGCAAAAATTTCCGTTACAAATCCCAATACATTTCAACAGACACGCTTTACTGTACTAGTGTTTTAGGCAAGATCAAAACGGACAGGATTATTGCGCTTTTTGCCCGAGATGGGAAATTATCGGTCTTTTAACTGCAAAAAAAGGTAAGTGGCTAACGCTAGCGACTTAGCAGCGTAAAGGTTTATTTGAGAGTGGTTTATTGATAATCACGGGTCAACAGCTCTTCTATCTGCTTTCATTCACGTGTTGTGTTGCTTGCTTTTACGACTCTCGCAGTGCATTGTGGTCTATATTGACTAGTTTAGTGACCAGCCCTGGACACTACTTTCAAATGAGCTAAATGTATTTTTAATTTTAGGACTCAAGAGCTGACTTGTTGAAGCCAAGTTTCAGTTAGAGCTAGAAGATCTATGTTACAATCACTAATTAATTAATTAACTGAAAACGATTTGGAGGAAATTGACCTAATGTTTAGCAGTCCAAATTTTACATGCTCATTTATTTGTTTATCTGTACCATTTGTGAGTGTTATTTTTATTAAGTTCTTTGGTCTGACGCCTGAACTAGCTTTTCTGAGGTTTTACTTTTTGACATTATTTCGCACACAGTCTCTATCTGCCTTGAGTCTGAACACTTAATTTGTGACAGAGCGGGCAAGAGCTCAGCGACAGAGGAGCGTCTTACACTGCTGCTCTGCGCCCGGGGCTCATCCCTGGGTGGTCACTTTTAGACGACTAAGGCTATCGGTCAAATTCCGAACTAAAAGGGATGTACTCTCCAAAGTCCGATGGATGCCATCCCTGCGTATGAGCCCGGGCTTTAACCAGAACGCACTCCAATTTTCAACAAATACTACATTGCTTTGAGGGCACCAAGTAGATAACCAGAAATTGACTGTTGAAAAGTGGCTGTAAAGTTCAGCATTAATCCGATTGGGCAGGGGACCAGAAAATATAACGGTATCTGACATTGACTTCGCCAATTCACACATCGCACCTACTTGTAATTTGAGCACATATGATTGTCTCCGCCGGGCGTCGTTACCGCCTGCATGGGTCACGACTCGGCGGAACCTCTGTCGACTCTGCTTTAAAAGCCTAAGGTTTCCCTCTATGTCACCCATTCTGGCCCCTGGTAAACATCTAACACTTGACGCTGGTAGATTCATGTCTCTGACTACAGAACTTCCAATTACCAGAGTGTCACAGGTCCATTCAGCGGGCGTGTGATCGCTGAGGAGAGCAAACCTATTATAGATGGGAAGCTTCGGTGCACTACAGGCGTTTAGCGCATCGATCACACCAAACTGTCGCTGGGGGGCTAGTCATAGCTTTCCGAGCACTGCTAACGCTAACACTGCAACCTGTTGCACGGTCCGGTAAACCTGATGCTACAACCTGGCAATAGCTGGACTTCAGCTCCTCCAAACCACGGATCAGCTCTTCAAACTCCACTACAAACCTACCTCTACACTTCACGCACCTGTCACCTGACAAGGAGCCAGGGTTCTGACTCGACATACGAGAACTTGAGCAGGTAACGGCGCAGGCATATTCAGCCATTCTAGGCTAAGCTAGTTGAGGTAGGAGAACAAGGAGTATAATCTACTAAATACTGAAGAAAAGTGAACTGTATGAGGCTACGGTTTGTTTATGGAGCAATTAAACTTTTAATGGTGCACAGGAAGCTAAAATAGTTTTTGCATAATTTGTGGATTCACGATAAAAAGTAGCAACCTGCTAATGATGTGTGTTCATTGACAATGTTGCAGTATTTTGTTATGGTTACATGTAATTTTGCTGGTTTAAGTTAATATTGTCCAAATTCGAACAATAAGATTGACTGAGGCAAAGCCAGTTTTGAAGTCAGTCCCACTCTAGACCACACCTCCGGAGGTCAAATAAAAGACACTGAGCACCTCTCCTGCTCTCTTGCTCTGGACCTTGGAACACAAGACACATCTGGTCGAAGACCCCAGGGGCCCCTCCCCCCCACTGGGGTGGCCCCCTTCAATCCTTGGTCTACCTCTTTTTGCATTCAGGCAATGGCCGAAGCGGCTATTTTCATCTGTAAAGTATGCACAAAAATCTTTGAACGCTAAACCTTGCACAAAGATCAGCGCCACGGACGCCTCTAGGGACCCAAAGAGCTCAAAGGAGAACTTGATCAATATCTGAGCCCTTCGTCAGACCTGATCCAATGAGTGGCTTATTAGTATTAATAAAAAAATACTTTTGAATACCAGTGTTTCATTTCACTAAATTGAGCCCAGGCATAGCTTGTGTAATTAATTGATTTGACATTTTTGTTCATTCAACCACTTAAAATCATTCTGGTTTATAGTCCCTTCTTATTGATCTTTTTGGAGGTTTAATGGTCAGTCAATGAATCGAGAACTCCCCTTCAGAAAATGAGAGTAGGTTAGTGGTGTGTTTTGCTGAACAATCATCAGATAGTACCCATCTAAATATAAATATGAACATTAACTACCTACAATCCACAATGTAGTAACTAGTACCAGAGAATATGCCTTACATATTGGCGCCACCGCGTGAGCAGGCACGAGACTAATAAACGCTACAATTTCCTGGTTTAGTCAGACCCGAGCAGCAGCATTCTGGATGTAATGCAGCTGTCGTGTTTAGGCTGAAGTCGTTTATTATCTGACAAGAGCAGTCTCCAGTGCTGGGACTGAGGTCTAAAACCTGACTGGAAAACATCAAATGAGTTGTTTATTAAGAGGAAATCAGTGAGCTGTTGGTAAACAACCTTTCAAGGACTTTGCCCCAAAATGGCAGATTAGAGATGGGCCTGGTAATTACTCAGTACTCGGCATCAAGACTGCTCTTCTTTAGAGAGGCTTTATGACCGCAGTTTTCAAAGACATTGGAATGTTCCAGATTGAAGCGCACTGTTAACTATGTAGGTGAGTGGTGCTAACAACTGTTCAGCACAGACTTTTAGAAATCTGGTGGGTAACACATCGAGGCAGCATGTAGATGAACTCAGATCTGGTGATGATCTCCTGGACATTTTGTCAGTTACAGGTGCAAAGTGAGTCAGCTCTAAGTGTGTAGGTGTGTTGAGGTTATTTTTTGCATTGTAGAATTGATAGCATTTTTAATGCCCTGAACTTTGTCATTAAAGAATAATGCAAACTCATTACACTTGGATGTGGAAATGAGTTTTAACGGCAGCTGAGCTGGAGGTTTGTTCATCTGTTTACTGTGGCAAAAGGACACGCGAGTGTTTCTGCAGCTTCCAATTATTTCAGAAAAATATCCTTCCCTAGTTCTACATAAAATGAGGTTTGTAGCATGTACAACTCTCTGTAAATCTCTTCTCTTGAACCTGGAGCTTCGACTGCGCCATTTTGTTCGGCCCCGGCCACTCCCTTTTCTGTGCCCTGACGCGAATCATCATTCTTCCATGCGCCTTCTGCTTATTTTTAACATTTTTAGCCTTCATAGGGCAATGGTGTCGAGAACTTCAAACACTAGTGTAAAAGAGTTCAACAAATCATTACATTAGAACATAGACATTTTCAAAGTTTATCATTTCCATAAACAGTTTTCCTGTGCTGACATTTATGTGTCTCCTCCGACACATGCAGGACCAGCTGGTGTTTGGGACAGTCAAAGAAGACACAAAAGTGATCAGACAGAGCAACATTGACCACATTGACGTTTAAATATTAACCCCCTTGTAATTAGAAGATCTGAGTGTGCCCCTGCTGTGGGTGGGCCACTCACGTGCTGAGTAAGACCAAAAGTTTCAAGGAAATCTCTGCATACGACTGAAAGCATCTCAGTAAAATCGTCACTAAAACTTTGGCAGTGCTGAGGAGGCTTGTATAAAACAATGAAGAGAATGGATGAAGACTGTTTTAGCTCCATTTTATAGCTCCATTTTATAAGGAATCATACTCAAATATGTAAACTATTCATTGCATTGGTCATTTTTTTTTTTGACCAACTGTAAATTTTGCGTATATACTCAGACAAAGTCTATTTTTATTTTATTACTAAATTATTACTAAATATCATATTCATCTGTTCATCTTATTTGTAAGCTACTTTCACTGGTCATTTGTAGTGGTCGCCCTACAAGTGGGATTTACCAGCTGACAACCACTCGACAACACGTGAGCTGTGTGCGCAACAATTTTAAACTCATCAATCTGGGGGGAAGCGGCCTATTGTACGACTGCTATAAATATGCACAGAGACTCATTCCAATCTGATCTGTCAACATACACTCCAGTGGGTCACCTCTGAGTGCAAAGCAATTCCCTGGAGACAGCTGGCTTTAGCAAAGCAGCTGGAGCCGTGGAGTGTGGAAAATGAATGTGTAACGCTCTCCTCTCGGATCAACAAGGCCTCAGTGTCTGCTTGATGGGCTCGCCACGGAAAAGGTGCCAAAACATGGGGTAAAGTGGCAGCTCGGCGGCTGGCGGACACGGGCGGACACGAGCAGGGGAAGAGCGGAGGAATGGAGCTGGAGTGCACAGATGGATGGGGGCAACTAACAACAAACACAAAACAAAATAGAGAAAAAACAAAACTGAAATACAAGTATCACAGAACATCAGTTATCATTTCAGTCCAGTCCACAATCACAGACATGGACAGTGGCGCTGACTTCTTGATGCTGTGTGTGCCATGAGAGCGCAGCGGGGGAGATGACACCCATCATTTGTACATACGAAAGGGTTAGGGCAGGGCTATTCAACGTAAGGCCTAAGGGCCAGATCAGGCCCACCAAACGATCTGATCTGGCCCACGACCCATCTTCCAAATACTGAAACTTTTTTATTTTATTTTTCTGGTTTAATTCTGGGTCAGTAGAAGCTTTAACCTGGTTTGGTACTGGCTTGGTCCTTATTCAATTCTGCTTTGGACCTGATTTGGACCTAGTTAAGACCTGGTTTGATTCTGGGTTAGTTTTGGTTCCGACCTGGTTAGTAGCAAAGATAGACTTCCTGTAGATTCTTTCCCAGATTCTTTCGCTCCCAGACCCCCCATCGCAGTGCTCGGCGGTCTGTGCAACAGGCCACATTGGTTTCAAGCACTTTCTAAGACTGGCGGGACCTGCGCGTGTCCTGAACCGCACCCGGACCAGACTCAGTGCACACCCAGTGTTAATGCGTAAGCTTGTGAAACCACAGCTGTCTGTTTTGAAAGGGAAAGCTGTTCAAACTTGATTGTACGCCTATAGACACTTAACAGGTCTATAGTCAAAATAGACTTGTATTTACAGCATGCGCAGGCTGACCTTGGGAAATGCAACGTTGACATAAGTTAATTTGAAAGCATAAATTGACTGTCTCTCTTAACGTGGACTTCTTCAGATGATACAGAGCTGCCCAGGACTGTGTAATTGCACACAAACCACAACAGACACATGCTTTCTATGTCTCTTGAATCATCAAAAATACGTGGCGAAGGACATTGCGTTGACAAAATATGTGTTCAGTGTGTTCATTAGTGTTAAACTTTGTTTGGACTTTGTTGAAAAGACGCATTATTTTTCACTTATTTAAAAAAAGCTTTTCGTTGACTTGTTGGATTTCAATTTTTTCATGTAAAGCACTTTGTGATTTTTATCTGTGAAAAGCAGCATACAAATGAAATATACTTACTTAAACATGTCTATGGTTATATTACATTACAATGAGTTCAAGTTATGCCAAAAGAAAATGTGAAAGACGGCAAAAACTACACTGTGAATCATAATGACACCGGTTATGTAACAGGAGTGAGACTATAAGGGAACAGAAATGAACCATAAAGTAGTTGCAGCTATAGAAGACACAAAACATTTATTAAAAGCATGTGCAACTGCATCATGTTTAGTCATGAGTAATACCATCAAAGGCCCTTAGCTGTCAGAACATTATGAACTCACTTACACCACAAGAGGAAGAAGATAAAAGACATAAAATGCAGTTATATTTTTGATAAATGAGTTGAGTTGGTGAGAGCTGCAAGCACTGCACATTAAATACAGTGTACGAAGGTCTTAGTAAAAGATATATTTAGCTGTGTAAGAGAACGAGAGGTGAAAATGTATTTGACGCTCCAGTGAATGTGGTGATTTCATGGATGAGATGAGGAAGTAGCAGCAGAGAATTCTGAGTAATCTTTTATAAAAGGGGAGTTGCGAGTGGGTTAGTCTTGACACCGAGACAGGGATGAAGTATTTAAACAAGTTTGAAGCACATACATAATACAAATGCTTGGTTAATTGATGCAATGCCGTTGTAACATAAGCGTTTGTTTTAGACGAGCGGACGTAGATGAAGGCGGCGTCAACCGGCTGAGAAGTAGCTTGTTAATGGAAAGTGCTTTGTGCTGTTAAGCCGGCAGTGGCACATGCAGGTCAACCTTGAAAAAGAGGTTTCTGACCCTCAAAACTCCTACCATGGACACTATAAATGGATAACTTTAGAGCATACTTTTGGCAGCAGGAAAGAAGGCCATTACGAAAAAATTGCACCAAAACTGACACTCAAAATGATATGAAAAAAACCACTATAATTTGGCTCTAATTGAACCTTTTTGACAGACTTTGGACTAAAGGTTTTTTGTGTTATTTATTTACGCTCAGGGAGGTGTTCCATGTTGTAAATGATCGGGGGGAAAAAGAGGTTTCGATTTCAATGGGTTTTACTAGGTTAAATAAAGACTATCCCAGACTATATATTATTTTGTAGTTTAAAATATGGCTTGGAAACAATAAAACTATACTGTAACTTTTTCTTTTCTTTTTTTTTATGCATTTGACCTTTTTGCCTATTCTTTAAACATGCATTGCGATGTAAACAAAAATATGTGTGTTTGTGGTTCAGAACATCTAGCACCACCTAGTGGTCCAAAAAAATGACAAAATAAACAGTTTTGCATGTGACAATTCAATACATTTTTTAGGCCTGCATACGTGTAGTTAAACTGTAGTCAGTTTAGGTTTTCTGCTTTCGTTCTACACGTTCTACTCAACCTGTCACTAAGCCTGAATGCACATTGATAGTGGGATTTAATAGTATCTGTATTGTAAATATATCGAAATGGCCTGCCACGGGAAGCTCCTTTGTTGGTCTCTTTTCCCCCCTTTGGAGCACTTGTTTAGTCCTGTTGTGCTCAGGGACATCTTTTTGGACAGAGTTTTCGCTGTAAGGCCCATGGCATAGACTTCTCTACAGGGAGTTCCTCCATTATTCACTCGTCCTCTCCAGAGCTGCTTCATAATTAGAAGAACAAACGTGGCTTGCAGATGCAACTTCTCTTGTGAAGGCCTGTCTCCGCAAAGATGCTATCGCTATGCCTGGAATGTTACACAGTATGGCTTTACACTTTAATTAACCTACAGTCATTTGTAATTGCTAAAAACATACTTAGCCATCATGTGCTTGTCTCTATGGTGATACACAAGTTTAATCCCGGCTAGACGGCTAGACACGTACATGAAAAAAATGACATAATGCATCTTTAAAAAGGTATAAAAGTGTACTTTAGTCCTGCCCGATGGTCGCGTGGTTCAGGCGGCAGGTTCCAAGTGTAGCCGGCCTTGAGTTCGACTCCTGGCTTCAAAAATGTCCTGCATGTCCTCCCTTCTCTCTCATCCCCATTTCACACCAAAGCTGTCGAGCCAAAAAGCCTTTCAAAAAAATAGTATACCTTTTTATATGTGACACTTTTACTAAAGAAACAAAAGGGATTACATGTTCCACAGTAGTCGTAACAGCCACATATGTTGTTGAACGGTATCCACTTTCTTGTATACCCGGTGTCATACTCAAATATTCAATATTCCAACCCATCACTTGCCCTGGTGGTGATAAGGTCGAAAACAATTAGTCAGTCACACAAGCAATAAGGGTGAAACGCCTTTGTGCCCAAGGATGATAAAACAAAAGGAGCTGGCAAAAGCTGGATTCGAACTACAAATCTTTATCAAAACTCTTTGTAAAGTTACCATCATCCTTTCACTTTGCCCACCGTCCCCTTTCCTCTGCGGTTTGCTCTCGGTGCTTGCGTGCCTTTTTTGGACAGTTTCTCTGGGTGCATGTTTGTGTGTTAGCTGTAGGGCCTCTGACACAGACCTGCCTCTCCACATGGGCTCCTCTCACTGCTCATTTACTCCGGCCGCAGCCCGCAGAGCTCTCCGAGAGAGGTGTGCGATGACTAATCCTCTTTCATGAGCTGCCCGTGGCCACTGTCCAAAGAAAGACAACAAACAAATGCCCTCTCATCAGACAGAACTCAACAGATACAATAGAAAGAGGTGATATAAACGTGAATCCTTACTGGCCTTGCAAAAACAGAATGTCATACTTGCTGAAATGAGGACGACTCTGCAGTGGTTGGATGTATCAGCGGTGGAGACGAGAGGGAGTGCAGCGCTGTAGGTCAACGTGACTAAGACTAAGGGACTGGTGGTGGCCCTGAGAAGGACCGAAGCTGCTGTGACCCCCACCTCCATCCAGGCGGTCATTGTGGATGTGGTAGAGGAGTATTTGGGTGTATCTGGACTGGGAAGAGACCGTGTGGACGCTGTCTGCAGTAAGGACCAGAGGACTTCTGAGGTCTGAAGTCCTGCTCAGGATGTTCTCAGAGTATATGGTGGTCTGTGCCATCATGTACTGGGATCCGCTGGGGTCCACCGGGGTCTGCCATGGTCCTCTGTGGTCTTCTCTGGTCTGATGGGGTCCGCCGGGGTCCGCTGTGGTCTTCTGGGGTCCGCTGTGGTCCTCTGTGGTCTTCTGTGTTCTGTTGGGGTCTTCTGTGGTCGATTGGGGTCTATTGGGGTCTATTGGGGTCTGTTGTGCAGAACAATCTCCTCACAACCTCTCCACACTCCAGATTTTTTTTTACATTTATTCAATGACAGTTACAAACAAATAAAACATAAAAACATGCATTCTTACTGTGAGCCGTGCATCTCTGGAGGTGTACGAGCTCAATCCCCTCCTGTGTAACATTCCAGCAAAGCCCACTCACAGTAAAGCTGCATGTTTTCAATGTAGTTTTGAGCAATAAAAGATACCGTAATGGAAATATTTATTGGCTGAAATTGGCTTTAAAAGACACATAGAACAATGTTTAAAAGTGAATTTTTGCATTCTAACATCGTTCCTTCAACAAAAAAAACTTTTATTAAGCTAATTTCTAGCTTAGAATGTCTCACTACACTTACTGTATTCAAACCTTATTTTAGGGAACCTTATTTTGTGAAATAAATGTTGAAATAGTCTGAAAAATGCATTCCCTGTGACTAAAACTACGACAAATATGTACCACATGTTTCCACTCAGCAAGTTTCAGTAACTCCTCCCTTTTGGGCAGGACCAATTTCAGCTCAGGAGAGTGTATTTGCTGCTGCTCAAACCATTTTTTTTTGTTTGAAACCGTTTCTAACCATGAACCACTCCTAGGCAAATGAGGGATTACATCAAATTACGGAGCAAAAAGTGGCGAGTGAGCCAGAGCCATGCGGTCGATTACCATACAGCGACCTTCAGAGTGTGGAGGCGCCCGCGCATTACTCAAGATCAGTGACTCTGAATGAGAACGCGACTCCGACAGGGCACAGATATGTCATCACGATCTTTAGATTCATGTCATTATTCACTCTTGCCACAATACTTCACAAGAACAACCCAAAATAAACGATTTCTGTGCAAAATGTACCGGTAAGGATGGTTAATGATAAATATATATATATATACGCATAAAACAAAGGTATAAATAAAAACAAATGAATGCAAAAAACACACAAAAATTATGGAAGGTTCCACAAATGAATTAATAGATATTACATTGCACTTTTCCATTGATATGTTTTATGTTAAATTGACAGATTTGAGATAAATTATATTAAAATCCAAATGATTTGCTTTGGCTCAGCATAAAAAGCTAAATTTGTCTTTGTCGACATTTAAATATTCTATGTAAAATTATCTGAAACACAAATTATTTGCTTTGAATCAACATAAAATAATTACATTGGAAAAATTGCCTAAAATTTTTTGAATTTGAATATTCTAAATCCAAAAAAAGTATTCTAAAATCCAAAATGCAAAAAAATAAAAAAATAATAACAATAATCTGCCAAAACTTTTGTTGTTGTTTTTAATGACATGAGATTATAAATTGATATGAAAATGCAATCAATGTTAAATAATAAAGACCCTGGGTAGAAAGTAGCTCCCACAATCAGATTTGAACAATTAACAAAGCTTAAATCCTTTGAATAATTGAATCTTAATGCAATCAATTCCCTGTGTAATTTATTCGCTGCGTGAATTATAAAAGTTGGTGGCATCTATATATAATGTTGTTTGTTTTTATGTGTACAATTAGGGAAGTTACGGTTAAAAAAAACAGTCTCATCCCACTTCCTGTTTATAGACGACATTTGAAGACTTTTAAATCATTCAAAAGTCATAAATAATTGTTCATTTGATTTGCGATGGTTACGGTGAAGATTTTGATCTGCAAAATACTAAACTTTCTGACACTGTAGTGTGATAAAAGTATTTCCCGGTAGTAACCCGACAGTTTGTCAGGCTTGTTCCACCTCGCTTCCTTTTACTTTTTAACATTGGTTCTATAATTGATAGCGCTCGGGATTGTGACCTTTAAAATTGAACTGGAGGTCAAGACAAAATTGTATTATAGAAATATTATTTTTATGATTTGGTTCAGGTGAATTTTGGAGAAATTGTGGCGACCAAGACTTGTTTTTGACATTGCCATCCCACTCAATTTCAGAACTATGTACTTGGGCCTCAAAACTCCTCCATGGACACAATAAATGGATACCTTTGGAACAGACTTCTGGAAGCTGGGAAAAAAACATACGGAGATTGGGGGAAAAAAAAAATCTTTGGATGCCTCCCATTTCTAATTTATTATTTTGTTTTTATGTTTACCAAATTTGTTCTCTCTGGTCTTGTTTATGTTTGTTTGTTTGTTTGTTTTCTTATATTTTAAATTCAGGAAAAAATAAATTAATTAAGAAAATATTTTTCAAAAAAGAAAGAAAAGGAGACCAATGTTTATATGCACGTAAAAGATACATCAATAGTTTGAAATATAGGCTTGGATTGAGGACCATTTATCAATTAATAAATCAGCTTTCATTTGCAGTCCTGCGGTAATTGTCTCTTTGATGAATGTCTTTCAATTTGCTCTTCCATTGAGCGATTGTGGGGGGGCTGCGGTTCGAGCCAGGAGACCGTGATTATGTTCTGCGCAATTAGAAGTACACTTTTCAGCAGGTAGAAAATTAAAATTTGATCGAATACTATTTTGAAAGATACTCAATATTGCTGAAGGTTGGCGATGTTGAAACATTTCTCAATGTCACACTGCCAGTCTTTCCAAAGTGTTGCCAGTTTAGGACAATCCCAGAATGTACAGCATGTGTCTGGTCTCCCGCAAGACCACAGCCCCTCCAGCCACTTGTCTGACGTACCAACCAGTTCATCATCCTTAATTATTGTGTTCATTTCCCATTTCCCCTCGATGTGCTGTGTGTTGTCTGTAGTGGTTTGTTGTAGTGTTTCATAAGATATATGTTGTACCAGTGTTTTGCCTTTGGATAGAATTTGCCTTTAATTATGACAATGAAATGATCCTATGAGTGAACCTCTCCACGTGAAAAAAAAACAAAAAACGACATCTTTGCTATTAGCACAGATGGGCGACATTGTGTTTTTTTACTTTAAATAAAACTACACCGAAGGCAATGTAGTCAGCCAGAAGAATCTAGTCTGGTGAAGGTTTACGGACTTTAAAAACGCGCAGGGTGATGGAGGAAAGGGGAGTCGCCTCGGGGGGCCCTTTGCATATCTCTTTAGAAGCGGTTTTCCCTTTTTTCTTTTGTCGCTTGTTTTTTGTCGTTGCAGTTTTTGTGTTTACATGTTACGTTGGACTGCAGAGACCTGTATAAGTGACGGGCGACACCACACATTTCTTATTCGATCCGATACAAAAGTAAGGTCCACTGACCCACAGGCTGGGTCACACACTACCTTTGTGTCCTTGGGCAAGACACTTAACCCGCCGCCCCCCCCCTCAGTGTCTGTGCACAATAGTGTATGAATGTGTGTGAATTGGTGAGTGGTTCCTTGATGTAAAATGCTTCCTTGAATGTAGGAAAGCGCTATAGAAAATGTGACCATTTATTTACTCAAATGCATTATCATCTGTATTTTCTTTCAACCTCTGCTTGTGCTAATATGAATAGGTAAAATACATGTGCAGAAAACATAAAAAAACCAATGTATTACAAACATTTTAGCAAAGTGCAAAAAGGGCAGTTGCAGTGCAGCTAGCTAATCCGATGGCATTTGAATAAATCACAATCTGCATCCAGTAATGTCAACAGCATAGTAAACCCACGGTACTAACAAAAATAGACCATTTCAACAGAGTTTTCGGACACAAGGATGGAAATTTTTACTGATTTTAGCCATTATGATAGAAATGTTGCTGCTAAATGTGACGAAGTGATGTCAGAGATAAAGCGATAAAACACACACACACACACACACACACACACACACTTGTAAGAACCACGGATGACACGGACTATTGACTCTCGGACACACGAGGCACGGCCATTGATGAGGAAAAAATTTAAATAAAAAATCTATCGTTGAAAGACTATCTGCAAACGCGATGACAGGAACGCCCAATTATGGCTGCGCCCGTAACACACGCTTTGAGCAGCGGCGAGCAAAACGGCAGAATTTCAATACCAGACACAACAACTGCATTTCAGCGGCCGACGTGTTCAGCTTTTCAATAAAACGTTGTAATTTCCTTCTTTTTGGTGAGTTTTGGATGCATTTTCTGTTACATACTACTGACTTATTATGTACAATATGGACACAAAACAACCATTTTCCAATATGATAGTAACAATACATCTTACCGGAGCCATAACGGCGGTATGTAGAACGCTAGTCTGTCTAGATCTCGCCACGATCTCTGAGTTGAAGTCGTAGTTCCGTCTGAGACTTCAAGCAAAACGTTCTTATTTTGCGTGGTTTTTTTTTGTCGCATTGAGGATGTCAGCACCGGGGAAACATGTATTTAAATCGATCATTTGCCATCAGATATTTAACAGTTAATAGATGTTTAGTCAGAGAGAAAACGGCTGCAAAAGCTCATCATTCGCATTCTTAAAATCTTGACGAATGACGAAGTAAATGCATTTTTGTAATAATTATGTCGGCAATGTGGCATTCGCCAACATCCAACGTCAAAATAACCGCTTATAGTACTGACGTGAACACGGGTTACATCAACAAAGACGTAAGCACTCTTGACTACAAACGGCTCACCTTGTAATAACCAAGATATCGATTAACCTATACCTATATATGTACATTTACACATTCAGATTGAAGTGTCCACTTTCATTATTATACGGCAGAATGGATTTTACTTTAACGTTCGCTTGGTTAGCAAAGACCAAACTACAGGTAAGCCCAATTAAAAAAGAAAAAAAACAGTTCCATAATGATTGAAAAATACAAGATCAATTACAATAGTATGTTACATTTTTAGCACTGTAACTAATAATATATAATGTATTACAGTTTCAGAGTAACTTGAACAACACTGCTGGTTCGACATGAGCAGCAGAGAGAACATAACGGTTACCTAGCAACTACGTATATTGTGAACAAGGTCCAAGATCAATATAAAATGACACAATAAAGTAGTTATGATGACAAATAATTATTCCTCATAAACCATTGAACAAAATAAAAAAGGCGTTGGTCGAACTGTGTGCATATTGTCTCTGCATTTTCAATGGTATGTCGCTTATTGATGACATCACAGAGGGAGAGATTTGTTTTTCGTCACAAACTGCAACTTGACTGACGTGAAACTATGATGAATATTAACCATGAGCACTAAACCACCAAACTAAAGTCAAAAGAGGAAACGTGTGAGACTCTGGCTTGTGCACTTTCATGGTCAAAACAGGAGCAGGCGAGGCCGCCATTCTCATCCTTCAGCTCCAATG
This sequence comes from Chaenogobius annularis, assembly GCA_015082035.1. NCBI lineage: Eukaryota > Metazoa > Chordata > Actinopteri > Gobiiformes > Gobiidae > Chaenogobius > Chaenogobius annularis. The sequence goes on from BJKM01000789.1 coordinate 31,886, forward strand.
TGGCCAGCTGTTAAATGCAAGCCCCGACTGAACCCTGATCCCTGAGTCCCAGTCCACAAAACATTGCAATTAATCCAGTTTGAAGCGTACTTAACAAAAATAAAAGCCAGAGTTGACCCGGGTCGGTGAAACTGCTGCAGATTATAGCGACAGTAAATTCACTTTCTGTGCGGTTTATCATCAGCTTTCTTTTTATTTAATAGGGACAATGCAGATAAGATGACCTTTATTTGTCCCACAATGGGGAAATTCCAGTGTTGCAACAAAGATTAGATACAGAAACAGATTAAGCACAGAAGTATAATAAAAACAGATAACTTAGAAAAAAAACTCTTTACAGTCTTTTTTACAGCTGTCATATGGACAGAAAATAATACACCAGGGATCATAGACATGATGTCACAGTATTGCACAGGAGTATAACAGTATTGCACAGGAGTATAACAGTATTGCACAGGAGTGTAACAGTATTGCACAGGAGTATAACAGTATTGCACAGTATTGCACAGGAGTGTAACAGTATTGCACAGGAGTATAACAGTATTGCACAGGAGTATAACAGTAATTGCACAGGAGTTAACAGTATTGCAACAGGAGTGAACAGTATTGCCAAGGAGTGTAAACAGTATTGCACAGGAGTATAACATATCAGTATTGCACAGGAGTGTAACAGTATTGCACAGGAGTATACAGTATTGCACAGGAGTAATAACAGTATTGCAACAGGAGTGTAACAGTATTGCACAGGAGTGATAACAGTATTGCACAGGAGTGTAACAGTATTGCACAGGAGTGTAACAGTATTGCACAGGAGTATAACAGTATTGCACAGTTTGCACAGGAGTGTAACAGTATTGCACAGGAAGTATAAACAGTATTGCACAGGAGTAATCAAGTATTGCACAGGAGTATACAGTCTTGCACGGAGTTACAGTATTGCACAGGAGTGTAATACAGTATTGCACAGGAGTATAACAGTATTGCACAGGAGTATAACAGTATTGCACAGGAGTATAACAGTATTGCACAGGAGTATACACAGTATTGCACAGGAGTATAAACAGTATTGCACAGGATCATGAAAGCTGAATGACACGTTCAGGACTCACAGTGTTTGTTGTAAAGTCTGACAGCAGCAGAAGGAAAGACCTGTGAACCTCTCCACAGCGAGGGTGGATCAGTCTGTCACTGAAGCTGCTCTCCAGAGCGGACAGCATGTCCTGCAGGGGCGACACTCATGGTCAGCATAGACGTGAGTTTAGCCAGGACCCTTCTGTCCCCCACCTCCTGTACTGAGTCCAAAGCACAGCCCAGGACGGAGCTTACTTCTTGATGTCATACATAGTTACAAAACAAGAAACAGTGAGGAAAGTAAGATAAGATCACCCAGTGAGGAAAGTATTTAAACACCCTGCGATTTTACAAGTTCAATTTAGAAATGAAAATCCGGAAATATCACATTACATGATTTTTAAATAATTGATTTGTATGTTAATGCTGAACACCTGAAAAAAGTCAGTAGTCCAGATGTAGTCCAGATGACTACAACTGAATCTCTTTCTACAATGGAACACTCCTGGCCGAATGAGGGATTACACCGACATTGGTAAGAAGCCTTTGTTTACAGTTACAGAGGTCAAACATTTCCTGTAGTTCTTGACCAGGTTTGCACACGCTGCAGCAGGGATTTTGGCCCTCCCTCACACAGATCTGTCAGGTTTCAGGGCTGTCGCTGAGCACCACAGAGTTTAAGCTCCCTCCAAAGATTTTCTATTGGATTTAGGTCTGGAGACTGGCTAGGCCACTCCAGAACCTTGATATGCTTCTTATGGAGCCTCCTCTGGTTATCCTGGCTGTGTGCTTCAGATCATTGTCATGTTGGAAGACCCATCCACGCCCATCTTTAAAGCTCTGACTGAGGGAAGGAGGTTGTCGTCCAAGTGCAGTCGTCCTGTCCACTGTGCAGAAAATCACCCCCAAAGCAGGATGTTTCCACCCCCATGCTTCACAGGAGGGATGGTGTTTTTGGGATGGCACTCATCCTCTTTGTACTCCAAACACGACGAGTGGAGTTTATACCAAAATGTTCTATTTTGGTCTCATCTGACCACATGACTTTCTCCCATGACTCCTCTGGATCATCCTGATAATCATTGGCAAACTTCAGACGGGTCCGGACATGTGCTGACCTTCTGTGCAATGCATGATTTTAAAGCAAGGAGGCGCAGTGTATCGATACTAGCCTTTGAAATTGTGGTCCCAGCTCTCCTCAGGTCATTGACCAGCTCCTCCCGTGTAGTTCTGGGCTGATTCCTCACCTTTCCCATCATCATTGAGCCCCCGCGAGGTGAGACCTTGCATGGAGCCAAGGTCCAGCTCCAACAGCTTTCACCAAGAGGCTTGCCAATTGCCCCGTTGCCCTTTCCAGTCTTGTGGAGGTCTACAGTTTTGTCTCTGGTGTCTTTTGACAGCTCTTTGGTCTTGCCCATGGTAGAGTTGGAGTCTGACTGATTTGTTGGGGTGGACATGTGTCTTTAGATGAATAGGTGGAGTAGAGGTGGACTTTGGCAGGTGTAATAACAATAACAAACAAATCAATTATTTAAAAACCATACAATGTGATTTCCAGATTTTTCCGTCTCTCAAACCTACGATGAAAATGTCAGACCCTTCCATAAACTAAGAGGGAAAACTTGCAAAGTCACAGGGCACTGTAATGACTCACTTTTACTTACTTTCCTCACTGCATATATTAAAGCAAGCGCAAATGTTCAACTCCCGCGCCTGGTCGGGCTTTTTCTCCCTCACTCTACAGTCAAATACAGTAAAAATGTCCATGTTCTTTGGCCCTCACTTATACACTCCCATACACTTACAAGTGGTTATAGTTATGATTTTATTTACGCTGCATTTAAGTGTAGAGGTGAACATTTTGACCCCAGAAATGCACTTGATTTGAGTGGGGAATGAGTTCCACAATTTACAGCTCTTTTAGGAAAATGTTGATCGTCCAAAAATCATTTTTCACTGTGGGATTTTACAGTTTTGGCTTGAGGAGCCTCTTGTGTTCTGTGCATTGAAAGCATGTCTCTGCACTACTGCGCCACATGCGTACTGTAATAACTAGAAGTGCTCTGATCATTCTGAACACTTTTAATCGTCTCAAAGCGAGTCGCTCACTAGCTTTGTTAGCACAACTTTTATATTGTATCGTAGTGAAGTGTGTCTTTTGTCTGCAGGTTTGTTTAGGCTCTCGGGAGATCATTAGAACATTAAAAAAAATCTTTGTGTATGTGATTTGCATTTTATGTCTCACGTTTAGAAATTCTTGTTTTGGGACTGCCCTGTAATTCACAAATACTGGACTGAGATCAATGAGGCGCTGCGGATTGTCTTTGACATTGACATTCCATTTGACTTTAAAACATTGTACCTCAGATGTAAGACTCCAGCGATGGAGATGATTAATGGATACCTGTGGAGTGTACTTTAGGCTGCAGCGAAAAGGCAACAAAGAAATGGATGAAGGGAACTGTGAAGGACTGAGATAACGCTGGACATTTATACATAATATAAATGTCCAACTTTTACTTTGAACATACACCGGGACAGACGGGACAGATATTCTGACATGTGCCTGACTATTTGTACTCTCTTTTTCTGTTTGTGATTGTTCTATTTGTCCATTTTGTTTTGTTTATATTTAAAAATCCAAATAAAAACAGAAACAATAATAAAAATAAGTTAAACACTTTTCCATGGATATTCAGAAAGTCCAATTGAGATTTCTAATGTCTCAAGAGCTTGTGAACTCACAAAACTTGTGTGAATTCCTCTTGATGGCAGGCTTTAGAGACATACTGTACATACTGTAAACAAATCATCATTTACATGTTATTGTGTTCTTTGCAAACAGCAATATTAATCTAAATGGTTTATTATTAATGAAAACAGGCCCATTGACTCCCTGTTCAAAGCCCCGCCTCCTCTTATCTCATCTTATTTTTCGAATAATCACAACTAAGGACAGGGATGTGGGCGGGGATGTGTGGCAGGTGGTCACAGGATTTTGCTGAGCACTCGAGCTTCAGTTGCAGGACAAAACAGGATGAACTCAAACATACCAGAATCAAAACACAACTTTGAGTAAAGCAATCATGAGGATAGTACAGAGATATGAACCATAAACCAGGTCACCAAATGTGCAATCTGAAACTGCAAACTCTGCCATAGATTTCTGACTTGCAGTTGAACTTTAAACTATTCTAGAATGTTCTTATGTCATGGGAACACATCAGTTATTTTGCGCTGTTTCCCACGTAGACAGGCGTACATATATTTGAGTAAAACAACAGGGCATACACCAAAATACCTGTTATGAGTGTGTGATGGTTCCTTTAGTGAAGCTAATTGAATAGTAGAAAAGCACTATAAATGTGATCATTTTGACTTTATTAAACCTTTTCCCTACCACGACGCCGTGGGAACACTCGGTTGTGCCACTTGTGGCTTCCGCTGCTTATCCTCCATCACAAACTCTTCACACGCTCCTAGAAGACCATCAGCTGCTGCGTCTCATCTGATCCCACATGGCGCTTTGTACCATTCTCGCTGTTGTCACGTCGGGAGTGTTGATGTGTTGCTTTAAATTCCCCACCTGAAGCCGACATTTGAACGCATCGGGAAGTGTTTTCAGGTGCAAGGTGTCTGCTGATAACGCCTCAAAGCCACAGGAGGAGGAGCCCGTACAAAGCACACACATAGGCGAACAATGGAGACAGAGCCATGGTGCAGAGGCGAACAATGGGGAACTGCCTTGAGAAACTGTTCAGACGCAGCAATACATATGTAAAAGCTTGCATGTCATGTATGGATATGGTGATAGGTTCTGGGCAGAGGGAACACACGGAAATGATGAGAAGCCACACTGAACTCTTTCTTGCCTCACTTCTGCTATATTGGAGAGGAGGGCCCTCTGACCTTACAATACCGTCTTGCGTAAACATGCGCCACCTACTGGCGTGATGTTGTAATTGCAGCTTAATGAAGTTATTGCTCAAACTGCTAATGTGAATGCACATTACTGTGTGTTACACACAGCTGGGGATACAGACGGATATACAGACGTGTGGGTGAAGGACTGTTGAAGATGATGGTTGCGTTCACGTCAAATTGCAACATTCTCATCTGCTCTTGTTCTGACCTATATAGTGCAATGCGAAGCCATTGCGAAGCATCTAGTCTATTATTGAGCAACTGTGGAATGCATTACACTGTCACTATTTGTTCTACAAGTTCTTTATTATTATAGCAACATTTTTGGCACGTTTCACAGGTCGTGTCTTTTGTCTAATTTTCGTCATTCAAGTTTTTTTTGTAGATATTTTTTGTTTCAAGGTTTGCATTGCTTTTGGAATTCCTCGGTCTTGTAATCATAATTTTTGTGATTTGTCATCAATTTTTTCCCCCTTTATCTTAGAGTGGCAGAATGTTGGTGATTGGTAACATCAACGTTAGTGACATCATCGTCATGGCATGACAGAATCGTCATGGCAACTGTACAGAATTTGACTATTCATTACGCAGTCACCTGCAATGGCTTCATGTTATAGCAATCCCTGTTTTTTGGCACGTTTCACAGGACGAATTTCTTAAAATTGTTTTGGTTTTCAAAATTAGTTTTGTCTCAAGAGTGGCATTGCTTTTAGAATTCCTTGGTCTTGTCGTTTTTTCAGAATTCATCAAATTTTCCGCCATCTCTAAGAGTTGCGGAATGTTGGTGATGTCGCAAAATGTTGGTGGTTTGCGACATCACAAAACACCAACTATGAGTGGCTTCAGAGGCTTCTTGACGTTGCAAGAACCAAGAGCCATTAAAAGTAACACAACAACAACAACAACAACAACAACAGCAACAACAACAACAACAACAACAACAACATCTTGCTCAAACTTTAGAATTTTGAAATATCCTGCAGCCTTCAGACAAATGCATAGAACGACATCAACATTTCTATTTTTCCTCTCTGTCCCTCTTTTGGTGTGGAGTTTTGTAGCACCAGAGGACAAAGAGGATGTGTTTGCTCAAACTGCCTGCCCGGCCTTTCTCGTCTTCTTGAACAAAGCCCATGTTTCAGGGACCACAGTGGAGCTGCCCTGTCTCTGCAAACCCCAGGAGGTAAATCACACATAACTGAACCTGGGATATAAACGGACACACTGAGGACAATCATAGCGGCTCATATGGGTTTATTGCAAACTGGTTGGATGTGTGTGTGAATGGGTGAGTGGTTGATGTAGCACTTTGAGTGCCTAGAAGGTAAAAAAAAGAATTTAAAAAGTGCTATATAAATGTAACCATCTATTCCCTTTTAGAATAACGCAAAACGAGCTATCTGCATGTGGAAAATGTGTTCCGTATCAACATTACAATTTTATTAAATTAGTAAAACTGGTATTTGCTTTGAACATGTTCTCTCTCTCACTCCCAGGTAATAGGCAGGTGTATCCTTTACCTGGAACTCAAAGATTTATTTTCTACAAAAAATAGACAAGACATAGACACAAATTCTTGTAAATCTTAAGGTTGCTAACATGGTAACTTAGCTGGGTGTTTCTCAGCATCTAGTTTCACTTGTGCCTTATTCAAGAATTCAACAACTAAAGGTGTGGTCCAGTGCGGTTCCATCATTGAACCCATGCCATTCATTTGTAGCAGATTCTTGATATAAACAAACCTCACAGGATCAGTTTACACTTATCACAGATCTCGACCTCAAATGTTTTTAGCAGGAGGTTTTGATTGATGTGAATGTATTCTTGTGTTGGTTTTGTGCTGCTTCATGGCCAGGCTATCATTGTGAAAGAGAATGTGTCTCAAATGACCTGGTAAAATATTGATTTGATAATTGTAGACAAAGATTCGGTTGTATCATCTGGACTGTTTAAACTCTCAGCCAAGAGTCACTCAATACCAGATTGTCCAGATGACCACAACTGAATGTTTTTATACAGTGGAACACTCCTGGACGAATGAGGGATTACACCGACTTGTTTCTATGAATATATAATTGCTTTTAGGAATAATTTGGCCTAATTAACAAGTGATGATATTGGCAAACCAAGGCTTTTTTTTCTGGCCCAGAGAGGTTCAGTCTGGCCTAGGCAACCTTATATAGTGTAGTTACTATTTAAAGTAAGATAAGATAAAATAAGATCACCTTTATTTGTCCCACAATGGGGAAATTCCACTGTTGCAACAAAGGATACAGAAACATATTATGCACAGTATTATGATAATAATAAAACAGATAACTTGTGTAAAAAAAAAATTTAAAAAAAGAAAGAAAAATAACTCTTATAATCTTCATAATAATAATAACACTCTTATTTACAGCTGTCATATGGATACTTTTTATAGTTTGGCCTCTTACAGTTTACACCCGGGTTTACTCTGGTTTATAGGCCAAATTGTTCCCGGGTTTAATCTGGACAGGGGTTAATCTGGCCTGTTATACCAGGACCTTCTTGCTGTGATACATATATACATACATACATACATATATATGTATGTGCATATATGTATGTATATATGTATGTACACACACACACACACACACACACACACACGCCCAGAGGACATTTTGTACATGTATTACCCAAAATAATGTTAAAAACTAACATTAAACAAACCGGATTAACTGCTGGGTCACTGATGGGAAACAAATGCATCAGTAAAGTGTTGCCACACTTTTGAATGAACACTTTAGTATTTAGCATCTCAAATTCTCTGAGGTGGACGACACAATCCCGAGCTCAATATATTGTGTACAGGATATGAGTTAACAGGGCTGCAGTGTCATCAATCAGAGGTTACTGGTGTCTTCATTTCCCCTATTTCTTACCTCTTTGCCAGATAAGATCTGGGGTTGCTGCAGTTGGTCAGGTCTACGTTCTTTGGGCACATTCTATGTGAACATCCTGAATGACCCGGTTATTCTATGAGTGGATGTGGATTTAAGGGAGGACCCTGATGGCATGGGCAGATTCCAAGATGACAATGCCAGGATTCATCAGAGTGGTTAAGGGAGCATGAGTCATCCTTTTCACACATGGACTGACCACCACAGAGTCCAGATCTGAACCCCATTGACAAACACAAAACATCCAATTAAATCATCATAGCCTTCAAATTAAATCAGAATGTCAGTCCAGTCCTTGAGCGTTGGTTTGCTTTTGTGCCATCCATTTTTTTTGTGATGCCCTTTATTTCCTGCAGCAAGAAGAACGCTCCAAAGGCATCCATTTATTGTGTCCATGGCAGGAGTTTTGAGGCCCGAATACATAGTTCTATTACTAAAACAGTCTGCAGGGCCTTGTTAATTTCATTCCAATATTTCTGAGCAACAGGACGGTTCTAAAACACATGGTAATGGTGAGCTTCCTTGCTGCCACAGGTAGCATTTCCTTGTCAATACTGAGCACTTTGACATGGTGTTATGAAAAAAAACAGAACACCCTCCAAACATGTGATTTTGTCCTCCACTGGGATGTACATATAATTTCATTTAATTTATCCTGTCTCCCTCTAAGCCTCAGAAAACACTCCCTTTCAAGTGTCCCAATTTTGTGACATCATATGTAGAGCTCCAAGATCTTCTTGTTCTGGGAATCATTACAACAGCATGCTTGAATTAGCGTGTCAGGGCCAGTTAGCTTTTGTTTATTTCTCCAGGGTAATTCCCTCTGCTGCTAGTAGAGGAAGTGCTAACACCAATTTCTGATGAGGGAATGCCTCACAGATGTACAGTAGTGTATGTTTTCAGTCGATCCATTATTTCCATGTTCTAAAACATGAGAGGCCAATGTGAATGTACTCAAGCTCATCTTTAAAGGTCAGTAACAGTACAAACGATGCAGATGTGCCCTTCAATGGTGATTTTAAAATGTAGTATATTGGCTGGAATGTTACACAGAACAGCTTTAACATGTCAAATATTCACTTACAACTATCCCATGAAGAGATCTTTGTTCGTCTTCCTCCTTATTGTCAGGTGCAGACGGTGATCTGGTTCTTCAAGAAGCACTTGTCCAGCTGGGAGCAGATAGAGACCCTCACTGACAACCACGGGCTGACGGTGGTGGACCCCGACTCGCTCCCTCACGGCGCGGGCCTGAAGGGACGCTTCACCATTCGCATGTTCAGCCTGTTCGTGTTCTGGAGCAGACCGGACGACTCAGGGATCTACATCTGCGGCTCAGAGAAGAAGGATTTCTTCTACGCGTACGACCTGGATATACAAGTGCCAAGCAGGATCACCTTTTACAGGTTAGAAAATACGGATGGATTTTATCTTTTAAAGCAGCATTTACTTTTTTATATTATAGAAAACAAATAGAATAAGATGAAAAGACAAAATAAAAAAGAACTAGTGTAGAACATCGTTGATCGTTGTCTGGACTTTAAAGACTCTAAGATCACATTCACAATATAGCAAGCGCAAATTTACAACTCTCGTGCCTGGTTGGGCTTTTCTTCACATTCTACAGTCAAACACATAAGACATTAAAACATATTTCCCTTTTATAAAAACATCAGTGCAAATTTACACCTTAACTCTGTTTGTTTATATCGTATCACAGTAAAGTGTGCTGTCTTTTATCTGCAGGTTTGTTTGGTCTTTGCTCTCGGGAGATCATAAGAACATTAAAACATTCTCTTCATGTCTGTCGTTTGCATTTTATGTCTCACGTTTAGAAATTCTTGAATAAAGACTTTAAAGACTCTCTGTAGTGCGCTGCATGTTCTGTCTCCTGCTTTACCCAATCAGCGTCTGACGCTCTGTGGACCTCAGGTTCAGTCCCTGCTTGGCTCGACTTGGCCCAAGGGGGAAGAGGGGACTAAAAGAGTCTCTGGTCTGAGGAGGCAGCTCCAAATGGAAATGTGCTAAAGCAGGGTTGTGTCGAGTCAAATAGGTCCAAAAGGGAATAAGGCTACCTGAGCGCATGAAGAAGCGAGGAACAACCGCAGAACATAAGTGCATGGGGGCAAAGGGCAATAGGGTCAAAGTGGAGGCCTTTTATAACCTCAGCGCTACTACCACCTACTGGCAGGCATGGTTCATTTCGCACCTTACGATACCCTGTGATTATTACCCAATTCATTTTCGGTAACTTACTGACACCTCTTTGCTTACGTCTAACAGCCCCAAACAAAGGAGCGAGTCCGACTCAGAAAGTCTGTATGGAACCTTTACCAAATTCCAGAACTGGTCCATGTGTGACCGCTGTGGACGTCCCGCGGAGCAGGTCAGAGTCTGCACTGTGATTGTCCAGTACATATAAACTGTAAAAGCAACTCATAGGGTCAGAACGCCTAATTATAGAGCGTTGTTATGTTTCTAAGACTGTCGAAATCCGGTACAGCACCTTTAACTCACACTGATCCAAAACGGTTATTTGTCTTTGTTTGAAATAATGCTTTTTGTGGACTCAAAATGGCTTTCATGTTGATAACGTCTCATAATTCCACATCCCCAGGTCCGAGTAGGGCTCTGCTATGTGAAGTCACTCTACCTGCACACGCGCTACCAACGACCTGATCCTGCAGTCGCCTCCTGCGGGTCGGGGGCTGTACTTCAGGTGTTTGGTTCAATCAGCCACGAGGGGGCGGAGCTGGAGGTCAGAAATTGTGAAGAGGTCTGTCCACCAGGACATACTACTCTACCCAAAGACGCTTCACGCATGTCTTTTCTTGGCTATAGGTAAATAATACAGAGTTTGCAGATAATCATGATTTCAAGTGATTTCATCTACTACAAGTTTTGTAAAGGCTGGTACAGTTCCATATCTTTAACACAAATGATGAAAAAATTGGGCTGTTTCGGCAACTGCTGATCCCTCGAGCACACGTGAACAACACCAACACCTCGGTAGCACTGTTCAGCTTTGTTTACTGGTGTAGCAATCCAAATTAGCATACATGCTAATAAACCACATAGGTGAGACTAATCAGCCACTTCACAAAAGACTTCGACACGGAAGACACGCAAAGTCAGGACCACAGAGCGCTGTGCATCTTCATCCTAAAGCCACAAGGAGCCACCACTCCTTTGAAGACAGTGAGGTGAAGATTCTAAGCAGGAGAAGAGATGGTTTGAAAGAGGATTCAAGGAGGCAATTTTTGTTTAAAAAGAGAACCCTCTTTAAACAGGAATGGAGGTTTAAGCAAGAATTTACCGGAAATATACAGCAGCATTTTGAAGCCATGGAGCGACATAAGCCCTGGTAATTCAGCTGCTAATCAGGTACTCATCAGTAATGAGGGAGCTGCAGTCAACTAACAATAGGATTTATATGGCCCATTACAGGGCTGCTGATGATTAGTTTCAGAGGAAACTTAAAACTGGGCAAACATATTAAACAGGCAGACTATTATCAGGAGGCTCCGCCCGGTGGGCAGGCTTATGTGCTCTAACTAGATCTGCAGATTGAGAATGATGACGAGGATGAGAGTCGAAAAGTCTTGTTTACAAAAAAAACAAAACTGTCCAGGTGACGACAACTGAATCTTTTTCTACAATGGAATTCTCTCATTCGTCCAGGAGTGGATTACACCGATTTGCTGCTAAGAAACCACATAATCAATTTCCGTAATCTATTATTGTGCTGGACAAATTGCACAAAAATTTAGCGGGCAACAGTTTGACAAGCACTAATAAGGCTAAACGATTAATCATCGCGATATTACCAAACGCTTTTACTTAATGGCAGAGTTATGTGATTATGGCCCTTTCAGAAGCCTCACATGCGTCCTGCGTTTGGAGGTGAAGGGAGCAGCAGCCCTGTGAGTGTCTAATTAGTCTAATTAGTTAGACTTTCGCCAAGATAACCCTGAACAACTGTTGCTTGTGCGTTTCTATCACTTCCTCATCCCATGCTCGTTAGTGGTATATGTGAAGTGTGATGCCAGCGCTGTGAGCTCACGCCGTGGTGATTCACAATGACGCAGTGGCCAAATGAAAAGTTGTACGGTTCTCACTGCGGAGGGGGCAGTCCACAGAGAGAGGAGAGGGGCTCGTACGTAAAGCAGTTTGTTCTCACTGCGGAGGGGCAGTCCACAGAGAGAGGAGAGGGGCTCGACGTAAAGCAATTTGTGCTCACTGCGGAGGGGGCAGTCCACAGAGAGAGGAGAGGGGCTCGTACGTAAAGCAGTTTGTGCTCACTGCGGAGGGGGCAGTCACAGAGAGAGGAGAGGGGCTCGTACGTAAAGCAGTTTGGTGCTCACTGCGGAGGGGGCAGTGCACAGAGAGAGGAGAGGGGCTCGTACGTAAAGCAGTTTGTGGCTCACTGGGAGGGGGCAGTGCACAGAGAGAGGAGAGGGCTCGTACGTAAAGCAGTTTGTGCTCACTGGGGAGGGGCAGTGCCACAGAGAGAGGAGAGGGGCTCGTACGTAAAGCAGTTTTGTGCTCACTGCGGAGGGGGCATCACAGAGAGAGGAGAGGGGGCTCGTACGTAAAGCAGTTTGTGCTCACTTGCGGAGGGGCAGTGCACAGAGAGAGGAGAGGGGCTCGTACGTAAAGCAGTTTGTGCTCACTGCGGAGGGGGCAGTCACAAGAGAGAGGAGAGGGGCTCGTAATAAGCAGTTTGTCTCACTGCGGAGGGGGCAGTGACAGAGAGAGGAAGAGGGGCTCTCGTACGTAAAGCAGTTTGTTCTCACTGCGGAGGGGCAGTGCACAGAGAGAGGAGAGGGGCTCGTACGTAAAGCAGTTTGTGCTCACTGCGGAGGGGGCAGGCACAAGAGAGAGGAAGGGGCTCGTACGTAAAGCAGTTTGTGCTCACTGCGGAGGGGCAGTGCGACAGAAGAAGAGGAGAGGGGCTGCGTAACCGTAAAGCAGTTTGGTGCTCACTGCGGAGGGGGCAGTCCACAGAGAGAGGAGAGGGGCTCGTACGTAAAGCAGTTTGTTCTCACTCGTGGAGGGGGCAGTGCACAGAGAGAGGAGGAGGGGCTCGTACGTAAAGCAGTTTGTGCTCACTGCGGAGGGGGCAGTGCACAGAGAGAGGAGAGGGGCTCGTACGTAAAGCAGTTTGTCTCACTGCGGAGGGGGCAGTGCGAACAGAGGGAGAGGGGCTCGTACGTAAAGCAGTTTGTTCTCACTGCGGAGGGGGCAGTGCACAGAGAGAGGAGAGGGGCTCGTACGTAAAGCAGTTTGTGCTCACTGCGGAGGGGGCAGTGCACAGAGAGAGGAGAGGGGCTCGTACGTAAAGCAGTTTGTGCTCAGACCAAGGCCGCCACAAAGACTATTGTGCTGACTATGATCCTGGCACAGACAATAAATACACAGACATCTTGGAATGTTAACTTAAATAGGTGAAACACAGATTCAATATCAAACAGATATAAAATTACAATTGTAATGCAATACATTAAAATTAAAATAAGGCAAATTGAGCAGCCCTGGTAAAAAAAACCAAAACACTTTTTTTTGCTTGATTTTAATGCAGTGAAAGTAATCGCATTAGCACAGTCATGATTTTTTTTGGCATAATCGACTCTTAATGTTCATTGCCAAATGTAATGAATGTATGAACAACCGTTTACATGTGCAGCCTACAAAAAACAAAATGTATGTGTTTTTTTGCGTTCTCATTCAGATAAATGTGGCAGAATGTTTTTAAATATCAGTACCAAGCCGTGTGTGCAGCTGTTCTAAATCCACCAATGCTGGAAAGGTCTATGGTCAGACAACAAACTTTAGTCATTTTCACTAAAAACGTTTTTAGGTAATGCCATGACTTTCCACCTTTCTGCAGAGATGTCAGTGTCTCGAATACTTCACGGTCTAACTACAATACATATCTCATTGCAGTTCTACCTCTCAGGGTGTAGGGGTCAAAGTGTATCACCTGAACCACCGTGCAGAAACCGTCCTGAGGTTAACCTGTCCGGGAGTCAAACCCAATATGGCTGTGGCCTGGGACAAAGAGGACACTCCTATCTTCAGGAGGGAGCATACAGCGCCTCTTGGAGGTGAGGTCCCCCAGCTCAGCATAGACATAGGAAACCATCTGGTCTTCACCCCGGCAAGGACACAAGACTCAGGTGAGGCCATGCACTTACGGCATTTATGATAAGAAAAAAAGTACAGTTTAGAATGAGCCCAAATAAACAAAAAACAGCCCGACCTGACCCAAACTGTCCAAACCCAAACAAGATTCGAACCCCCATCTACATATCAGCCTGACCCGACCGAGGCCGAGGCGCACTTGCAGGAGTTTTTATTGTGCAAAGCCAACTTATCTTCTTTCTTCTTTGGACCGTGCAACAGCCACACCCTTTCACAGCCACACCCTTTCACAGCATATTCAACTACTTTAACTTCTTAGAAGTTAAACACTTTGTTGTGCTCACTATTGTAGAAACTGTGGGTGTCATGTGCCTCATCATTACCATGTGTTTTGGGACTGCCCTGTAATTCACAAATACTGGACTGAGATCAATGAGGCGCTGCGGATTGTCTTTGACATTGACATTCCATTTGACTTTAAAACATTGTACCTCGGATGTAAGACTCCAGCAATGGAGATGATTAATGGATACCTTTGGAGTGTACTTTTGGCTGCAGCAAAAAGGCAACAAAGAAAGGGATGAAGGGAACTGTGAAGGACTGAGATAACGCTGGACATTTATAAAATGGAAAAACTGTCTTTCACTTTGAATTCAAACATGCACATTTGATTCAAATTTGATTTATTTGTACGCTCTGTTTTTTTTCAGTTTGATTGTTCTATTTGTCCATTTTGTATACATACATACATACCTTAAGTTTTCAAATAATCACAACTAAGTATAGGGATGGGAGCGGGGATAGGAGGTAGGTGAAAACAGGATTTTTCTGAGCACTTGAGCCTCAGTTGTAGGACAAAGAATAGGAGTAACTCAAACATGCAGGAATCTATCAAAATACAACTTTGAGAAAACTAATAATGAGGAACTTCAACCAGAAAAGTACCGTAGTGCATCTTTAATGACCCACTGTTGTCCTCTCTGGCTCTGCAGGGTCGTACTACTGCTGGCTCCAGAAGAAGCCGGTCGCTCATATCCGCTTGTTGGTGTACAGTCATCTGGGACGGGGCCAGTCGGTGCTCACCCATCCAGACTTCTTGCCCGCTCTCAAAATGGTGCTGATGTCATACGCTGGCATGACCGGGGTGTTTCTGCTCATTCTGGTCGCCAAGGCTGTGATCCTGGCCATCAAAGCGGCCCGGAAGCCAAACCACGACTAGGACAAACTTGCTCATCAATCTATCGACTACAATAAAAAATACAATCTTTGTCAGAGCTCGATGCTGCGCAATGGCAAGAAGCCTTTGCGAGTGGCGGCATAATGCACGGCCATATGCGCATCGTCATGGCCACTGTAAATAAAGTGTATTTTAGAGAGTTTTCCTATTGTATCTTGAGAGTACTCCTGCTCTATTCATCTAACGATTTATCCATCGATGTATCTGTCAGTCGCTCTTTCTATTTATCTATCTACCAACTTTGTACCGCTGCAAACAGTTTATAGTGAACTAGCTCTGTTTTTCATGAACATCAAATACAGCTCCTTTACTGACAGCTCGTCTGCCTAATTCTTACTTTCTTCTTTCTTTCATACATCACTTCCTTATCCAGGCTTTTATCTTGGAAGTAAATTGTTCGGTTTTTGATATGGAAATAGCTGAAATGGAAATCCACAAACATAGAACCTTCTCATTGTTATGGATTGCCTCCACAAAACTGCAATACAAACCTCGTGGCCTCAAGTCCTTTCAACTGGCAATAATCATGTCTTTGGATTTGGATACTGGCACCACTTTTTGAAGATATATATATATATATAAACAGTGTTGGGTAGCGTAACTTTTAAAAGTCCTTGAAAACTAACGTGTTCTGCGCTACTTTGTTATTAAAGTAACGCGTTAGAGCGCTCGTGTTACCAATAATCAACATTATTGTATAACCTATATCGTTTGCCGACAATCCATTTGCGTTGCTGAACAAAGTAACATAAGCATTCAAATATCAAAGAAAGAAAGTAAATGTGTTTGACGGCTTTATTTATCTTTTATGTTGACAGATTATGTGTGGATTGACCTAACCAAAACCAACGCGTTGCTGATTTGGAAAAGTACATTTTTTAAAATCCAAATAGTCCATAAATCTGCAAAAACAAGCCAAAGTGCGTCTGTCGGCGTCACCATGTTTGTTTAGGTTCGTCCTTTGGATTCCTGCCCAAACTACAATGCTGCGCTGTGATTGGTCCACCACACAGCTGGTGGTCTCAAATCGAACAGCACGAGCCTGACCAAGTTTGGATGTCTCTGGGTTAAAAGTATAAGCTAGGGTGTTGTTGTTGACAGCCCAAAGTGGAAATTGGTCTCCATAAAGTCCCAAAACCTCGCCATGTTACAAATGCTTTTAGCTCCTGTACGACCTTAATGGGCCACAAAAGCCCACTTCTCTGTCCTCTGTGGGTACGTTTACAGCATGGAGTTAGTTTGGAAGAGTTTTACTGCATTTTTGGGCTCGCACTGACACACAGCTTTTTTCTGAAAACTCAAATGTGAGCACAATAAGTCCTTGGTAGAAGGATATTCCTGATGATGATGTCACTGACTGACCAGAGAACTGACAGGACTCACAACAGCAGCAACAGTCTGTCAGGTACAAGTGTCTTCTGCTCTGAGTGAGAGAGTGAGACAGAGGCAGAAAACAAACTTGCAGAAGCAGCACTTGTTAAGAAAGATTAAAATGATCGCAACATTTGCACTGTGGCACTCTTAAAGCTCCTTAAAGCTGATACTGCGTGATGAACAATGAAACTGGCTCGATTCAGCCATTTTGGTGATCGTAATCGACAATTCAATTAATTGCACAGCCCAAAGTGAAAGTATTCTAAGCATTTAGAAAACAGTACTCTGATTGGAGCATGTAACGGAATGTATTAAAAAAAATCAATTTTACTACAACTATTCACTATTCTGCAACTAAACGCATTTTTAAAATATCCTGACCTAAGCCTGAAGTTAAAGACTGTACTTTCCACTAAAATCCATGAAAAGTCTGAATTCTTCTAGTTCAGAAAAATGTCTTCAATCCATTCGAGGTATTTTATATGCAAAAAAAATGTTGGATGAGAATTCTAAAGAAGAATGTGATCCTATATGAGAAGTTCTTGGATGGGTCCAAGGCCAGGCAAGGTAAGAAACAAACAGGGAAATATTAGTGTTTGGACGTGAACTCACTCATTTTAGAACAACTGAGATGAGAAACCACGGCCCCTCCCCCTTGGACTCAACGTTAGTAGTAATTAAAGCTGCAAGGTACAATTAGTAAAATTCCTATGCACACCTGGACAGCCCCCATTCGCTCCCCCCATTCGCTCCTAATCGGTTCTTGAGTTTTGTTGTTGTCGTTGTCTCTGTCATGGTTCAACATCCCAAATCGCCATTGAACAAAACGGTCTCAATCTCAATAGGTTCTTACCTGGTTAAATAAAGGTCAATAAACAAATAAATCAAATCGAGAGACGGGATTGCGTGGGCGGCGCTAACCGTTCCTTCGTACATGTACTTCGCTCATGGTGGAAAATCAGATACAGGACCTTTGTGCACACTGCCTGCACCGCTTTCCCTTTGACCACAATGCTCTTATCGCAGTCGACACACAATGGCCTATGCTTTCCTGTATCGCAGCACAGCCTTTTATCCCCATTGTGAGCAAGCAGGCTAGCGCTCGTCCTTCCTCCCGTGCCCTTATTTGGCCCGCCGCGACGTGATTGGACGTGGCAGGCGGAAGAATGCGGGGCCGCGGCTGGACTTTTGGACCACACGCCGAAGCTATTAATCACCCGGTTAGTGGTTCGCGGTTTGCTCTGTAGCACGCAGCCTGTCCACTCTCGGGAGATGAATTAGCTCGCTCCTCTTCCCCTCTGCCTCTGGAATACAGACGGGGTACTTACAGCTCACTGCAAAAGGGAGGGAAAAACTGGTACAAAAGCAAATTTGTCGGAACACAATGTAAAAAAAAGTTCCCAAAGGCCTTGTAATACGCCTGATCTTCTTTGACGTCATGGTGGAAATGCTTCAAGGGAACGGTCTCGGTCTCGTCGCCAAACCAACGCAACAGAGCAAAGTAAGAATGAGGCTGAGGAGAGCGGTCCTGTTGTGTCTCCAGAGTTCACCGGGATACTGGCTGGGAGCTGCAGGACACAGAGTTGTCTTTTGTCCTGAGGGCTGTAACTCTCATGCAGACCTGACGAGGCCTCCTTTAGAACGGGGGGCTAGCAGTGTCTCAGTGGTTTTGTCAACTCAAAGACTGTCTCGATTCCATCAATACTAAATATTAAGAACACACCTCCGTAGGCTTTATTGGACAGGACAGTGCAGCGTGAAATGCGGACGAGACATGGGAAGGACATGCAGCAAATTGTCAAAGCCAGAATCGTACTCGTGACGCCGTGGCTTGCCGACATGACAGAAATGTGTGCGATTCACTCCACCACCGAGCAGCATTTACACCAGATTAATGATACGGAAAGGGCAGACGCTCTCTCAGTCCAGTCGTGTTGTGTGGACCTCAGACTCTCTATAATCACACTCAGTCCAGTCGTGTAGCGTGGACCTCAGACTCTTTAATCACACTCAGTCCAGTCGTGTAGTGTGGACCTCAGACTCTTTAATCACACTCAGTCCAGTCGTGTAGTTTGGACCTCAGACTCTCTATAAATCACACTCAGTCCAGTCGTGTTAGTGTGGACCTCAGACTCTCTTTAATCACACCAGTCCAGTCGTGTAGAGTGTGGACCTCAGACTCTCTTTAATTACACTCAGTCCAGTCGTGTTGTGTGGACCTCAGACTCTTTAATCACACTCGAGTCCAGTCGTGTAGTGTGGACCTCAGACTCTCTTTAATTACACTCAGTCCAGTCGTGTTGTGTGGACCTCAGACTCGTTTATCACACTCAGTCAAGTCGTGTAAGTGTGGACCTCAGACTCTCTATAATCACATCTCAGTCCAGTCGTGTAGTTTGGACCTCAGACTTCTCTATATCACACTCAGTCCAGTCGTGTAGTGTGGACCTCAGACTCTCTATAATCACACTCAGTCCAGTCGTGTAGTGTGGACCTCAGACTCTCTATAATCACACTCAGTCCAGTCCTGTAGTGTGGACCTCAGACTCTTTAATCACACTCAGTCCAGTCGTGTAGTGTGGACCTCAGACTCTCTATAATCACACTCAGTCCAGTCGTGTAGTGTGGACCTCAGACTCTCTATAATTCACACTCAGTCATCGTGTAGTGTGGACCTCAGACTCTTATAATCACACTCATCCAGTCTGTAGTGTGGACCTCAGACTCTTTAATCACACTCTAGTCAGTGTGTAGTGTGGACCTCAGACTCTCTATAATCACACTCAGTCCAGGTCGTGTAGTGTGGACCTCAGACTCTTTAATCACACTCAGTCCAGTAGTGTAGTGTGGACCTCAGACTCTCTAAATCACACTCAGTCCAGTCGTGTAGCGTGGACCTCAGACTCTCTATAATCACACTCAGTCCAGTCGCTGTAGTGTTGGACCTCAGACTCTCTATAATCACACTCAGTCCAGTCGTGTAGTGTGGACCTCAGACTCTCTATAATCACACTCAGTCCAGTCGTGTAGTGTGACCTCAGACTCTCTATAATCACACTTCAGTCCAGTCCTGTAGTGTGGAACCTCAGACTCTTATACCACTCAGTCCAGTATTGTAGTGTGAGGACCTCAGACTCTTTATAATACATCAGGTCCCAGTCGTGTAGTAGTGGACCTCAGACTCTATAATCACACTCAGTCCAGTCCGTGTAGTGTGGTACCTCAGACTCTTAATCACACTCAGTCTCTAGTGTGTAGTTTGGACCTCAGACTCTTTAATCACACTCAGTCCAGTCGTGTAGTTGGACCCTCAGACTCTATAATCACACTCAGTTCCAGTCGTTGTAGTGTGGACCTCAGACTCTATAATCACACTGCAGTCCGTGGTTGTAGATTTGGACCTCAGACTCTTTAATCACACTCAGTCCAGTCGTGTAGTTGGACCTCAGACCTCTATAATCACACTCAGTCCATCGTGTAGTTGGACCTCAGACCTCTATAATCACACTCAGTCCAGTCGTGTAGTCTGGACCTCAGACTCTTAATCACACTCAGTCCAGTCGTGTAGCGTGGACCTCAGGACTCTTATAATCACAGACTCAGTCCAGTCGTGTAGTGTGGACCTCAGACTCTTTATATCACACTCAGTCCAGTCGTGTAGCGTGGAACTCAGACTCTCTATAATCACACTCAGTCCAGTCGTCGTAGTCGTGGCTCAGACTCTTATAATCACACTCAGTCAGTCGTGTAGTTTGGACCTCAGACTCTCTATAATCACACTCAGTCAGTCGTGTAGTGTGGACCTCAGACTCTATAATCACACTCAGTCCAGTCGTGTAGCGTGGACCTCAGACTCTCTAAATCACACTCAGTCCAGTCGTGTAGTTGGACCTCAGACTCTTTAATCACACTCAGTCCAGTCGTGTAGCGTGGACCTCAGACTCTCTATAATCACACTCAGTCCAGTCGTGTAGTTGGACCTCAGACTCTTTAATCACACTCAGTCCAGTCGTGTAGTGTGGACCTCAGACTCTCTATAATCACACTCAGTCCAGTCGTGTAGTGTGGACCTCAGACTCTATTAATCACACTCAGTCCAGTTTGTGTAGTTGGACTCAGACTCTTTAATCACACTCAGTCCAGTCGTGTAGTGTGGACCTCAGACTCTCTAAATCACACTCAGTCCAGTCGTGTAGCGTGGACCTCAGACTCTATAATCAACACTTCAGTCCAGTCGTGTAGCGTGGACCACAGACTCTATAATCACACTCAGTCCAGTCGTGTAGTGTGGACCTCAGACTCTTTAATCACACTCAGTCCAGTCGTGTAGCGTGGACCTCGGACTCTCTATAATCACACTCAGTCCAGTCGTGTAGTGTGGACCTCAGACTCTTTAATCACACTCAGTCCAGTCGTGTAGCGTGGACCTCAGACTCTTTAATCACACTCAGTCCAGTCGTGTAGTGTGGACCTCAGACTCTTTAATCACACTCAGTCCAGTCGTGTAGCGTGGACCTCAGACTCTATAATCACACTCAGTCCAGTCGTGTAGTGTGGACCTCAGACTCTCTATAATCACACTCAGTCCAGTCGTGTAAGTTTGTCCGAGCAAATCTCACCGTTGAGGTAACATCCCGTTGTCATGCTGGTTAGCTGAGGCTAGCAGCATGTTTTTTGTGCTTGAAAAAGTTAGTGAATGAAATGAAAAGTGGAAAGAGGAAAATATGTCTTGTTCACGGCCGTGCCCTCAGCTGGACTTTGATGATGTCCTTGTGTTTACTGACATTGAGATGCAGTGAGTGGAAGGCTTACTCTGCAAACCAGAATCCAAAAATATCCGATGCTGATTAATATCAGACGCAGCTCGTCTTTGGTCGTACTACGTATTTAATGTCTGTCTTTACAAGAGCATGCTTAGTGGCCACACCACAGGTACTGCACTTCAGGGCCCAGAAAGCAGTTCGGTTGTCATGGACCTGCAGCTTTTATAAACGGCGCTAGTCGATATTGAGGAAGTAATGCATTTTTAAAAAATCGGTTTTGGCCTCACGCACCTCAGAGCACAGGCCGCTGAAACAAATACGCCATATTTGATTCATCTTCAACACACTCACAGCGCGCTTCTAGTACAAATTGCATTACTGAAAATGAATGTAATGAAAATGAAGCGGGACTGTAAAGAAAATGTATATTCATAATATTTAGTTCATTTAGTTTAACACAGTATTATTTCTGTTCATTAAAAAATAAAATAATAAAAAACCCAGAAATATACATTTAATTTAATTTCAGAAAAATCCAATAATTATGTAGAATTTGTATTTATATTTTTATGTATTTCTTTATCTGGTTGAGTCGTTCTTAAATGTGAGAGTCTGTGTACGCCCCAAGAACGAACTTTTCTTGATTGACGGCTTGTATGCATAAAGTGAAAGACATAACTAATGCTCGTGTAAACAGCGCCTGAATGTTTACTTTACCAACACACACCACCAGTCATAGTTTACACTGTCTAAAGAAAGTTGTACTCAACCTCTTCTGTGAGTCTTAAGGGGCCTAAGGCAGTTTTTGTTCTGATACTGCAGGATACAAGCTTTCATTTGGAGGAAAGCTGAGAAGGCAAACGTCTGCCATCACCCGGGATTCAATATCCACTCAAAGTCCTGACAGGAGCAGAAAAAGCCTCTCTCACTGTCAGAAATACACAGGAAATATAGTTGACTTCACACTTATTTTAGTGGAGACGGTTTACAGCTAAAATCTTTATTTAAAGGTCATTCAAAGGGGCATCATGCTTTTTACTTTAAAGGGCGCAAATTATGCCAAATCAAAGTAAAAGATTCAGTGTATTTTAAAATATTCCTGCATTTCTGAGTTAATCCTGTATTGTCCTGCAATTGAGGCTCAAATGCTCCAAAAATGTCTGTTTTCACCTACCTCCTATCCTCACCCACATCCCTGCACTTAGTTGTGATTATAAAAAATTAGGTCTCATCTTCTACATGTAAGAAGATGAGACCTAATCTTCTCCTTCTCCTGATTCAAATAAACTACAGGCCTAAAACGAGCGCGTTCTGCTGTTGTGCGTTGGTGCTCTTGTCAATCCACTCATGTTGTTTTAGTGATGTTTTTCCTTGCTTGAGGACAGGCCGACACGTGCTTATTGTATGGCATTGTATTGTGGTAATCTGTCGACATAAAAGATAAATAAAGCTCAGTCAAACACAATTACTTTGCTTGTTTATTTGATATTTTAATGATTATGTTATCGTGTTCAGCAACGCAAAGGGATTGTCGGCAAACAATATAGGTTATAACAAAGTAGAGCAGTAAATTAACGCGTTAATTTTCTAGGGCAGTACCAAGGTTATGTAGCGAGTTACTTTTAAAAGCAACGCTACCCAACACTGATTACAACTGTGTAGCTTCATTTGCATGCTGGGGGCAAGCTAGCTTTTGTTTATTTCCTCATGGTAATTTCCACTGTGATAAAGGAATTGAAGAATCCGGACGTTAATAATGAATCTATGCATATTACAACGTGCTATAAGTATGCATATATGTTTTTTACACAGCTATGTGATGTTGTATTCCTGATTTAACATTCCAAGAGAAGTAGTTGTACGTGGCCATCAAATAGCAGACTATATAAAAGTTACTATCATCTCAAATCAATGCTTTTATTTTGGGACCAGTTCTCAGCTCGAATTCCTATTGATTTTGTCCTGTCTCGTAGAGGGCTCATTTCAGGCCTTTTCGATACAGACGGCTTATCATTTTTCATATCAATTTTCGCTGCCGCCTTATTTGATCCAGGTCCTGATTTTATGTGTGGAAAGTCAATAAAGGTGTTCTGTAGCATCACAGTCATGCTATTTATGTTTGCAAAGACAGCGTTATCCAAAGGTTTCATTTGGGTTTGCGCGGATGAAATAGAAACGTTTTGGGCTAAATCTACGTTATAAGCTTTTAGCCACGTTATAAACATTCAACATGTTTGAGTTGTGTTTTGTGTCTTTTAAGTATGTTTTTCGCGTGTTCAGTGGCAAAACAACTTGTGACATCGTCAAGTGGTAATCCAGGAAGTAATTATTTAAAACCCCTTCAGCAGATGATGTTCCTGATGTAGTTGTTTTGCCCTCTTTTGTGGTTTATTATTCTGTAATTCATTTCTGTCAGCCATAAATGATCGAAGGTGTTATATACGTATTATTTATATCGTGTAAAATAACTGCATGCTGTGACTACTGTAACCAAGTAACGCTTTACTGTAATCAGATCACTTTTGTGGTAACGCAGTAATTGAACGCAGCCCTCCGCAGACTTTTCTGTCTGCTCTTTCGGTTAGTTACAATCCGTGCGCAGTCTATGAACAATACTGATGCTTGTTTGAAGTACATTTTATGGAAGCGTAGGCTGACCTTCGAGGCAACTGCGGTTGTGATTCTGGGCGTTACAAAAATAAATGGAATTGAATTGAACTATGATAGGCTTTATATCAGCTCCGAACACCAAGATCCTTCAGGCCTTCTTCTTGCAGCCCAGTGTGGATCTGTCTGCTTCTTTAGTGCGCTCCACATCTGAAATCGCTTGTTTCGTAGCAAACCGATGTAGTAAAAGCAATAACAGAACAGAGTGAGTTCAGAGGTGACCCTCAAAAACACTAAAGGAGCAGACAGATAGATACATACAAAAAGGCAGAAATGTGGCCCTGTTTGGTGTTAGGGTTGCGCATACTGGTCACAAAATCACGTGGACTACAGCTCAGGGCTTACTGTGTACTCACCTTCCACTTGTCCTATATAATCCACACTTAAATCAATCCCAGAACCTTCTTTTTGGGTCAGCGACAGAGGTGGGTCAGTGACAGCATTAGAGCAATATCAAAAAGGAGTGTAAATAAAACAATAGGATACATATATAAAATAATGACAGCAACAATAATGGTTGTAAAGTAAGATTAAAAAAAAGATAAAACACACACACACACACACACACACACACACAGAACACACCTCCGGAGCTCTAACTGTGCTATTTCTTAAGCCCAGAATCCCAGAACCTTTACGATGATGTGGACTGACAACTCCAAATGTCTGACCTGTTCAAACGTGTTCCCCGTCACACTGTCGAGCGCTGCATTGAGAAGAGCAGATTTAATTGGCCAATCAAACACCACTAATGACCATTCTGAGGCGTGAAACATGCTAATCGTCTGGGTCCGTTGGGAGGACTACGCCGTGTTTGTCTGAATTGACAGAAAAGGACAAAACAAGGTGAGGTGCTGCTAGGTTGGAAAGATGTGGAAATTGGCAAGTAAAAAGTATATTTTTGTTTGATGAAACTGAAGCATTTTATTTCTTCCTTCTTTCTTAACCTCCTGTCTGTTGCCGTCAGCCAATCACTGCCTCCAACCGTTGCCTTTCAACCAATCACATTTCAAGACATTCACATACGCCTCACTCCACAGGTACATAACTTTACTTGTTGATAAGAGAGAAAGTAAGTGTAGCTACAGTGCCTGGCTTCCTACCTGTGAACGGGGAGTGGCAGCCCGCGACCTAACCCGGAAGTGCTCCAATCTGCCTCTGTAACAGTGATTCTGCCAGGACAAGGCCAAAGGTAGCAGAATGGATGGATAAGTGGGGTGCTCAGAACGCATTTAGAAGTGAGCAATACATTAGGACTGCTGCAAAGAGTTCTGTTTCCGTTTTTGATACAGTAAAAATCAGGTACAGCAACTTTAACCGTTACCAAACTAAACTAAAAGACAGGCTGATGTGAAATATTGTGCGTTATTTGTGTTGTTATCAGCCTTTAAACATGCTCTTGAGCAACTTTAGCTGGGACTATTTACTTCTAAAACACTGAGATATGTTTTAGAACTAAAGAGTTTATAAAAAACAAAATTAACATCTGTATCTCTGCTGTTTCCCATGGCACTAATTGAGTTTTGGCGTCATCTACTGGCTGCAGAGGTAATTATGCAGGTTAATAATAAACAACAGGAAGGTTTTCTCGGAGATGCTAGGTAGCCACCATTTGTACTGATCATGATTGGACAGGGGAAATGCAGAGAACAAGTCTAGCGATGATTTATGGACATAAAAACAGCAAAGAAGATTCTCAGAACCACGTCACAGATCGGGGAAATAATAGAGTGTTTTTGACGCTCGGAGGGGAGAGAATTTTCAAACCAGGAGTCATCAAACAAGTGTGAATGAAGCTAAAAGCCACTCCCGGTGTGTTTTTGAGGAGGGAACAATGTTAGAACATGGTTAAAAGCTCAAAAAAGTAAACCCTGCCTCAACAACAACGGCCTCATATTAGTTTGTCCTGGGCCTCCCTTGGGCGGATTTGGTTGTTTGTTTGGTTACATGGGGAGTTAAAGGCCTGATTTTCACTGTCTTAAAAACCTGAAAGACAGAACTAGTTTCTGAGAGACATTTTTCCGTCAAGGTATAGTGCTAACACAAAAAGCACACTTCATGCTTCGTGGAGAATACAATGCATTATTGTAATCTGCAAGTAATCTGCTCAAAATATCCGCCTTGCATTGAGTCAAAATCTGACGTTAATCAGCGTAGAAAATGTAGCCCTACCACCCTGCTATTCTTAAATGAAATGACTGTCTGATGTAAATTCTTGCAAGTTGTGCCAAGGCTTTGCTGTTCAGTGTAAAAAGCCACAAAATGGACAATATTGGCCTGAGTATGTGGTGGGTCCAGCAAGAGAGAGACCTTGTAGAACTGCAGATCACATGGAGGATACTGCAAGTACTATGAAAATATACTTACCAACCACTCATTTGCTTGCCTGAAAAGCCTAGTATGAAAAGCCTAGTTTTAATCTCTGTGAGTTCAGATGGGCATGATTGACAGGTGGATTAGCCAATCGGGGAATAATAATAAATAAATATCACAGGCGCTGTAAAACGTTTCCGATTTCTGTGGAATTCATAAGCGAAGCCCAAAACTAACAAAACAAGAATTGTCAAAATGTGTATTCTGAATCCCAGGCAACTTTACAATATTAGATTCCAAATTTCAAACACAAAACATTGATCTTAATCGCCTCATTTCCGCTGCATGACGTGTTCTTTACCAAATATAGTTTGCTCATTTCCGTGGAGGACCAAAGCGAGGGCCAGAACCTGTTAAACCCTTTTGTTATTCGTGCGTTATCTGGACCCAACCATGTGTCCTCATCTAACCTGTGGATTTATCTAAAACCCTTTTGATTAGAATCTCCTCTGAGAGCTCCCCCAGAGGAGCGTCGTTAACCCTCACATGTCATAGCCTGTCAGTCATTCAGCACAGCCTCTTCATTCAACCTGGACAACCACCTCTTGCGCATCTGATTAGTTTTTTCGCTGAACCATAATATTGCCAATACTCAGACTCTCTTGAGGGAATATATCTTTTGACGTCGCTCAACATGAAAAGCAGCTCCATAAAAGCTACGGAAAAGCTCCAAAATTGCAATAAACTAAAAAAGCCACAATAACTTCTGAGAGATAAAAGGAAAAACAGAACTGGCCCATTTTAAACTCGAGCAGCAGTCCACATTTACCTCGAGCCCATAGTTTGGGTGCGAGGAATTGTGATGAGTGTATGAATGCTTTTCACAACTTTCAGAAGCCAGAGCAAAGTTTCACAGTACAAACATTAGCATTAGCACTCACAAACGTTAGCACTAACAAACATTAGCACTAACAAACATCAGCATGCTCACAACATACTTTGAATAAAACACTTTATAATTTTTGCGATATATCTGTACTGGAGCAAAACAAATATATATTTATTTATTTATTTCACAACATAACATTAGCATCGACATACAGTTGCACAAAAAATGCATGAAAGGGAGCAGAAAGAAGAGCAATCTTGTGTTATCTGCCCCCTTTTCAACTCGTCCTTGACACTGATATTTAAAACACATTACAGTAAACATTTGCAATAAAATTACATACAAAATTACGCTGCAAACAGATCTCCGGTTCTTTCTCTCAACAACCTAATTTAATTTTCCATTCTTACTTAATATGGTATGTTTCATGTCTTTCTTAAATGAAGTTACTGTATTGGCTACAGCCCCTTTAACAGTGTTACTAACTAAATCTGGCCACTACTATTTGATTGGCAGTCTGGACAACTGCAAGTAGGGCAGTTGAGCGCAACTAATTAATTTCTTTGGGATCAACACACAAAACGGTCTCAGAAATGACAGTGAGTGTGGTATATATAACTCGGTGCAAGATAACGGCTCTACGTTGGGAAATATCACCTTTGCCCCCGTTTGCAATTCCTTTGAGACTGGCAGCGTTGTTTTTTTTACCTCGAGCCGACCTCGATACACAGTTTCCTTCTTCACTGCTCCCTCTGAATGTCTTTTTTGCATCGACACATTGCAGTAACAGAGCCCTGACTGTACTACTAATTTCGACAAACATTATCGCTCAAATGTCAAAGTCAAGAAACAGCTCAATTAGATCCGAGCAACGATTGATCTGCTGTCCCGTGGGTTGATGGGCAAACACTCTAACCCGTGAGGCACTGCTACCCTGATTCTCCCTTCTCCGTCTTCTCTCCTCCTCTGTCATTTCCCTGCCCTCAGACACACCTTTCCATCTTGTCTCTCCTCCAGCTAACGCTTTCTTATGAAAAGCCATCCATCACTCGGCTCATCCTCTGTCCATTCGTCTGTGTCACCAAATGTTTCACTGTGGCTTCTCTCGATGGTATCGTTTAGCTGTCCTTCAGGCACCACCCTCACCCCTCCGCACATTTGCATACCGTAGTAATGCGCAGTCATTGTTTATAGCCCACGGGGTAGGAATAATAGAGCAAGAAAGACGTGTTGGTTATGTGGCTGTTGTTTTTTTCTTTATGGTTAGTCATGTCATGGTGATGTTAGCCGAAAGGTCCAATAAAATATGTGCATTATTTAGGACTGTTTGAAATAGTTATGGACACCTTTGTGTTGGTATTTATGGATATTCCGCTTAAAGGTCCCCAGTTGTTTCCGCGCAATAAAATAAAATCGGTTTTGCCCCAGTACAGTACAACTTCGTACCACTGAAACGTTTCCACATTTTGTTTGTTATGTCACGACCACGAACCTAAATAAATTGTATTGGCTTTTTTTTTTTTTTTTAAAGAGCCTGCAAAAGTATTCAGGCCCCCTGAGTCAGGACTTTGTGGAACCGCCTTTTTCTGCAATTACAGCTAAAATTCTTTTGGGGTCTACCAGCTATACGCACCTACAAACTGACCTTTTTGCACATTCTTCTTTGCAAAACAGCTCAAGCTCAGTCAAATTGTGGCCATACTAACACTTGTCAATGCCCGATCGCGTCAGATTTCTTCCAAGATTGCCCTGTACTTGGCTCCATCTATCGTCCCTCATGTTTGCTGTGTCCCCCACATGGCTCCTGGTAAACTGCAAACGGGACTTCTTATGGCTGTTTTTCTACAATGGTTGGCTCTTGCATAAAGGTCAGATTTGTGTAATGGACGACTAATAGTCCTGTGGTCAGAATCCATGTCCACCTGAGCTGTGGATCTCTGCAGCTCTTCCAGAGTTACCATGGGTACCGCACTTTTAACCGTACATGAATTCTATTTATGTACAGTTTTACTTCCAAGCACACATTTTTTTCTTTTCCTTCTCAGCAGAGGGGTAAATACTTGCAGTGAATAATGAACAAAGTTACAAATGAAAGTCATTTTCAATCTGAGGAGCTGGTCTGACGCCTTGCTCTCAATACACCCGGCCCAGCTCTGGCTGCTGTGTTGGAGCAGTGTTCTCGGGCTGTATAGCTCACATTAGGACCGGAGCTCTGTGGTGCTGTTGCAGCAACATGCTTTAATCGAGCACTCACAAGAAATCATGCTCATGCAATAACTAATCATTAATATAGGGAAAAGGCTTGTGATGGGCTCTGGCGTCCAGCAGAAATTCAAACCAATGGAAAGAATCCAGAGCACCGCAGCACCTTCGTCAGCACCACCGCACTACGCTCATCTCGTGGTTTTAATGCTACAGAAAGTCACTGCACCAGAGCTGCAGCGTGTACAATGTAAGCCTGGCTTTTGAAACTTGATTTTAAACTGCTCTGAGCCCTTCCCTCAAAAGAGTCTTTCCCCTTAAACTAACCTTCCTTTGTTTACTTGTTAATTTGTAATCTGACTGAAACTCAGTCAGATTATTTCTGACGGAGAATGCCTCCTCGCAGTTTAAAGCAGTGACACCGAAACAGAAGTCAAACTGTTAGCAGTCGACTGTTCATCTTCATTTTAAAGCCACAAACCACTCATTTGAAGACAGCAAGGTTAAGATTGTAGGGATTAAGTAGGGAGAAGAGATTATTTGAAAGAGTACTGTCCCCAGAGAAGAGCGTCACCTGGAGGTCACCCATGTGTGCTTTTTGGGGCTAGAAATGGTGGTTTAAGGTTTAATTTGTCTGCCATTCACGGCAGTTTCCTTACATCTGGGTCAAGTGAGAAAACAAGCAAATCAAATGCTAATCTCTTTCATTCCGATTACAATAGAACTGTATTGGCCCAAAATGGATTAACATATAAATAAAGGCAGGTCGTTTCAGGTGAAACTTCTCCCTAATGGCCTGGTTTAGTCCGCTCAGCGCAGTATAAAGTCAAGTTTCTCAGACCGGCTCCTCAGATTGAAAATGACTTTGGCAGTAGTTGGCATCGTTTGGAAGTCGAAATGTCTTAGATTTTAGGACATTGTCCAGATGACTAATTTTGACACTTTTTCCATGAAAAAGTGTCAAAGTGTCGTCAATCCTGGACGAAAGAGTGATTACACTGACTCATTTGGCCAACAAAATACATTTCGAAACCTAATGACTACTTGGGACTGGCCCAAAAGTATTCTAGCTTGTGAACCTCATGCTTACTGGACACTTTTCTTTGATCAGTTTTATATTTTCCTAATCAAACATTTAAAGTTACCAGTTGCCTTTTGAGTCCCAGATGTTTATTTGCAATTTAACTAACAAATGCTTCCAAAAGTTATACATCTAAAGCAATATGAGTTTGTTATAAAGCCAACGGCCCGTTTATTTTTTGTTTGGTAATTGCGTCTGTCCTACTGTTGTTGGATTGTCTCGAGGGAACAATAACTATGTTTAATGACCTGTTGACCTTTTAGTTTAATGCCATGACATTTCAGCTGATATCAAGGAGAGCAAACCTAATGAGCCAGTGAGTAAACCATTTCACTACACACCATGTTTAATAGGGGAAGGGACTTTTACCACCTAAATATTTCATTCAGTAAAAAAAATAGATAACACGTATGGAAGGCTTAGTCCTAAAAGCAAGAGCCACTAACATAGATGTCGGTTGGCTACATTGATTTAAAGCAATTTAAACGCAAAGGTTATGGTATATGAACTTTAAAAATACAAGGGAACAGTTCCGGATTAGGTTAGAAACAGACAACGTATGCATGGATAGTTTAACATAGTTGCCAATGAAATAAAATGCGACCCATTTTAGTATAGTAAAAACCTGGACAAAGCATGTTATTTGAATTTTTTTGAGTGTTTTATTGCACTAAAAAAAACTTGTGTCCTCATTGAGAGCGGTCTTGCATCTCCACACTATCCATGGCGGTGACTTATTTGTTGTCACCGCCATGTTGAAGACGTCACACATGCGGTTGCCTTTCTCCGCTGTTAAGAGTCATGAAAAACAGCACATAAAACTGAAAATGAAAAGGGTTGATACTTCAAGAAGACAGAAGTTATGGGTTTTGATCCTTATCTACAGCGGCGAGTCGCTGACACTTAAAAGCAGCGACAACTTAACACAACAAACTTTTGAAGATAATTACATCTGCTCTTCCTCGTCCGCAAGCCCTCTGCACCGGACGAGCCCTCAAAGCTTTCAAGAGCACGGACTTTATGTCTGATCATAAAACATAACACCCGGACAGTTGGAAATTCAGATAAGGATACCCCAACAGGCACAACTAGCTTTCCCATTTCAGTCAATATATGGTGCCAAAACTCAAATGCCAAACTAAAGGTACTCAAGAGCATTGTAGATAAAGATTCAGTT
The DNA here is from genome assembly GCA_015082035.1 of Chaenogobius annularis. Taxonomy (NCBI): domain Eukaryota; kingdom Metazoa; phylum Chordata; class Actinopteri; order Gobiiformes; family Gobiidae; genus Chaenogobius; species Chaenogobius annularis. Next base: position 63,655 of record BJKM01000789.1, read on the forward strand.
GTAGTCATGTGTACTCTGTTTATGAAAAACAAAATGTTTCGACTCTCATCCAAGAGTCAATCTCAAGTCTGAGAACTTATCCTACTCTGTGTAAACCCTGCCCACAGGGCGGGACCTCCTGATAAAGGGAGTTTTTGGTTTCACTTGAGACTACTTCACTTGGGCCGTTCGGAAAAAACTGCAAGGAATTCTTAGACAACACAAAGTCCCCGTTTACTTTAAACCAGGCAAAACGTTAAGACAAAAACTGGTTTACACTAAGGACAAGAGGCCGACACAAAAACAGAGCAATGTAGTGTATTCTATCCAATGCAGTGAAGAAAGTTGTAAAGAGCGTTACATAGGGGAGACAAAACAGCCACTTCACAAGAGGCTTTATCAGCACAGAAGACACTCGTGTTCAGGACCCCAAAGCGCTGTGCATCTTCATCTCAAAGCCACAAACCACTCTATTGAAGACAGTGAGGTGGAGATTCTGAGCAGGAGAAAATATGATTTGAAAGAGGAGTTAAGGAGGCAATCTTTGTTAAAAAAGAGAATCCTTCCTTAAACTGAAATGGAGGTTTAGGATTCAACCTTCCAGTTGTTTATAATGGTCTGCTGAAACCCTGGAGACGCCCGAGGCATTCGGATGCTAATCAGGTACTCCGTGAGGAGGGAGCGAAAGTCAGTGTACTATAGGAGGTAGCAAAGGGATTTGTCTCAAGTGAAACCAAAAACTCCCTTTATAAGGAGATCCCGCCCTGTGGGCAGGGCTTACACAGAGGAGGATATATAACTCTCATAGATGTAAAAAGTTCCCCGACTCCATTCACAGATTGAGAATGACTCTTGGATGAGCATAATATTTGTCGTTTAAATTAACACATATACAATATTTCTAACAAAATGTGCCAGATTTCTTCCCAGAGACACAGTTACTTTCCTGATTGCCCCAAACAAATTTTTAGATACCACCTAAACCGCTCCATGACAGTAGTTACTTGTGTTGTCACGCAAGATCCATAAAAACCCAGACCCTAATCGTGTTCTCTAATGTCACCTTTCATTCAGTGCTGGAAAATAAATGAGCCTTTTTAAGCCTGTATTGATCAGAGAAATTGCCTGAAATATTGTAAAACACTGACTTACTGACACTTGTCTTACTAAAAACTGCAGCCCACAAAGCCAATTACCACAAGTTATGTTTGCACCACATGGGCACCATGAATGACTGACTACAGCACTGATGGACTGTTGTAACTCCATGTAACTTTTAATGGGATTTTCAGTGCCAAAGTGTATTGGAAAAAGCCCAGGAGTTAATCTTTGCAGAGCAGTTTATTTCCAAGAATTCCAGATATTCAAATATCGTTCTTTTGTAGAATAAATGAGAGATTTTATGCGTTTGAGATTTGTTAACCTTTACAATTTGCAGCTGTGCTGTTCTGAAAGGTAGGAAACGGAAAATTTGTCATAAATTGATGATGCAAAGCAGAGGCCTTGATTATCTGCTCTCCCCTGCAATCACAAAAAGGAATAATTTAGTTCAAGATTACATTCGTCATCTCACTGGAGTGTTGTCAATGAAGACGATCCAAAGTGCCATCCATATCATGATTAAGGAGATTGATTCCCAAAACACAAGCATTCTGAAGCGGAACGAAAAGCAAAGTGCTTCGTGCCGGCAGGTGCCAGGCTCATGCGCGCCCACTTTGGGCGAATCGGAGTGCATGCTAAAGCGCTGCCCCAGTGTGACAGGCCCTTTTCTGGAATATACCTGGGGTGAAAGGCCAAGGCTCAATTATGCTCAGGTATATTTTGATTTAGGCCATTTAATACTCAATTCTTAGCCCACCAGGCCAGATTATACCCCCCATGATAAAGCTCTTTTCCTGGGCTAAATTTGGTGGTCTTAGCCGTACAAAAGGTTGAAGGCAGAAGAGTGCTATATAAAAATTTGACCTTTTCTTCACCATTGGTAACGCAAGACATTAAATACTTTTGCATGAGGAAATTTTGTTCAATGTTTTTTTATAAATCCACATTACAATTTGATTAGTGCGGCAAATATTTGAACTTTGTTCTCACTCACTCCCACGAAGTAGGGAGTGCCTGTACCTGGAATTCAAAGATATAAATCTTATGGTTGCTAGCGTGTTACATATTTCTCAGCATCTTGTTAGTCAGTGTTTTTTGAGTTTATTCGTACCTTAAAACGCTTCACAAAAAACACATGAAACAGAACAAGACCAGAGGGAACATAGCAAATAAAAGAAAAACACAAAAAAGCCCACCAAGTACAAAAAAAATAAAAAAGTGTTGGACCCCTTCCTGATCTCTTGTTTTGTCACACTTAAATGTTTCAGATCATCAACCTAATTTAAACATAAGTCAAAGACAACACAAGGAAACACAAAATTCAGTTTTTAATGAAGGGTTTTGTTACTAAGGGAAAACAAACCTACATGGCCCTGTGTGAAAAAGTCTTTCCAGTGAGTTTTATATTCTGGGTCACACCAGCACAGCAAGGCTCTGATCTGAGCGGAAATCAAGTAATTTTTAAACTCCAACCTCCTTTTTCTTTTGATAATTGAAAAGTTTAGAACCAGCTTTTTTGCCTTTCCATACAAATCTTGAGATCGATTTATTCCACACATCAAACAGCCGATTGGAGCAGGAAATTGGAAGCGTCTGGAACAGAAAGAGAAATCTTGGCAAAACATTCAATTTGATCGTTTCAAGACTTTGACTTTGACTCTTAAGTATGGGTGAAGAGTCATTTTTTCAAGAGGTTTTTAATATTTAAATTTTTGTTTTCTAGAGGCCATAGTCCGTTAGCTTGGAATCTATGCCACCCACGGATCATTATTTTACATTTTGAACGTTTTCACAAAATTCATCTAAAACAACTTGATTAGAAATAGGAATGCATGTTTAGCAGGGGAAAGCAGAACTATTCAGACCAATGGTGTCTTGATTGCAGGAGAATAAAGGTTACTCAAACACAAATGAATGACTCTAAATACAATTTTGAGTGTGTAAATGAGAAGGGAAAACAATTATAACGCGGTTGAAAGCTAAAGTCAATTAGGCATAGGAAGTCTCACGTTATTTCATATTCTTAAACTGTATGTTACATGGCAAACGAGATAGATCTAAGTGCAGCTGAAAATAGTATAGTAAAAGAAATTTACAATAAGAGGTGAAAGGACATCATCACCGGACCATTAATTATTTTTGTGCGTCTTCAATTTACCCAAACCACCAAAACAACAATATTTCAGTACAATTTTGAACTGAGAAACAACTGCCAGGCAAACCACTGTTTAACTTTGATTCGACACTTTTGAGTTCACGCGCTGGCCAACATGAGCGTGCATCAATGTAAAGTTGATATACAACAACCAAATTTGATACAGAAAATAAACACAATTTCCCATTTTTAACTGAATCCATTCTCCAAAGCCCAGACAGCTGAACCCACAAAAGCTCAGCTGGCTTGTTGAATCGACAGCAGGTATATTTGCATTCAAGTCCTCTTCATCCACTCTCTCCTCTGCCCCCCTCTCATCCCATCTCCTGTGCACATCTCCTGGACCTTATCACCAGCCTGTTTAGCATTCCCCTCAGCCTCCCCTGTCCAAAACCACTCCATCATACACATGCGGGGGCCAGACGAGTGCATGCAACCTGCCATCGACGCAAAATGACTGACAATTTTGGTTTTTTTGGAGTTAATGAAATGCTCCGAGACGACATAAGCACAGAACGGTACGAGTCACGGGCCAGCAATTGGGATCCAATGTAGGGATGTCGCAATATAACATGTTTTTGTTACGATTATTGCGAGAAGAAACCATCATGATCTTACAATTATTCACTATGATAAAAAAACCTGTGAAATCCTCAATTGCCTGACTTGACGTTTTCTAAAAGATCACCATTCTTCTCTGTGATCAGCTTCATGAAATCACAACTTTTGATTGATAATGAGAAAGTTCATGTGATATAACCTGCTAAATAGACAGAAAGATAGATACTTGTCTCGATACTCAAAACACCAAAAGAAGTGCAGGAAGGAATCATCAGTGTGGTTAACAAGATCCCCCCCAAAAAAGGACGCAATAAGACCTCCAATCTGCCGTATCTGACCATTGTGAAAGGGAAAATCATGAAGCATCAATCATCATTATGGACTGGGAAAGGGCAAAAATAGTACAAACGATGGATATGGGAGGCTATTGAAATCAGGAAGCGGGACGCACGTACCATCAACGCAGACGAGGGAGCATTTACATTGGCTCACACATGGGACTGACTCTTCCAGAGACCACCAAACAGGGGCCAGTCTGATGGATCTGCCCGATCTGAGAAGACGGAGACGTCAGACGAAGGCAGAAATCCGACCGCCAAAACATGTCAGGTAAACAAACGTATACTTACACCTGAGGTTAAGGTAATAAGAAAGTAATTACACTGTAAAGGTAACGAGGGCGTACTAATTGTACAATAATTGCATTCACACAATAGTTCACACAATCAGGCATGGCTACTCCAAGATTTGAGCGAATATCTGCTTGTGGTAGTGTCATCGTAGTGACAGAAGCAGTTTTTACATTTGAAAAGATCATTTTGGGGGTTTACTTTGTCTGAAAAGCTACTTTATTTCAGCCCAAATCAGAGCCTTGCTATACTTATGTGACCCCAAATATGAATCCCAATGGAAAAACATTGGGATTGATGCTGTGCCGGGGGTTCCTATACAGGCCTTACTGGCAGGTGACAAACGGTTGAGTCATTTGGAGGAAGTTAAGAACCCATGGGTGAGAACTGACCTTACAACATGGAAGGATCTAATTAAAACATGCAAACTGAACAAAGATGTTAACATTTTAAACTGGTTGGCATATGACCAAGGTTTTCTACCAAATAGAACTGACCTGAGATTCAAAGTCTGGATTACAAAAGGTATAAAAGTCTTCTACCAGATTGAAAAAGATCATATGAAACGCTTTGATTTGTTATAAAGAATCCTTTGGCTTTGAGAAACAGGACTTCTATAGGTAGTTACAATGAGGAGTTATTACAACCAAGAAATTAAACAAAGTAATGATCACTATAACCCTCTGTCTGAGGCCTATGAATCAGAATTTACAATGGGAATAATATCTAAACTATATCAATGCATTATTAACCTGGACAGCTACTCGATATACCAAAAATAAATGGGAAAAAGAAGGTAATTTTGTTCTGACAGACGAGGAATGGGAAGTTGTCTGTATGTCCCAGTGGAGAACCACAAAATCACATATCTGGAGGGAATTCTGTTGGAAAAATTACTCACAGGGAAATGCTGCCTGCGGGAGAAAATGTGGGAACCAGGAGGCAAACCACTACCACGTGTTCTGGGACTGTCCTGTAGCTAAAAAATATTGGACTGAAATCAACACGGAGATACAGACTGTACTTGACAGGACCATCCCATTAGATTTCAGAACTATGGATTTGGGCCTCAAAACTCCTGACATCGGACACAAACATTGAATATCTCTGGGAAATAACTTTGGCAGCAGGAAAAAAAAGCCATCACAAGGAAATGGATGACACAAACCCCCCCGACGATCAAGGACTGGACTGACATTGTGACAGACATTAGACACATGGAAAAAATGACTTTCAGACTTGACCTGAAAACTGACAAAAATTTGAACAACTCTGGGCGAGATGGGATGTCTATGCTGGACTAGGTATGTCGTGACTTTATTTATGCTGAACCATATGGTGCCATTATTATTATTATTATTTCTCATTATTTGTACTTTTGCTACTTTCCTTTGCTCTTAAGATGTGTCCCCAGCTGTTGTGTTTTGTGTGTCTGTAAAAAAAAAAAAAAACATAATTTTTTTAAGATGAAAGGGGGAAATGTGATTCTGTTTGTGGATGAGCTCTTCTTAGCAACAAGTCTTTCATTCATCCAGGCCCTATTATGAGCCACTGAAGTCCTATTGTTAGCTGATTGCAGTCCCTTCATCACTGTTAAGTACCCGATTAGCATATGATTGGTTTGTTTTCACACCAGACCATGGAGAAATTAACCCTTAAACCACCATTTTCGTTTAAAGAGGGAATCTCTTCTTCCTACTTATATAAATCTTCACTTCACTGTCCTCCAAAGAGTGGCTTGTGGCTTTAAGATGAAGATGCACGGCGCTCTGTAATCCTGAATTTGCGTGCTTTCTGTGCCGATAAAGCCTCTTGTGCAATGTCTGTTTAGTCTTTTGGCTCTCTTCACTTTGTTAAACCAAAAAGTAACCAAAAGCTGAGAGAGCATTCCGGACGTGTTTTTCCTCCTTTCTCTTCCCTCTGAGCTGGTGGGCACTTCTTGGGCTCTGTGTTGTAATGTCCTGAACACTCCCAGCTTGCGCAGTAGTGGATGGTTAGAGTACTGATCCGTGTATGTAGGTGTCCTATACATTTCTATCTGGAGCGTCCCGTCCTCTCCTTTCATTATGGTTTGCAGAGGGTGCATATTTTTCAAAGTTATTTAATTTAGCAACAAAACAATGATGAAATAAATACCTTTATTATGTCTGATTCATTTTTTTAAATAAAAAATTACGCTGTGGGCCTTTAATGAGAGACAACAGGGCTCCCTTTCATAGGGCGGTTCTAATAATAATTGGTTTTTTTTGTTTACTATTTGACTGTAAAAACCTTGCTAAAACACAACATTTTCCTCACAATCAGGTATCTTTCATCTTTCCAGGCAAAGCAAGAACCACACTATTGAATTAAGGTCCATAATACTTTAAACTGACTCTGGCAACATCTTCTGATGCCACAGAGATACAAAATATATAATAAATAAGAAAAGCATGTGGCAATCAAGCGATATTTTTTATATTTTCCAGTTTAATGCTGTGGTCAGGAGCAAGTTGTGGTCCTTCAGTATTTGACAAATGCACTGTGAAATGGACAGTGCACTTACTAGAAATGAATCAATAAAGGTGTACATCTTCCCCTCAGAGCATCTGGCTGGTGCTCTGCAGAGTCATGTCTCAATTTGACAAAGATCTGTAATGTGTGTGTGGTCCCAGGCTTCTGCTGTGTGACTGTCAGTGTGACAGGAGCTCTCTCACACACACACTTTCATCAGCAGTGTGGTGCAATTTAAACGGTTTAGTTTATTATTTATTTGCCAAACACATTCATCTTATACAAGAGAAGAGGCTTTGCATTAGATTTAGTAAACAGCTACTTTCCAGGTGCGCATCAGAGTTAAAACTCTACAAATTGTATATAAGTTAGAAATTCAGCGGATAGTGACCCAAACATTAAAACATTTACAAATGCTCTACAAGTCTATATGACAGGTTCTCATGTTTTTCTGATTATTAATTGGTTTGGAAGAATAGCACCTGACCGCTGTATCGCCCCACGCGTATCTTTGCGTTTAGCCGTGTTCAGATTCAATTCCTCATTAGATTAATTTCTCAGAGAATACGAGTCGGATTGTAATAAAGCACACATCATTTTGAATCTTAGGGTCCGTCTCTAACAGTCACCTCCAGAGTCTCGCTCTAAAACCTACAAATCAAGTTAGAAATCTGGGGGTAATAATGGACTCAGATTTTGATTTTAACAGCCACGTCAGATCAAGAACATCAGCAGCTTTTTACCATCTAAAAAACATTGCCAAAATCAAAAGTATAGTGTCTAAACCAGACCTGGAGAGACTTATCCATGCGTTTTGTCTCTAGTAGATTAGACTACTGTAACGGCCTGCTCACTGGCCTCTCCAAACGAGCTGTAAAACAGCTGCAGTACATCCAGAACGCTGCTGCTCGGGTCCTGACTAGAACCAGGAAGTACGATCACATTAGTCCTGTGCTCAGGTCTCTGCACTGGCTCCCTGTGGCTCAGAGAATAGACTTCAAAGCAGCTCTGCTTGTATACAAGTCTCTCCCATGGCCTAGCACCAAAGTACATCTCGGACATGTTAGTGCCATACGAACCATCTCGGACTCTGAGGACCTCAGGGACCGGCCTCCTGCTAGTGCCCAGAGTCAGGACTAAACATGGGGAATCTGCGTTTCAGTTTTATGCAGCTAAAATCTGGAACAGTCTTCCTGAGGATGTGAGACAGGCCTCTACTCTGGCAATGTTCAAATCTAAACTAAAAACTGTTTTGTTTGGCTGTGCATATGACTGAAATATGCACATTTTTTTATACTTTAGTCATTTTAAATTGTCCCTTAAATGCATGCCCTTTTGTTTGATTGAATATATGTTGTTTTATTATTGCTCAGTGTTTTGTGTTTTCATGCCGAGACAAGTTCCTATGCCTGTGAAGTTTGTTCATTGACAATGGCAATAAACCCCTTTCTGATTCTGATTCTGAAATGCTTTTCTTTGCACTCTTCTCTTTTATGTCTTGAACTATTTGAAGGATAGCCTGAAAATGGCACTTTTAAATTAAGATTTTGTGATTTCTGCCATGTCTTTATGATTTTAATGCATTTTTTCCTGTTGTGTGAAGCACTTTGAATTGCCTTGTGTACGAATTGTGCTCTACAAATAAACTTGCCTTGCTTTGCCTTACTGTCTCCTCTGTCCTTGATTTCTCTGAGTGAGCTGATTTACCTATGTCTGCCTTTATTTTAGACTGACTCAAAACCGTAGTCCGAATTGCACTGCATTTCAATAGGCAACCTTTTTACCGGTGGGTTGAAAAAGTTGATGCCGTGGGGTGGGTCTGAAAACGCCAAAATTGCGGGCATCACTCACGTGGACTGCTGTTAAGAGTTTGAAAAAATCTCGTTTTTTTTCCCTTCACGTTTCAAAACAGTAAAAATCAGGTGCAGCACTTTACACTGGACTGATCCTGGCACAGTTGTATTTCGAGAAAAACAATCTACAGATGTGCATGCAGCTTCAGTGTGGCCCGGTGTACGTTGGGATACTTTCTCGGGGATCACGGGATATTTTTCTATGGAACGTCCATGAGAAGTTTCTGTTTTGTAAATCTGAGGGGTGGGACTGTAGAATAATTTGAAAGAGGGATCATAATCACTGTAAAGTCCCATGTAAACACTGTAAATTAAATCAATGTTATGATGGTTAAAATAAACTTAAATCAACCAACTCTTCTTCTTCTAAACTACATTCACAATATTGTTAATTATATACAATACCCCCCAATATATGATTGACTAATATTTAATGGTATAACACAAAACATGCAAAAGGTGTTTGTCTTTGCCGTCACACATAACACAGCCAGGAGCCGGAGATACTCGAGGCTTCCTTCATTCTGACATTTAAAAGGAAGTACTTTGTCACCATGTCCTACAGAATGCTCTATAATTTGTCTTGAAGAAAAACAAAAACTTGCTCAACAAAGGAAACTGCAGCACCCGAGTCTCCGTCGAGATGTCGATTAAAGTCTTTTAGCGACTGGCCTCACGTTTAGTGTGAGCGCGGAGGAGCTGACGACAAAGAGGCAAAGACAGGGTTTTGTATGGAGAAGTATGTACATTCTTCTGTCGATAGCATGGCTGCAAGAAGCTATTTGTCTGTCTGTTATCAGAGTGAGCGAAAGGACTATGTGGGTGGACTTTGATGAGCACCACTTGGAAACAACTGCCTGGGACCTTGCCAGAATGACAGTAGTTTCTCTGGCATGGTTCATCCTCCTAGTGAGAGAAGAGACTAAGTATAGACATTCATAGACGTGAAATGATCTCTGCCCGTTGCAAACGCTAACCAGAGCCAATTCATTCATGGTTCATTTTGGTTTATTTAACCAAAATAATCCCATTGAGATCATTAATCCCATGTTCAGGGGAGTTCTGGTACATGTTCTCATGGGGGAAACCAGAGCACTTGGAGGATACCTACGCTCACACGGGTAGAACATGCAAACTTCACGTGAGACCAGCATGCATTGGGACGATTGATTGATTTGGGACATGCAAAATAATGATCTACATGTACCACAATTTGAAAAACACTGGTGCACTGGAGGTAAGACAAGTTTTATTCTTTTTTTCAATTATGTTTCTTGTGAAAATCTGTTAAAATTGTAGATAAACAATCACTCTAATCAGTGGGTACGTTCTTCTTCTTCTTCTCATCTGAATTGCATTTTCTTACTCTTGTCCTTGGGGTTTTTGAGTTGTGTAATGTTGTTTTCGAAATGATCCCCGTAAATAGTGAATGAGGTGAGGCCAGCAGACAGATGAAATAAAATGAACAGACTATAATCCTCTTTCCATGGAGCGCACGACGGGAGAAATTTACTGTAAGCTGCACACAGACACGTTGGGTTTCCGTGCTTCATGGGGACATTACTGTGATCTTACATTCACATCCTGGAGACTGATCCTAACCTTTAACCCCAGTCACTACTTCACTAAACTCCCACTTCTGCTTTTTTGAACTCATCTGAACTTTAACACCTCGACAAATGAATAGAGAGAAGCAGAAAGTTGGAGAGAATGTTGCGTAAGATTAATTACAGACAAGATACTTATTTAAATAATGGGCTCTTTTTTTTATTGAAATGTATTTAAAACATAAAGTTCACCAGAAAATTTGAACAATCTAATTGCAATAATACGGCGATAATAGTAGAGGAATAAATATTGTTGCTTTTGTTTCAAATGTATAAATATTTATGAGTTTCCGGCATAACATTTCCTTCTTGATTTGAAGGATTTGGCATGGCAACAGAGGACCGCTGTCCAAGCAATAGCACAATTAAAATCATAATATGATTTGGTTTGAATGGGGAAGGTCCTCACAATAGCTTCAAATCAGGAAGGAGTCATTTGGCTGAAACCCATAAATTGATGAATTAAAAAGAAAAAGGAGACCACTCTGCACCCCCACACGAGCACCGGACTGACATACGGGAGTGTTTTTGTTTTTAATTATCGTTCTGTGCTGCTTGTGCTCTTTTCCGTACAGTTTAATGCTCTGTGATCATTATATGTGTTATATGATGTTCGAAAATATAAATGAAAACGTTTTAAAAAGGAGAAAGAAATGAAAATAATTGCAAACAAAAAAAGCAAACAAAAGTGATTGAGCTGCGGTTCAATATTATGAAGTATATTTTTATCTCCACCCTGTGCTGAAACTTGTAATTTAGTAAAAGATCAAATAAAAATAGAAAAGATGCCCATATATAAACATGAGATTGCCATGATGCGACAAAATTGAGCTCAGGAACATCCTTTTTCCCCTGATTGTCCTTGAGATGCTTCTGCAATTCGATTGGAGCCCACTTGTGTGAAAATCAGGTCATTGGACATGATTTGGAAAAGCACACGCCTGTCTATACAAGGTCCCACAGTCAACAGTGATGTCAGAGCACAAACCAAGACATGAAGTCCAAGGAATATAGTCTGTAGACAGGATAGTATCCCAGTACAGATCTGGAGAAGGGATCATTGAAGGTTCCTCTGTGCACAGTGGCCTTCATCGTCCGGAAATGGAAAAAGTTTGGAACCGCCAATGCAGTTTTTCCATTAGTCCCGACCCGGCTCTACTCTGCTCCTCTCTGTGCTCGTGGCCCCGTTCAGCCCTGGGAGCATTTCCATTACAACTGGTGCTCAGTGGAGCTGTGTAAATGATTTGGGACTCAAAACGCCAAAACACATGACAACTACCAGTACTACACTATGATATAGTAACTACAAAACATCAGCAATACTGCTACAACAACCGCCAATAAAGCAGAGCGAAGCAGAATGAATTACGGGCACAGAGGAAGGATACGAACATGGAGAGTAGTGAACAGGACAAAACGTTATAACTCACCTCTCATGAATCTAAAGTTATACTACAGCCTTTTCATCCATGTCCGTGTCGTATTTTCCTCCCCAATTCAATGAAGCCCAGTCCACAAAACATCACTATTAGTCCAGTTTGAAGCATTTTTTACAAAAATAAAACATTAAGCAAATGTAGATCTTCACGTGAGTTGTTTATTTGTTTATAAATACACGCTGGAAGAGTTTGCGAAGCTGCTGAAGATTCGAGCTTCATGTGCAGTTTATCGGAAACTTTCTGTGCATTAAAAGTTAAAGTTTATCTGCACTACTGCACCACATCTCAAAAATGATAAATACACAGTTTGGACGTGCATCTAAAGTAGAAGTGCAGTGCTCTGGTCATTCTCTTTGTCATCTTGAAGTGAGTGGCTTTACTCTGGACAGCAGGAAACAGATGATGCTAGCTGTGATAAATCAGCTCACATTTTGTTTACTACAAAGAGTGTGCAGTCTTTTTTGGCCATGACAGTTTAGTCTTTGTTCCCGGGGATCATACCGATGTTAACTCGTTCTAAACTCGTGTTGAGCGCAGCTTGTTTATGGAGGACACAGAGGTTTTCTGTCTCATGCTGCTTCTGTAGAAACATTACACTTTTTTGACATCTATCGGTCTCTGGACATCACCTTTAGTCTCTGCTTGGCTCAACTTGGCTCATCTTGGCCCAAGAGAGAAGAGGGTACTAAAAAGTACCTGGTCTGAGGAGGTAGCACCAAACGGAAATGCACTAAAGCTCTGCATGTTTAAGGATTTTCTTTACACTTCTCTTTTATGTCTGAAACTATTTGACAAATGAAAATGGCACTTTTAAATGTCTTTAAATTAAAAGATCTTTCTTTAGAGAAATTCTTTACAACTACTATTTAGACACAATTACAACTGAACATGTAAATAATTCCGCTCGCTACAATAGCCCATTGTACAGCTGTACAAGCGCTGCCCCATAGCAGGTGCCCCATAGCAGGTGCCCCATAGCAGGTGCTCCATAGCAGGTGCCCCATAGCAGGTGCCCCATAGCAGGTGCCCCATAGTATAGCAGTGCCCATAGCAGGTGCCCCATAGCAGGTGCCCATAGCAAGGTGCCCCATAGCAGGTGCCCGCATCCAGCAAGGTGCCCCAATAGCAGGTGCCCTTAGCAGGTGCCCCATAGCAGGTGCCCTATGCAGGTGCCCTATAGCAGGTGCCTATAGCAGGTGCCCCATAGCAGGTGCCCCATAGCAGGTGCCCCATAGCAGGTGCCAATAGCAGGTGCCCCATAGCAGGTGCCTGCCCCCATAGCAAGGTGCCCCATAGCAGGTGCCTAGGAGAGGGTTAGAACACACGCTGGTGAGATTGTCAGTCGGCACTAAGGCCACTTTAAGTCCAGGAAGAGCCTGACGCACCCTCCCACTGGTCAAGAGCGAGTTTTAACACTAAAAGCTTTGGTTGAGTTTTGTCTGGGACAATTAGTTTAGCGAAAGCTAAATCTAGGAGGGGCAGACGAGACAGGGTCTGTCGTTCAAGATACAAAAGCGCCACACATAAGGTGGAGGCGTCGTAAAAGATACATACGCTCTGTACAGACGTGTGCAGAGGCAGACAGCACGCTGAGGCCTAGGGACGGTCAAAACATGGGAAAGAATCAATCTAAAAGCGATGTGCCCATTAAGGAGACACGTATTACGCTGGAGTGTTTGGAGTGTCTGCCAGTGTGGTCCCATACATTGGGTTTTCCATCTGACGAATCAGTATGCAGGGACAAAATGTATGATTCATGTCAGCAAAATTGTTAAATTGAATGAATAGAAATGAAGGTTTTGTGATTTCTGTCATGTCTTTGTGATTTTAATGCATTTTTTCCTGTTGTGTGAAGCACTTTGAATTGCCTCGTGTACGAATTGTGCTCTACAAATAAACTTGCCTTGCCAGGGCTGAGTCAGTCGATTAGAGCAAGTAGGTGCAATTGAAAAGTCAACAAGACTCTTCTTGAACTGGCCAAATGAGCAATCATGAGAAAGGCCTTAGTCATGGAGGTGACACAGAACCCGATGGTGACTTTGACAGATCTCCAGCGTGTCTCTGTGGAGACAGAACCTTCCTGAAGAACAACTATCTCTGCAGCACTCCACCACTCAGGCCTTTGTGGTAGAGTGGCCAGACGGAAGCCACTCCTCACTAAAAGTCACATGATAGCCCCCCTGGAGTTTGCAAAAAGGCACCTGAAAGACTCTAAGACAATGAGAAACAAAAATCTCTGGTCTGATGAAAAAAGATTGAACACTATGGCTTGAATAGCAAGCGTCATGTCTGGAGTAAACCAGGCACCGCTCATTGCCGGGCCAACTCTGTGAATGTCCTTGAGTGGCCAGAGCCCAGACTTGAACCCAACTGAGCATCTCTGGAGAGATCTGAAAATGGCTGTGAACCGACGCTCTCCATCCAACCTGGTGGAGCTTGAGAGGTTCTGCAAAGAAGAATGGGAGAAACTGCTCATAAATAGGTGTTCCAAGCTTGTAGCGTTATACTCTAAAAGACTTGAGGCTGAAGTTAGTGCCAAAGGAGCTTCAAAAAAGTATTGAGCAAAGGCTGTGAATACTTATGTATGAGTACTTTTATTGTTTGTTGTTTTTGCAAAGAATTAGTAAACTAAGTTAATCAAACTTCTAATAAGACTAACATAACAAAATGTAGGAAAAGTGAGGCGCTGTATATTATATTTTTGCTTCACCAAAGATGTTCCACAGTGTCATTACATTTATCCGTCTCCATAGAGAAGAGCAAGTGATATCACCAAAACAAGTTACAGGTTAGAACTGTGGAGAAGCAAGCCCGCTCACAGTAAGAATGGATTTTCCCCCCCAGCAATAAAGCACTTGTGATTATATAAAACCAATTACAAGCAGGTGGCGCACCCCCTCCAGAAAAAAGTCACGTAGTGCACCTTTACTGATGGCATATTAATCATTATTATTTTCTGTTTGCTCATTTTCACAGATGTATGTAAAGTTATTGTATTTTGCTCCTCATTTTGAACGTAATCACTGATACGAAAGCAGATGCAGTTCTCACACTTTGCCTCTAGTACTTTTGGTCATGGCCATGTCTAATAAAGTCTTTTTGGATAAATAGCTCAACATTTTAGTATTTCCCGTGTGGCCTTATTTGATTTCGCTTGATTAAAGTGGTTTTAAATATGGTTGTCTCAAAGAATTTTCAATGTTGTGCGATTGAGAATTTCAGCAGGCATGCGCTTTAAAACGCAACTTTGTGCAAATTATAAGAAATGAAAGAAAAACTGGGTTCACGTAACATCACGTCATTCTAAAATGCAGATAGTTTGACCTGGTTCGTGGTTCATATCTCTAATTGCTGGGCGTATCCATGACACATCTCTGACAGATCAAAGAAAACCCTCAGAAAGTGCTGCCAAAGATGTGATTATCCAGTTGAAATGCCTTTGAGCCACACCATTAATGTGAAGGGTTAATATTTGCGGATATGTGTCCTTCAAAATAGTGACTCTCCCATGGAGTTGATTAGGCCCCTGCCCTCCCTCTGAAACGATGAGCTCACATTCTAGTCTTGAATGCTGATTAAAAGAAACCCCATAATACAACAGCACAAAAGATTTTTCTATGTAATCAATTTGTGCTTTTGTGGGAACTAATTGTTGCATGGTCTATTGCGGCCATGTTGTTTGTCTCTAACACAATTGTTGTGTTTACATTGTACCTTTTTAATGACATGGTTTTCTTGTCTTGACTAATCACAATGCTCTTGTCTACTTCACTTGCACAAATGAATCATTCTAAACGTCATTATTCTATAACTTGTAATATTGTCTGTTATTTATGCCCAAGAAGGTTGTTTCATTCTTAATATCTGATCCATGTGGGGACAGTAACACGACTCCAGTGTTTTGAAGTTTATTAGTTATGATTCTAGCCATTCACAGAATGCACCACACCACAACGTCAAGAGTAACTTCACCTCATCTTTTGCCATTGTCACACCTCTCGATCACAGAATTCCCCGCCCTGTTAAAATAACCTTAGGCATGGTATATTAAAAAAATAAAGTATGATTAAGCTTGATATTTAGAAAGGACTAGTGTGTGCCTGCACTGTGCCGAGAGAGGGAGCGATATTCTATCCTTTTCATAAAACTGTATCTGTAGGTTCACGGGCTCCACCTGTGCACGTCCCTTCAGGAGCACTCACATGTGATGAAGCACAGCACTGAAGGAGGTTTGAGCATTCTGAAGAACAATGTAAGAGCCAAAAAAGGTTTCGAAGGACTTCTATTAGATGGAGCTTATAAAGCAAGTGGTGGTCAATAGATGCCCATTAAGTATGAAAGGCCTGATGTGCAGCTTTAGTGACTCCTAGTGGCTAAAAGAATAATGACAGTAAAACTATTCAACAAGTTGGAGAAGAGTATAATGTCGTTGTCATATGGAATAGTTTAGTAGCATAATATCCTTTTGTGGCTAGCTTGGAATTGAGGAAAAAAATAATACAAATACAATCCCAGTAGAAAAAATTAATCCTCTTATGGTATTGCAAATGCTATCAGGAACTAGAAGTTAAATTTGATAACAAACGTGAGATATTCTGTAGATGGGGTGATTTATACATAAAGGACACAATGCCTAAAGGTAATATTAGCTATGGTATAAATAAATAAATACAAATAAAGGTTGATTTTTAGCCTTTACATGGTTTATGGAAATACAATATTGCACAATTAGATAGTAGTTTTCCAAATGATGCACTATTTTTTCTATTTGTAACTCTAACTGTCTCCATATTGTCTGTACTCATTAAATCTGCAATGACACAAATCTCCAAGCTTTATTCATTTGTTTGCGCTGCAGTGTACCTCCCCCCTTCCCTCCATCTATGCCTGGTAAATGGCGCCCCCTACTGCTGACTGTAGGCATAAACTGTACATTCATTCTTTGTTTTTCTACAAAAAAAAGGGTCTTACCTTCATTAAATGTTCCATATTTCACGAATATTACAAAAATCCTGCTGAAAATGGCCAAGTTTGTGGTGCTACTAATACATTTGTCATGTTTTTATTTAATTTGATCACTTTATTTTATTATTTGTTGCTTCAAAGTCGATGTAAAACTGCCTAAAGGGCCAAACTCAAAGGTTGTTAGTTCCTCTCCCACCATTGCATATGCGTCCTTGGGCAAGACACATTTGCTTTGCCGCCACTGTCCTTGATGCATTTAGTTATGAGGATCTTTCGTAAGTCAACCATAGAGTTTTAACATGATTTTTCAGGACTCAAAATTGTAAAAAATTTTTAGGTCTAGCCAGTAAATTTCAAGTTAAATTAGGAAAATATTTGTTCTGTTACAAGGTTATGGCAAAACACAATCAAACATATTAATTATCAATGATGCTGTGATCCTTAGGTTTGGTTAAAATACATGTTTTGTTGTGGTTGTTTACTCGGGCATGTCAGAATCAGAATAGGTTTTATTGCATTTTCAAACAAGGAACTTGCTGTGATGAAAGGGTGCAACATAAAACAATGAATAATTATAATAAAATATAAACTATGATAAAAAAAAATAGAGACATACAATACATTGTACACCAGAAAAGCAATTTATAGGCCCGTATCAGCTTTGTAATTCCCACTATTTTGTTTTTTGTTGGCCGCCTATTATTATTATTATTATTATTATTATTATTATTATTATTATTATCATTATTATTAGGGTAATTATTTAATAGTATATTGCTGGTAGCAGTATTATTTAAAGCGGTGGTCAAGTAAAGAAATGCTTTTTCATACTGAAGACTGAGATTAGGCCTAAATGCCTAATTAGGAACAGGATCTTCAGCAAAAACAAATGTACAAATGTAATAAACATCATCGTCTTAGGTAAAGAGTCAGATCAAACTGTAGCCACTCCCAAAACTCCAGCTAAATCACTGTAAGTCTATCGTGCATGAAAAAACACACAAAAAACATAATAATAATAATAATAATAATAATAATAATAATAATAATAATAATAATAATAATTGGTCGACTAATACATCATCGACCAAACAATCGACTATACGGAAAAAGATTCACAGTCCCATTATTATTACTTATTACTTATCCCTAGGTTTACGATCATTCATTGCGAAATAGAGGAGCCCCGTAGATGTGAATGAACGTGTGCTGGGCTCCACGCATGCGCAAAGCCGCCGGAGCGAGCGAGCGAGCCAGGCAGGGCAGGCACGGCAGAGGCAGGGCGGTGATCGCGGGCTTGGCTCTCTCTCCGCGCTCCGAGTGTGCGTCTCTCGGCGCAGTCTGTGGGAAAAACCCGAGCGGCGGCGGCGGCGGCGGCGGACGTGGGGGAGGAAGCGGTTTCACGGACACTCGTTCTGCCCGGTCCAACGACGGGGCGAACAACGCGTTAACAAAAAAAAAAAAAAAAAAAAAAAAAAACATTAAAAAAAAAAACAACAACAACAACACAACAACAAAAACAACGATACGTCCTTCGTTTTATTCACGCGCTAAACAAAACACGCAGAAGCAGCGGCAGCGGTCGCGGCGGTGCGGTGCGGTGCGAAGCGGTAGAGGAACGGGAAGCGACGGAAAGAAAAGAAAAGCAGCTTGCAATACGGATGTGCCTCCGAAAACGCAAAGGCGGATACCACCCTCCGGACCTCCTTCATGCCGAAATTGTGAGTATATGTTCGCGGTTTGGAGTTTTGGGGGGGTTTTGCAAAAAGACGGAACAAGGACACGCAAGACCTCGGCGGTCTCGTGGGTGGTGCTGTGGCCGCGGCTCGGGCTTCAGGCAGCGGCGGGGCTTTTCCCTTCGCTCCGGTGTAAAAAGGAAAAGGTCGGTCTCTCTCTCCGCGATACCTCCTCTTCCCCCCCTCCGTCCCTCTCCTCCTCCCTTCCTACCTCCTTCGTCCCTCGTTTCCTTTCCTTCAATAGCACAGCCCCCCCCCTTCCCCCCCCTCTACAGCAGCGTAACAACTCAATGCACGTTTTCCGTTTAAAGGGCAAATATTGTACAACATCAACTTTTATGAGCTTTTCACCACGTAAAGACGGTGTTGGCGCGTCACCGTTGTACTCAAAGTTGTATTTTTGACTGATTCATGCGCGAGCGAGTAGTCCTGTATTGTCCCGCAGCTTGGCTCCAGTGCTTGGAAAATTCCTGTTTTCACCTAACGACTATCCCCGCCCACATCCCTGCGCGCAGTTGTGACATTTTGTTTAGTTTTGAAAAATTAAGATAGCCTAAGTGTTGGGTTCTAAAATGTCACGTAGCCACTTTTCAAAAATAAAAATGTGTAAAATGACTGTCTTTAGGCTTGTTACGGTAAAATGTCACTATGAGGAGGCGGAGCTTATCAGTTCTGTAGTTTTGAACAGGAAGTCAATGGGCCTGTTTTTAGTACTAAGCCGTTTCAGATGAACAATGAACCAAAAACAATCTAATTATGCGATAGTTCAATGCTAAGAAAAAAGAATAATAGGTCTCCTTTAAGTTTAGCTTACGTAGTCCTGCTTTAGTCCTAGTCTGGACCTAGTTTATTTCTAGTCTGACATTTTGTCCTAGTTTAGTTATACTCTTTGGTTAGAGTTTGTTTTAAATTTAAATAAGGACTGGAACGGCCAAACCAAGTCCACATCAGGACTAAAATGGGTTCAATTTGGTTCAAGTGTGAACGCTTAAGTCCTGGTTTATTTCTGATTTAGTTCTGGCCTGGTTACTACCCAATTTTCCCCATGCAATAGTTCTTGGTTCGAGCTGGTTTGGTCCTGATTTAAGGCCTGATAAGTTAGGAAAGACATGATTTAGTCAAGGTTAGATCGACTTTACTTCATATGTTCACCCTTGGTAAGTTCTGGTTTAGTCCGGGACTGGTTTAACCCTGAGAAGACCTTGTTTGGAACTGGTTTATAGTTGACATATTATTACTAAGAAGAACAGCTGTTGTTTTGAGCCTCATTTATCAGCTTCACTCCGCAGTCAAATAATATCATGACTTACAATCCATAGGTTTCATAGGCTTTACGGTTTATACCAATTCTCTTTGTTTTACTATGAGAAAATGATGTAAATTAACCTTGCAAACAGAGAACGAGTAATACATAGAGCTGCTTCTAAGTAGTATATTATTTTGCTAGATTCATCAATTATTTTTTCTTAGCGCTCAGTTGTTTGGATTGAAAATAGTTTTGATCAAAAACACTAAATTCTAGCGTTTCCAGTAACATTTTTGTGTAATTCTTGCTTTGTCTGTGCCATAAAATGTTTTTTGTCAGTGCTTGGCATGTTTTGGAGTCTGGATATAGTTCAGAAAATACTTATTTGTGTTTTTACTGAATTAACCATTAGTGTTTAGTACAAGTTGACAAAGGGGCAGATAATATAAGGTTGCTGTTCTGTTTAACTGTATGTCTGTATGTCAATGAAATTAAAAAATATATAAAATAAATTGACAATTGTGATTATTTAGGCCGCAATGTAATAAAGACAAAGATATATATATATATTTTTTTGTACTAAATCAGGTATTTTTAGTTCAATTAAAAGACATTTCAAAAAATTAATTAAAACGATTTTAGAAGCAGAATTAAGTCCTTTCTGCTTTTTTTTTTAATGTCAAATTGATCATGGTGTTAAGAAAACAAGATTGGAAAGAAAGTAGGATTTTATTCTTGTTTACGCCGTGATGTTGATAATGACAATCGTTAAAAATCGATAAATCACTTTGTTTACTCACACAATGATCGTTACACTAACATTGTACAATACGTTGGCATGCATGTTCTGCCTGTGTCTGTGGGTGGGTTCCTTTCTATATGTTTACCCCATCAACCTAAAACAAACAGCAGGCTAAAGTACTCCAGCTAGTACCTGCGACGGTTCTTGGTGGTCGCCCAAAGTCCAGCGATTGGTCCAACAGAGTTAAAGTGCCCATGACAGGTTTTTTACGATTTTCTAATTTAGACTTTATTTTGTGTATTTATACCTGTTGTACATATAAATTATAGTTTTACACCGATCGAGTTGGTATTTTTGGAGAAAACTTTGAAAAATCTTTAGAAAATGACAGGAAGTGACATCACACGAGGGAATTCCAGTCAAAGTTTACCCATAATTCACACAAAAGAAACTCTAAACATGAATTCAACAAAATAAAGTCGCTCACATATATTTTTATTTGTCAAATTAAAAAAAGTGACATTAGATCAGTTTTTACCCCAGTGTTTGCTGGATAATTTCCTAGTGTGATGTCATAGATTACAAACAAAATGTGAAATTATAAACCTAAAAAATGTGCTATTATGTGACAACATTTTAATATTTTTTAGCAAAATTGAAAATATATTTATCATAAGTGCATTTTAGTTCAATGAGTCGTCCGACTTGTCAGAGGCACTTTAAGTTACACAAACAGGCAGAAATGTGTCCCTGTCCCTTTAAATGCAGGAGTTTTAATGACATTTTCTTATCAATTCACCAACGTCCACATTTACCATAAAGTAAAGCGCTTTCTCAGTATTACTCGTATATGTGCAAATTGAAATAGTTTGCCATATCCTGTATCGTGCCAAGAAGATGCACTGAGCTCACACTGAGCTCTTATCTTAGTTCCATCAACAGATTAAAGACGGTTATGACTGCGTCCTACTGACTCAGCCTGGCCTCTCCATTTGAATGAAGCAAACCACAATTGCGTCAGTTAATTATGATTTGGTAATAGGTTGCAACAAATAAACATTGTTTTCATCTATTTACATTTGCCCCCCCCAGTTAACTAGATACTGTGCCCGTATCTTCTTTCTATTTTAAAGCAGCTATTTTGTGACAAAAATACTACAAATGCTACAAAACAAGGTACGTTTAATTTTATGATAGTTAAAAATGTAATTTAGACCTCTTTTCTTATATTAGTTTTTTTTCATATTTCATTGTCGTCGTCTTAATTTGTTGGAATAATTGTAAAGATTGTATCTTTCTTTTATACATTCCTTATTATTGTATGATTTTGTGTGCTTAATAAAACACTTTTCACACAAATTATTATACATTTTGCTTTCCCATTTGGCTTTAATTTGTATATGATCATCTTGAGTGCACAGTGGAGTTGAGTGCAGTGTATTTGAAATAAACTCAGTTTGGACAGTCCCGAGTTGGAAATGTGGAAAAACGTGTCAAATGGTGGTTCAATTTATTTTTGCTGGTGTTTAGAGAAGTATTACGTGTAGTGACTCATGGAGACCCTTTTTGCTCCTGGATCTTGGTCAGGAGCACCTAGCTGGAGAACTTGCCCTTGTTTTGTGCTGATTGGGGAAAGCAGAGCTCCTTGATGAAACCCACTAAGGCAGAGCTATTCAACATAAGGCCCGGGGGCCAAATCACGCCCTTCAAGCAATTTAATCTGGCCCACAACACATCTTCCAAATATTAAAAAAACATATTGTTTACTGGTTTATTCTGGATTAGTCCTAGTTTAGACCTGGTTTGGTCTTGGTTTGGTCCTTGTTCAAATTGGCTTTAGACTTGTTTTGATTCTGGGTTAGTCCTGGTTCAGATCTGGTTGTTTCTAGCCTAGTCCTAGTTTAATTCTGGTTCAGCACTGGATGGGCCATTTGGCAAAGCAATGTTGGTAAAGTATTTTGTAGGTTATTTCTCACCAAAATCTAATCTATCAGTATTTCATTATATCAACTCAATTTATTGAAGCTGTGTTGGGGATATTTTGTGCGATCCAGAGATCCCTGCACTAAGGCATGAGGAGAATATGCAAAGCCACTAACCACTGTGCAACCCTTAAAACCAAAACGTGAAGTCCACTTTCTAGATTTTCTAAATTTCAAAAACAACATCTATTAAACCAAGCTTTACATTCTAAGGGGGAAAGAACAATGTACCGTCTAGACTTGGATAACATCAACCCCTATTTATATCGCACAGTATAGCCTTGTATTTCGGCTAGTTTCCTGTGGCAATCTCAAGTTACACGTTTAGCTCTCAAAACAAAGATCCTGATGAGGGATGGACAATGCAAGTATCGCTGTTGGTCGATATGTGGACTTATTTTCATTTATCGTATGGGTTCGATTCCCCAATATGTAGCACGGATCTTTTTTCTCAGCTGCCCTAGACCCGGTTTGCCCATGTGTCATTGTCAGTTTCCCAAAGCAATGAGGCTAAAGAGGCACTGGCTCTTTCATCACAGAAATAATACAAATGAAGCGTTCATCTGTATACAAAATAGATTTTCCCTTAAAAATATTGAATGTAAAAAACACTCTTAGGGTCAAAATGAGACCCCTGTGTGCTTAATTATTTTTATTTTTATTTAGAAAAATATAATACAAGAAACAGCACAGAGAGGGAAACAAAGCCGACATTAAAAAAAGATATTCAGTGAAAAGACAATACTACTAATAATAAAAAATAAAAAAAAAGCGGAAGTCTTGTGCTTGAGGGTCCGCAAGGGTCCGCAAGGGTCCGCAAGGGTTTAAATTAGGTAATTTCTCTGATGGACCTGATTTTCCGAAAATGATATTATTTATTGGACATACGTTTTTGCGTTTTTGTTTCTCTGTCCACGCTCTGTTCCACCCGCTGATGTCATAAAGTGGCAGTCTCCTACAGGAAATGCTTCTTGTTCGGGGCTTGAATGGATCTTCACTACAATATTCTTTCATTTTCAGCCGTATTCACACTGCTTTGCTTCGGCCCGTAGACATGTATATCTTATTTGTCTGACTAAAACAAATAAGATATACATGGCAGAACTGAAGACAAGCTGAACGTTACAAAGGTCATTGAGTCCATAGAGTTTTCAAACGGTATGTGGCTCACGCGTCTAGTGCTAACAAGGGTTTTTCCGTTCTCCTGACTATTGGTACATACTTCCTCTTCCTGGCATCTTTCTCCATTGCGTCTGATGCTTGCTTCCTCTTTTGCGCCTTATTTTATATGTATCTGAAGTCCAACCCGACCTACATGTCGGATATCTGATAGGGCTGCAAGGATAGCCACAATCAAAACAAATACTTCGCAAATCACAAAGAGAGCGACGTTAAAGGCGCACTGCGTAACCTGCCAGCCGCTTGTCTTTCATGGTGAGGTTATTTACAGAAACAACTGTGGACGGTCTTGCCTCGCCACAGATCCGGCCTGTAACTTTTGTAGCTTTTAGGCATTTGTGATGAGCATACATTCTTTTACATAAAACAAAATGAACAGAAATGTTGTAGGCATTTTTTACGTCGTCACATTTACCCAGATAATTTTATATACATTTGATTTTTTAATATATATATGTTTTTTTTTTTTTTACAGATTTCACAAATGCAATATAACAGTTTTCTTCTTATACTCTTGATATAGTATTGTCTTGAACAGTTTTTAAATTGAAAAATAGAATTACTCCACAAGTTGACCCCTTGATCCGAAAAACTATGATTAATTCTAACCAAATGTTTTTATAAACCTATACTTTCCACTCAGATCATATTTATATACTTGATTTCAAACAAACAAATATTTTTGCAGACACAAGTTTTTTCTAACTTGACACATGAACAAAGCTGTTTAAGCCTGAGTAGATCGTGTGGAATTTTAGTCTCTAAATTTGAGAAATATTTGTTTTATACATTCATTTACGTGGAGTGATTGGCGGTGGAGGGTTTAAGGCCGTACTGTGGAACATCCCGGCAAAGCAGTAACGCTCCAGTTTCCACCTAGAGCGTTACGTAATGCACCTAGTATAAATTTGAGGTAATTTGAAACCGTAGAAAGAACATTTGATTTGCTGTTGGTTTTACTACAAACTAAACTTTCAACCTTTGAAAGGCTAAATACACATTTATTGTTCTTATATTGCCCTCAGCATGTAACTAAATGTCCCTGTTAGGGCTGAAACCATAATTCGACTAACTGTGACTCGTCAATATAATAAAAGTAAACGTATTGTAAACGTTATCGTGCAGACTCCTAAAACACGTACAAGAACACCGTTTTATAACAAAGCCCGTGGCATTATTATCCTGTGATTTAGACCTTTACAAACATGTTCTGAAATGCATTAGATTCTTATCAGTTTATCAGTTTAAATCCCAAGTCTACTCTCAGATGTTGCTTATCTTGGACGTTTGCAAAATGCGCAACGTGAACGCAATACTGATACAAAAGCACAAATCTAATTGCGTAACTTGTCAGAAAAAGTTGGATGTTGTCTATCTTTTAAACAACTTTCAGACCGGTATGTTATGGCCCTTGGGAATGGGGTAAGTCAGAATTCCCATGGCGTCATTTGAAATCAAAATATTAAGTAAGAACAAGAAATATTTGTGTAAGGACAAAAGATGAACGGTTGTATTTTTAGCCGTACACGCTTGTGACTATTTCTCATGTGGAACATTGATGGTATGGCATAAAAGTCATCGAGTTTGTCATTTTGTTCTTAGGTTTCATGCACAAACGGGTTCTAAAATAGTGCTTGACTGGGAAAAGAAAGGGATTTTATTATTATTATTATTATCATTATTATTATTATTATTATTATCATTATTATTATTATTATTATCATTATTATTATCATTATTATTATTATTATCATTATTATTATCATTATTATTATTATTATTATTATTATTATTATTATTATTTTTCGCATTTGTTCAGGCTTTTTGAAATACTTTTGGATTCAGACTGTTTACTTGTTACTTAACATCACGCTGACAATAGCCATGCTGTTTGCAGATGAAGAAACATTTAGGTTAACGGTTAGATGCTTTGTATTGGAGGCAATTTGAACGCTGAAATGATCAGATGAAAGTGTATGAACGTTGGAAACATGCATGAGCACTTTCGGGGTTTCAATTGCGTACGTAGAGAATTTAGATGTGTGTTTACATCAGTTCTGAAAGCAGTTTGTGTAATCCATCATTAATTACGAAGACGTTTAATCTAAAAAGAAAGAGTGACTTGGTTCTCCTTTACCTAAAATATCCTGCGCAAAGACATGCAAATAGCTCGGAAAATACGTCTTATTAATCGTAACACATTTTATCGATCACAAACCCGGAAGAAAGTCATGTTTGCCCGACTTCGCCGTCTGAAAAGCAGTTCTAAAGCTGTGCACGGGCCCAAAAAAAGCCATGCACGTGAATACTTGCGTTTGTGACAGTGATAGATTCAAATACCTACTTCTTTCTTTTATCTTGCTAACAGGCTAATAAGCTAACCAAGCAATCACACCAACTCATACAGACACGCATGAGCGAAGAACTGTCGTCTTGACCAATGACACGCCCTCGTCTTACTCACGGGAAAGTCTCTGATTGGATTAAAATGTCTGTCCCTGTCCCCCAGAAACATGCTTTTGGAAACAGCTGAGTAATAAAAACGGGACCATTGACTTCCTGTTCAAAACTGCAGAACCGCTAAGCCCCGCCTTTTCATAGTGACATTGCTCTGTAACAAGTAGTGGATTGTCATTTACACTTTTTTGACCCTTGTTGACAAAAGGACGACGTGACAACTCAAGCAGCTCGCGACTAAATACAGGGACGTGGGCGGCAAAAACAGGACTTCTCCGAGCCGCAGGACAAAACGGGATGAACTCAAACGTGCAGGAATCGAAACCAAAATACAACTTTGAGTACGATAACGATGGTAAAAACGCTGTTGTAACAAGGCTAAAAGCTCATTAAAGTTGTATAATACGTCCCCTTTAAAGGTAGGTACAGGCTATTTAACATTTCATCAATTAATCTAGTCTTCTACTATACTTAATAATAGAGGCAAACAGCGCACAGTGGTCTGGTTTTGTCGCTGCTTATACAATATGGGGGACAAACATGTTACTCAAAGACAGGTTTCCCCCGCTTTAACATGTAGTACTTACAAACCCACTTTTTGTTCTTTCAGTGGGCTAAGTGGCTTGTTTGCTCCCCTCGGGTTTCTGTAATTGACATGATGAGCGACCACTGCGCACATAATCACTGTCTCGTGCTCCTGACCGTGCACTTTCCTTTGGAGGGAGTCCTCAATATGTCACCGCTGCGCAAGAAAAAAAAAAACACATCTAGAAGAATTATGTTTACAGATGTTTGTTTTTTTTCCCTGCTAACATCTGCTCTTCTCACTGCGTATTTGGAATGCGGCTATGTCCAAATGATCGTGTCTGTTGTTGTTTGTATGGCGGCAGGCTTACTGTATTGTTAAATAAGAAAATAAAAAGTGCTTGATCTAACGTTTCTGTCACATCCCAAACTATTTCAAATGAAAACTTGTTAAAATGCAGCAAATGCTTCACGTTGGCTGTGCTTAAATGGAGCAAAAAAAAAAAAAGAAGGTCTAGGCAACATAATAATACATTTGAGCTGTAATGTATCATGCAAGAATATGATTTTAAGGCATTTGGCATCGTAAAATCATGCTTAATATAGCTCGGGATGTAAGAATATAAAATTTGAACGTTATATTGTAAGAAGAAACATCACGATTTTATGATTATTCACAATTGTTACGAGTGTGAAAACCTTATCCACACGTCCAAGCTTTATAAAATCAAACCTGCTGAATTAGAAAAGTAACGATACCGGCACATAAACATAACACTTTTTTTGGAGTATAGATTGAACTGAAACGACTCATTGTTGCTGCTTACAATTCCCACTCAATTATAATACTTTTATTTAGCTCGTACGATTATATTGCGAGCTGAATATTCAACATTAATTATACATTTGCAAGCGTAACCAATTTTAGGCCTGTAAAATAGTGATCAAATTGAATATTATTACATACAAGACAGAAAAGAAAATTCCAACATGCGCAGACCTTTTTCAAACATACTGCTGATGGATGGATCTATTTTTACGCACTGTGCCTGTAATGTTTACAATACCTCACTCATTTTGACCGCTGGATCTAACTATTAACCTTTCTTTTTTTAATCTCTTCCTTCCTTTCTTTCTCTCTTTCTTGCTGCCTGGACCCGTGTGTTTGTGTGTGTTTTATTTTTTATTAATTGCTTGTAACTTGTACTTTACACACATTTGCCATTTTTTTATGTTATTTTTTATTATTATTTTGTTTTGTGTTTCTCCGTCTCGTTTTGTCCGCGTGCGTCCCGGTTTGTGTTTGTGTGTGTGTGTGTACTTTCATTGTGCGATATTCATATTGGCCGTCTTTGACCGTAACACATCTTTAC
The DNA here is from genome assembly GCA_015082035.1 of Chaenogobius annularis. Taxonomy (NCBI): domain Eukaryota; kingdom Metazoa; phylum Chordata; class Actinopteri; order Gobiiformes; family Gobiidae; genus Chaenogobius; species Chaenogobius annularis. Next base: position 91,677 of record BJKM01000789.1, read on the forward strand.
GGTGTGTGTTTTTGTTCATTTATTTATTTCATTTGATTATTTATTGTACTGTTTATTCAACTTGTTTGTTGCAATTTGTGTGGCAATTCCAAAAATGTTTGACATTTACCGCTTTTGTGTGTCCCATCTTGTGTTTGGTTTGCGTTTCTGCTACGTTTAAATCATCTTGTGGTCGTGCATTTTAACTTTGGCACGTTTTTTCTGTTTTCGACCCATTTGTTAATCAAATAAAAATGACTTCCGTGTTATTTTTAATTGTTTTGTTGTTGCGTCTTGTTTCCCTTGCGTGTTTTGTTACGTTCAACCTGAAATCATCTCGTGGTTACGCGTTTTCATTTTGCACGTTTGTTGTGGGCTGCTTTTGTTTTGCATTTTTAAAACCTTTAAAAACATTCTGAATTGAAAACTGCATCGCCCTTTTCCCCCTTGTGTTTTGTGTGCGTTTTGTATTGGTGAACCGTGTAAATCATCTCGTGTTTGCGAATGTTGGTACTTTTTGATGCGTGCTTTGTTTTATTTTTTGAACGTATTCCTGTATGTTTTTTTGTTGTGCGAATGGTTCGATTGTTACGCCGCAGAGGTCCGAGGCTCACAGGGGGATGACATGCATGTGACCGTGCTGCTAACATCGCGGAGGACTAGCCCACTAACCCACTGCAAACCCCCGCGACATGACGGACGTGCTGGTAAAAACAAACGCTCTTCTTTCACTACGCATTCCACTGCTTTACCTCTGCGTTTTTGTCTGTTACTGTTCATTTGTTTCCTGTTTCAGCGAGTTAAGAAATTGAGATGCAACAATATTATTAGGGAGAAAGAGGGAAAAGTGGGCGGGGCGGAATAAGCTCGGGATAGGCCGTTTTCACGTTAGCGCCCGGCTAGTTCCGGTTACCGTTAAAGTGCTGATCTTCACTTCTCGTTCCAGTCATTCTCCGTGGGAATTAGCTGAGTCTTGATCGAATAAATCAACATTTTAAAAAAAAAAAAAGAAGTAAACTGACGCCACATTTGGTCTCATTTATAAAGCATGCGTACGTACAATCATTTCACGTACACGACTTTCCACGTTAAGTTTGGGATCCATTCCATTGACGTGGAAATAAGCGGTCAAGTCCCCCCCCAAAAAATGGGGGGGCTTTCTAAGATGAGGCAGAAGTGCTCAGACAGATGCAAATTTTGCAAGTTTGAAAAGGTTTACGGACGTTTTGTGTGTACTGTGTTTACGGACGCGTCACAATCCTGCGTTAAGTTTTTTAAATGAGACGCGTGAACCGTAACTTGTGCTGGTGTCGTCAATAACAGTTGGGTGTTCATTTATTTAGCTGCATGTTAGTCCCAAAAGGATGTTGGAATTGTGGCAGTTGTATGGTAAATTTCATATCGGGTGACAAATACGCTAAACGTCTTACTTGTTATTGTGTATTATGTTAGCCGTTTATATTCTCATCTTTTCAATTTTAATTTGGGCTGCCCTTGTTGCGGTTCTGTCAGTCTCACACTCATTATATGCTTTGTCCACATTATAGTGGGCGAAATATTTACTCATAATTCAGTGTATTATTCTAAGCTTCTGTATGTACGGTTTCTGTTTAAATCAAATGTTTATTTATTTATTTATTTAGGCCACTGTTAAGATAAGATCACCTTATTTGTCCCACAGTGAGAAAAATTCTAGTGTTTGCAACAAAGGGTACAGAAGCAGATTAGGCACAGTTATAATAATAAAACACTTTATTTACAGCTGGCATATGGACAGAACATATGCACATGGATGATTGACATTATGTCACAATTTTGCAGGAGTATAACTGTATTGCACAGGATTCTGAAAGCTGAATGACACGTTCAGGACTAACAGTGTTTGTTGTAAAGTCTGACAGCAGCAGAAGGAAAGACCTGGTGAAACCTCTCCTTCACACAGCGAGGGTGGATCAGTCTGTCACTGAAGCTGCTCTCCAGAGCGAAGGGCGACACTCCGGTCCAGCAAATAGACGTGGAGTTTAGCAGGACCCCTTCTGTCCCCCACCTCCTGCTCCGAGTCCAGAGCACAGCCCAGACGGAGCTGGACTTCTATGATACTTTGTCCAGCTTCTTCCCTCTCCGTCTCTTATTATGCGCTGCTCTCCAGCAGACCACACACGTACAGGAGGGCTGTTGCTACTTACGAGTCTAGGACAGGTCCTCAGGAGTGGCCCTGTCACTCCAAAGGCGGAGTCTCCTCAGGAGGTAAAGTCGACTCTGACTCTTCCTGTACAGTGGCGTCTGTGTGATGAGTCCAATCCAGTTTGTGGTTTCAGATGAACACCCAGGTACTTGTATGAGTTCACTCTCTCAATGTTCCTTCCCTGGATGTTCACTGGTGAGGGGGCAGCAAGTGGCGTCTGCGAAGTCCACCACCATCTCCTTGGTCTTCCCCGCGTTGATAAGGGGGTGGTCTCAGCTGACCAGTGCACAGAAGTCCTGCGCGAGTCCTCTGTACTCCGCATCGTCGTCGCCCGTGATGAGTAGTCCCATGATGGCAGAGTCATCAGAGAACTTCTGCAGGACACAGCCGTCCATGTTGTGTCTGAGGTCTGCAGTGTAGAGGGTAAAGAGAAAGGGCGCAAGGACGGTGCCCTGGGGTCCCCACACAGTAGGTCCGAGTGCCAGACACACAGCTCTCACAAACTGGGGTTCGGTTTGTGAGGTCCAGGATCCACTCCGCCAGGTTGTAGTCCACACCAGCCGTCTCCAGCTTGTCCCTCAGGAGCAGTGGCTAGATGGTGTTGAAGGCGCTGGAGAGATAAAAAAATAGAATCCTCACAGCCTGCCAGGCTTCTCCAGGCGAGAGAGAGAGCGGAGCATCAGGGAGATGATGGCGTCCTCCACTCCGATGCAGGCCGTTATGCAAACTCTAGGTGGAGCTCACGGTGGAGTGGAGGTGGTCCAGGACCAGCCGCTCCAGTGTCTTCATCAGATGGGACGTGAGAGCAACTGGCCTGAAGTGTTGAGGTCTTTGGCGCGCGGTGTCTTGGGCACTGGTACCTTAACGGAGTGTGCTAATCTGGTAGCTCATCTCGCCACATACAAGATAGCAATTTTTTGTATTTTTGTATCACGACCAAATGCATTCACTTTGCCTCTTTTTTTTAACCTTTTTTCCACCTTTTCCCCCCCAATAAATGCCCTTTATCTGTCTTCCCACATCTCACCTGTTTTTAAATTGCTTTCTTGGTTTGTAATTAAATCTAACAACTTGTCAAGAAGTGCCTTACTCAATGACGTTCTTGGTTTGTGCGTCAAAGCTGTCAAATTAGTCAAATTTGGTCTGTTTTCGTTGCCTTTTTCTTTTGGCATGTCTGAACTGGACTGTAGCTGTCCAGGAATGTTAAGACGCATCCCCCCTTTAAGCTGCGATGACATGAACACAAAACCATGTACGCAGGACTAAGGGCTGGGTGTCTCTTTTTTTTTTTTTCGGCGGAGACGCCAGGTCTGATTCATCAAGTTTCGCACTCGAAGCGGGAAGCTACTCGTGTCACAACCGTTTCCTGCCTGCCGCCGCTGCTGTTGCTCAGGGTTTTTTTTGTTTTGTTTGCAGCTCCATCGTGGATATTTTCAGATTTTGTCGGCTGGTTTTTCGGTGTGGAGGAATGACAAGCGTTGGCTGATGGATACTGTGGGGCGTTGAGTTGGATTCTGGCAGGATTCATCAGGCTATAGTTTCGACAACTTCAAAAATTGGGGAGGTTGGTTCACATTGCAGTAATAGTTGTGCTTGTTCGATGAAATGTATATTTGTGTGTTTTTTCCCCACATGTTTTTCCCCATTTTAGTTTTTTGCTGCTCAGACAATGTTTTTTAGTTTTGTTTTTTTATCTGCCCTGTTTTACTTAAAAATGTGCTTTTTTTGCTAACAGAAGTAGCTATGTAATTTGAGGAATTTAGTAGTCTGGGTTACTTGATTTTTATGAGAAAAAATTAGAATAATTAGGGGTGGAGCGAGACACAATTTCCACATGAGATTTGGTCCTCGAGAGCGAGGAAAAACTGAGATTTTAATTTATTGTAATTCAATTATTGTGAAGCTCATTTAACAGTTTTGGAGTCACAATTTTGGATTCATTTTAATATTTTCGCTGTCACTGTAGGGCTGCTTTTTGGTTGTTTTCAGATTCTAGAATGGGATGATGTCATAGCCTCAGATGGGGGTCAAGAGCCAGAATCCCCTATTGATTATATATTGTATTTTGTGATGAAAAATCGTAAATTCACTTAAATGCTTAATCTGATGCTTTTCATTAGTGACCAGACTCATTAACTTCTTGTATTATAATGCGGAAAAAAGATTAGCATTTTAACTATATTCATTTTAGCAGCCCCCCATCTGTATTAAATATGATTGGTTTACAGAATGTGATGTCATCTGTAACCCAGAAATAAAATCTCAAAGGACTCAAATCACTTTTTTTGCCAAATGTCTTGTGGCAACTTTGTCCTGTTCCTAACTAATAATTATAATAATCATTGCAATTCAAATAGTATATAATAATACAAATTGGCAAAATATGAGTAAAATAATATGCATCGAGATAATTTTTTTTATTGTATTTTATTCATAAAAACTTTGTAGGTACGCAAGTTTAGGTCAAATAAAATTGTGGTCATTTCTGCCTAAATCAAATTTAGTGTTATTGACAGAGGTATTGAAAAATATCAACACTGACATTGTTTATATTTTAAGATTTCTCCACATAGATATTTACTTGATAACGAAGGTCCAACTCTTTATTTGAATACAAAATCATCGGTATCTCTTTTCCATCCATATTGCGATACTTTCCATAGTATTAATTGGCATTGTATTGAATAAAAAGAAAAAAAAAAGAAAAACATCACTGGTCTCGCTCATCGCTAACTGGAAGGATAATTCATATTTTTTAAAGATAATCCCATGTTTTACACAATTGTCACGTGTTTTTTATTTCGAGACGCTTTAGTTCTTCCATACGTGCCACTGAACGATCCCTGCTCTTTCTCAGCGTCGCACAAATGTCAACAGCAGCACATATACATATACATAGCACTGTGTATCTATATCTTAAAGCTTTTGTCCGTTGAATATTTGGTCAGCATGCTTGAAATGCCTGATTACATTGTGGAGAAAATTCTCTTCGATGTGTTGTAACCATTTCGACACTCGGTGGAAAAAGCTGCATTGTCATCAGCCTTAAAAAAAAAAAAAATTCAAATTTGTACGTCATTTGTCCAGGAGTTTGTTGGTTAATTTGGCGGTGGTCGCGACACGGGAAGGAACAAGTTTGGGTAAGTCTTCGATTTTGGGCTTTCGGGGAGATAAATTGCCCGTAGCGTGTGGCGTAACTGTTAATCTTCGTTTTTTTTGGGGGGGGGGGGGGGGGGGGGGGCGGGGCGTGATGGGGGAATAGTCCATGACATGCGGGTGCGCTTCGTGATGCAGTTTTGTAAAAGGATTAAGTAACAGGGCGTGATTAGATTGACAAAATATGATATTAGTCAATTTTGGTGTTTTATATGACAAAGACTAGTGATTAACTCTTGGACACTTGTATTGATAAACTAGATAAATGCACAGAAAAATTGGGTCACACTTAATAAACAGTACTTTTTAATTAGTTTTAATAAAGCATGAACAAATACTTGAATAATGATGAATAGTTTAAGAATGAGTCTGGTTTAGTTACTACTTAATGAATACTCTAAGCCTAAACCTGAACCATTAATCATTAGTAATTAAGTTTTTGTTCATGCTTTATTAAACCTATTTAAAGCATAGTGTGTATTAAGTGTAACCCAGTTTTTTTGGTGCATTTATCTAGTTTATAAATACAGCAGCCAAGTGTCCAAAAGTTACTCACTAATGGTCATAAACTAGATAAATGTACAAAAAAAATCAGTCACACTTAAAAAAAACTACGCTGTAATTCATTTTAATAAAGCATGAACAAAGACTTAATTAATAATGATTAATGGTGAATCGTTTAAGGATTATTAAGCTTTAGTTACTAATTAACAAATACTCTAACCCTAAACCTGAATCATTCTTAAACTATTCATCGCTAATCATTATTAATTACGCCTTTGTTCATGCTTTATTAAAACTAATTCAAGCATAGTTTTAAGTGTGACCCAATTTTTGTGTGCATTTATCTACTTTATAAATACAACAGCCAAGTGTCCAAAATTTACTCACCAATCTTAATAAACTAGATAAATGCACAAAACATTAAGTCACACTTAATGAACTTTAATTCATTTTAATTAAGCATGAACAAATACTTAATTAATAATGATTAATGGTGAATAGTTTAAGAAAGATTCAGGTTTAGTTTCTATTTAATGAATACTCCTAACTCTAAACACTAAGTAGTTACTGAAACTGACTGAATGAATTAAGTCTTTGTTCATGCTTTGATAAGGCTAATCAAGGTGTAGTTGTTATTATTAAAATCCCTTTCACTTCCAGTGCAATTGTTGACCAGATATTTAGTGACAAACTTGCTGAAAATGCCATTTATAACGTTTATTCTGTGACGGTGGCTACAGAAGTGAGATGGAGTGTTAATTGCATTTCAATTGAATTCAATCATTTCTTAAAGGTTCTGTCTTATGTTTAACTGACTCTGATGCAGGCCTGGCATGCGCGTCTGTTCTTTGCACATGTGGGAAACATTCTGTTAGTTTAATAGTCCGATAAGATTTGAGCTGTGGAAGGTCGATTATGTAACATCTTAATTTACTGGGATTATCCTCCTGAGAGTGTCAAAATGATTGTTCGTCATGATAGATTCTGTAGCAATATATCGTGCTATATCGTAAAATGTGTCATTGCGACTACTTTGAAGTTCAATCTAGATTCAAAATGTTAAAACACACCAGGAGTTTAGCCGATAGGATTTTTTAAAATTATTCTTACTGTTCCTGATACCGATTTTTGTTGTTGTTGTTGTTGTTTTGTTTTTAAGATCCAGAGCAGTCAATGATCGATATACTCAGCTGATATTTCTGGGCTAATATGTAAGGCAGTTTTTGATCATTTACTCTGGCGATGGTGTGGAGTTTTTGAGACTAGACAGATATCCGATATTCGTTTGCTTCTGTGGCAAATTGCCCATGCCGATATTTCGATTTTAAAATCCATAATAAGCACAAACCGAGCTTAAATTTAAGCAAATATCACAAATTAACTTTTCACACAGTCAAAATAATAATAGATTGTATTTATCTGGGATATAAACTCATTTGTGGCACGATTATGTAAACACAGAGCAATATTTTTTTTGCCGAATTGCTATTCTAGATCTATTTTTAATCATTAATCTGTACAAAAAGACAAATCTGATGCTCTGAGGACAAAACTGGAACTCGTGAGAAACTAAGATCATGCAGATGCTGTGTTAGTGAAGATGAGAGCAGAAACGGTGAAGCTTTAAACACTATGTGCTTTTGTTGATTTGAATTTGCAAATAGTTTCTCCAATGCCATTTTACAGTTGCAATTTTTTTTTTTTTACTGATGCAGTGTTGAAATCAAACCAGCAACCTTTCATTTATGGAAAAAAAAAACAAAAAAAAAAAAAAAAAGCGTCTTTCTCTCTGGCTCGTGTTAAGATGAAACTGTTCCGAAATGTTTTGGCCGCACTTGATGGTCCAAGGCCAGAACACAGGTGGCTCCTTTCAAGTCTGCAACACTCTTCACTTACTTCTGAGTAAACATGGGACCAATCCAGGATTTACGGTCGCTACGTTCCATGCACAGCGAACCCGGAGTGTGCCGAATGTTTTCACACCCCAAACCTGTCAGACCAGTCTTGTCCCAGTCTGCAGTCGGTCAAAGAACAGAGTAGGTGCGATTGCGCGGCGTGGGCTGAGGGACGTTCAGGGGCATCTAGTCATTTAGCATTAGCACTACCACACTTTAGGCCAAGTAGACAAGATAACACTCATTATTTACGTCGAGCATTTCATTTTCAGACGTTTTCGGACACGTTTTTCGCTCTCCGCTGCACAAATAGATACGGTTCTTTAATTTTAACGCAGTGGACCAAACAACAACACCAACAGAATTAGCCAGAATTAGCCAAAAGCTAAGTAATGCTTTTACGTAGAAGTTAGAAATATGTACACTATTACATTAATGACACATCAATCATCCAGGGACAGACCAACAGACACATAAAGATCTGAAATATGTACAAGTCCAAACACATGTATTTTTATTCATTTATTTTATTAACCTTTCATTTAACCAGGTAAGAAACCCGTTGAGATCGAAACCTGGGCAAAGGGGGCGGCACACAAATCATAAACACATTTACACCAATACGACTTTTAAGAACAAAAAAATGTAGAGTTTTTATTTGTGGGGACAGTTTTAAATGGCTCTTTTTCTTTGCCTGTTAAAATCGCACGGAAACCCCCAATTGATCCCAGCCCTCCTAACGCTCTCTTTCCCCAGTCGCTCCTCATAAACCTGGACTAGATCAGGAGTAAATGAGTAGAACGGTGCCAACCCAAGTCCAGATCAGGACTAAAATGGACCATTTAGGACCAAAAGATGCATATGTGAAGACAAGAAAAAATGTGTAATACCACTCAGTCTTAGGTTTTTTCTGTGTGTAATAGTGTATAGATGGAGTAAAAGGCATTTCCTGAAGTTAAAGAAATACATGTTTTTTTTTATTTTTTTAGATAAAACAGCATAAAAGGCTTGGTCTCCTGCAATAATTCATAAATTATGAATAAGTACGCACAATACATCACAATCAAATCAAAGTGGCAATTTTATAGAATGTCCTTTACAAAGAACAATTTATACTGTATTTTTATAGAAAAAGTTTTGATTTACCTTTTAGTTCAGAGTAGCATATTTACAAAAAGTCCAGTACATTCCGGTCAGGCTTGTCCCAGTATTGACATTTTTAAAAATGTTGCCTTTTATGTCCATTTGTATTTCGGTCCAGTCTAAATAGTTGGTTCATTTCCTCGTATTCTTTGCCGCAGCCAAAAGTTTCCATTGCAGGAGTTTTATATCCCAAATATATCGTTTTAAAGTCATGTGGAATGTTGACGTTGAAAATAGCAGTGCTTTTGATCTCAGTCAAACATGTATGAATAAAAGGGCAGCCCCTAAACACGTGGTAATGATTGGCTACCTGAACAAGTCTACGGTACTTTTTAAAACATATATATATAATATATATATATATATATATATTTTATATATATATATATACTATATACTATATATATGATTATATATATAGCAAATCTAATCGCACTAGCAAGGCTTGTTGAAAAAAAAAAAAAAAATCACAATTAGATTTATTGTGCAGCATGAGAAACAGCAGTGTGCAGCTCTAAATGTCCCTTCAGCACGGCATGTCTCCCGCTGTGCTCCCCGTGCAAAGAGCATGTTGTCATTAGTTCTGCTTTTTAGCTTCATTAGGTTAGCTCAATTGGTTTTAAAGGGTCGGAGCTAAATTAGAAAAGACTCGTGGGGCTATTTCAGGCTCGGTGTATATGGCTTAGTAATGCTTTATTTAAACAGTGACTTTGGGTGTGTTTTACTGCAGCTCTCACACATCTTTTTATACATTTGAGCTGTATGTGTTACGGACGTGAGTGAATGTGTGAGTTCTATTGTTAAACTGTTAAAGTGGAAGTATTCAGAACAATGTATTCGATTATCTACGTATACTTTCTTGTTTTGAGTCGTGTGTGTTGTTCCTTTCATATGTCTGTCTGAGCTTCAGTCAATGTTACATTTTAAAGAGCTTGTAACAACTTGTTCCACCTGCTGATGTCATGAGGTTGTGCGCTCCACCAGAAATGTTACACAGCCCGCCTTGAAAGGACATGCAGAATTTCCTTTTTTGAGGTGTAAACCATGTTCTAACATTGTTCCCTCGTCAAAAACATACCTGGAGTTGTATTTAGCTTCATTCACGCTAGTTTGAGTGATCCCGTAAAGTATGTCCTCTCCCTCTGGGCTTCAGAAAACATTTGGTTTCAAATGTCCCGAATTTGTGACCTCAAAAGGTAGAGATCTGGAGGTCTCTTGTGCTGTTTTTAAAAGGACACACATGATGTTAAATTTACTTTTTCTCTCTTTTAACCCTGTTCTAACGTTGTTCCCACATCAAAAACATACCTGGAATAGAATTTAGCTTCATTCACGCTAGTTTGACGAATCCTGTTTTGAAAGTCTCTCTGGTTCGCGCGTCAAGTTTTCTCGATGTGTGACGTGGCTCTGAGAATCTTCTGTGCCGTTTTAAGTCCATAAATCATCATTCTGGGCTTTTCTGCCGTCAAATCACGTGCATTCCAACTACGCGCATTCCAACTGCGTGCTAACATTAGCATGTCGGGGGCCAAGCTAGCTTTTTGTTTGTTTCCTCATGTTAATTCTCTCTGCTGCCAGTAGATAGAATGCTAACACCAAACCCGGCTGATAGAAAGTAATGTGTGGTTTTCGGTTTATTTTAAGTTCAGAGGTAGTCAAGAGGTACCAAATAACAATACATATAATCCATTCCTTTTAAATATCACATTGTTGATTTTCTCTTGTCGCAAGTCATACTGTTGCTAGCGTTCACAAGTTATATTTCAATTGTTTCATTTTATTTGACACATTTGAATCTAAAGCCTTGTTAGCACAGACAAGGTTTTGGAAAAACTAGCTTTAGCGTTGTAGCGTGCCTCTGTGTTGCTGTTTGTATGTTTGGACACATGCTTCCTTAAAAGGAGAGGAGAAGGGATGGATTTCGGAGGCGATCCAGGCCGTCTGTGTTGACAGTCCCTGCTCGTGTCAAAGCGCTTCTCTCTCCGCTTTGGATTTATGAACATTTGGGACGTGCTCTCTCATCTCCGGTTGTCTGTGGAGCCGCGAAAGTGAAGTGTGGTTCTTTTCTCAAGCGTCGCAGCAGCGTCGAACAAGTCCAGACAGGAGTTTTAAGACAGATCCCCGTCTTTGTTGAACCATAAAACAGTTTTTTCTTTGCCTCAAGCGATTGATGAAACCTGGAAGTGGACAAATTCAGATCACAGAGTTCAGCAGTGGTGTGTTACGACACCTTTATGTAACGATATCGCTTCAGAGGTTTTATTCATAATTTCGCTTTTGTTGAGAATTCCGTACGTCCCCTAGCTTGCTTATGCTTCATTGCAGTTGTGGGACAAAATGACAGCAATGTAAAGGTCCTATTTATCATTTTATAATCTTTAGCGTAGGTATTTCATTTTCAACAGCTTCAAAATATTGTCTGAACGTTGAAAATATGAGAATGAGCGAATTACGGCTGCATGGTGTTGGAAAATAATGTGATATGGCTGCTAAGAACGGCGAGATCAGTATTACTGCAGTCTTTTAATATCGTTTTTAACACAATAATTTCAGTTATATGAAAACAAAAATGTGCACACCTTAATTTACTAGTCAAACATTATGAAAATATAAACTTTACAGAGAGAAAACCAAGACCAATCAAGGCTAAATGTAGGAAAATCATAAATAAAAGCAGCCTTTTGTTGTAGTTTTCATTAAACCTGACTCTTGGAAGCCGCACTGTATTTAAAAGTGGCTGTAGCCAATTCTTTTCTTGTAATAAAGTAAAACCTGTTTAAGACCAGTACAAATGCCTTCAAGCAGCTCTTATGGTCAAAATGCATTTATTTATTCACCTGTTTTTAACCAGGTAAGAACCCATTGAGATCGAGACCCCTTTTTCAGGGGTGACCTGGGGCAAGAGGAAGTGCGCTGTTGATGTCGATGTTTGTTTGCCCTACTGTGACGGTAAACTCTGCTCTGGCCCCTGAAAGTTGTTAATAGAGTTTATAAATTCATTGCACTGTGTAATTATGATTCTCTGAAAGCAGTAGGTGGTGAAAAATAAATGTGTGACTTCTGCAAAATGAAAATAAAACTAAAACGAGTCTTGGCTCTCAGCTCCCTGAAGACATGTTGCACACTTAATAAAGTAAGTTTGTTGCTGGAGCCAATTTTGCGATATGTTGTGCAGCCCCAGAGTCACTCTAAATGGAATTCAAAAACAAAAGATGAGCACTTCGTGGCAGGTCACGAGTTTGAACGTTTTGAGCTATGAAGACGCATGAATATACAGGTATGTTTTTGATGAATATATAACAATGATTAAAAGGTCAAGGGGAGCGGGGGGGCCGTGTGCCCTATAATTCCCTCTCCCTGACATGTGTCAAGCTTCAGTCCTGGCCGGTGGAGAGATTATAACATCGTAATCTCTCCCATTAATTCACAAAATGAGCTGCTAATGATTCTCACCCTGCTGGCACCACAGCTGTGAGAGCGAGGCCGACGGCACCTTGAACTTGACTGTTTCAGCTTCATTTACTGGCCTGGTTAACAATGTACAGACTCTCACCGTGTAACATTTCTGCCAATAAATGTACTAACATGGAAGCCTTGGAAATAGTTAAGGTAAAGCCCTACTGGGGAACATTCCATGCAGGTCCGTGGAGATGCTTTGAGGTAGGGCCGCACAATATAATACATCACAATTGAGTGTAAATTGTAAATGTTTAAATTGCTGATGAGGTGCTCCCTCTGCTGGTGATTGCTTATCGGCATTTGTCTGTTTTTAGCTGTATTTTAAATGTCACCGATTTGTGGATTACCTGCACACTGACCTGCTGACACTTTGCTAAAGAGGAAAATTAGCTTGTAACTAGCTATATTTAATGTGCAATGTCAAAAATAAGTAATTCAACAAATAAAATAAGATGGAAAAAAAACCTCTATCCTTTAACAGAAAAATCTTGTTGTACATGAAGTTTATGTGAAGTTGTATTAGTTTATCAGTTCACGTATTAGTCTGAAATTTCCCAAATCATGCAGCCCACTTTGAAGTGTGAATAAGTAAAGTAATAAATACATCACGTAGCAGCCGTAGCCGTTAGCAGTAAGAGTGTCCTTTTTTGCCTTGACTTGACTGAATCCATTCATGTTCTCGTGACTTGCTGCTGTGAATGGATTAAATGACTGGCCTATTCTTTCTAAAATTGAAGAAGTTGGTTGTGAATTGAGGAGTTGTCAACGGTGTTTTAATCCAACGTCACGTTTTTTTTGCAACGGGATGGGTTTCTCACCTCTCATGTTAGAACTAAGATCAAGTGACGACAAACGCTGTGATGCAAGATAAATAAATTAGATTTTTTTTTTTTTTTTTATAAAAATAGCTAAGATAGGGCGTCTGTGTATGTTGTGTTTAGCTTGTAGAGGGGCGTGGCATGTTCCTCTAAAGCCATGTCCCCTTCACTTCCTCGTGCAGCCTTGGGTTTGTCAGCACCTGTAACTTGAGTGTATTTACTGTAGCGTGTAAACAGAGAACTTAACTGTACTTTGAGGTTTGGTATTTTATCCTAAGCCATACTTACTCATTAGTTTAGCGCTACTGTTCCGTACAGCTATTGTACATAATGTAAATAATGTGGATGTATGTTATTTTGATTTGTGATGAATTGATGTGAATGAATGCAAACACCATTCTAAACAGCCTTGTAATATCTATACCAATACTATTAAAAGAAAAGTATTTGTGGACCGGACGATATGTGGGGACTGGACGAAAAATGGGGAAAAAAAACACCCACTGACACAATTGTTTTATATATTAATTGCTATGGGATTTTCTAATTAATTTTCCAATGTTCGTATTTAAAATAAACTAAACATGATGTGGTTTAAATTGTGTTGTCGAAAAGCTGATCATTTTAATCGTACAGTTTTCGAATGGTCTTGAACGTCATCAGAGCGAGTATGAGAGAACATGGCAACATAAAAATAAAAAAAAGTAATTAGAAAGAATAATCTATTGTCCAACATTGTTTAAAGTAAAAGCGTTTCATATCAAGTTATCAAGTATCCTTAGTATCGAAATCGAGTTTAAAGTTTTCGTACTAGCTCCAAAATACTGAGAATCTAGACGTTAAACAATATGCTACTTCTTGAGCTTTTGTTTGGTGTTATTGCTGTTGTAATGTTCTGTATGTTTAGTTTTGGATGACGTCGGGAAACCCTGTCACACCTAACCTCAAAATCTGCCACCGGAGCTGGCCTGTTTGGGTTGTGAGCTTCAAGGCAAGATGCTAAATGCTGTTAGCTAGTTTAGCGCACAGTTGCTAGCAGGCACATGTTTGTGTCGGGTCATCTGTTTATCTGACCTAAAAAGAAAGTACACGTGCTGCAGATATTATCTTCTGTGCCACAACTATTTTTACCTCAGAAGACGACACAACCTATACCTGCTTTTAAACGTCAAAGAAGTTGATTTGGCTTCATATTTTTAGCTTTAACTATGACAATTACTGTTGCTACCATCATATTACTCTTTCAGTATTATGCCATGCCTACTGTATTCTGCTGTTGTCCCATGTCAATCCTGTTTAGTCCTGGTTTAGTCCTGGTTCTTCAGACCTCTTCAGTTCTCTGCTCACTTCATGTGGAAAATAGATATCTCAGTTGCAGTTGTTTTAAAACTAAACATCACGACACGTGTAGAAAACTCCATATACTGTAGTTTGACCTCTCATTTAGTGAAATAATGCGTAGGTGTTGGTTTAGCGGATTCGAAAAGTGTGGGTGCAAACAACCAACGGACTTACAAACACTGCCATCTGCTTGTTTCCATGGAGATGGTTTTGCTTTGACTTGAATGTTCCACAGTATGGTATTAAACGTACCTGTATCCATGGGTACAAGCAGGTGATGCCATTAGGCATTACAGGTCAGATCTGTGAAGAGGCGAACATGCTCAAAGGAAATGCGCATATATTTATTTTCTTCTTTTCTTTTTTGGTCCATTTAGGCTTTGTTACGTTGCATGAAATGGGGGTGAAGAGCAGGAAGGACATTGAGCAAATCATTGTATTTTATTATTTTAGTTATTGACTAGGCAGCAATTTTTTTTCGATTAGTCGACTTGTCAAGCATTATTTCTGTTGTACACTGTACCATTTGTTTTTTTTAACCAAATAACAGTTGAAATATGGTGACTGAAAAGTAACATAGTGCCCCTTTAAGATATGTTTAAGTTAGAACCTTTGATATTTTGCAGTGACATTAAGTGGTCTATATGTAGATGTTCTTCTGACTGGCCCGTGTGCGTTCATGTGCATGTGTGTGTGATCACAACTCAATCACATGACCCTCACATTACTGCCCTTTCTCCTCTCTCACTTCCTCTTTTACACCGTCTACTTCCTCATTGTTCTCCCTCCTGTACATATGGGTAGAAAACTATTCAAACTAATTGTGACGCATTCATTAATCCATGCCTTATGTCAAACGCTCGACACCCTCATCAAGAATGTACCTGGAGTTGACGTTTCATTGTGTATATGAATATTTAGTTCCCACAAGCTCAAAACACTTCCTGTAATTTGGTGCTCCTCTGTGTTTTTAAAGTCCACACTCCTTCACCAGACTCATTTGAATCATTTCAGGGTTCACCACCTGTTTATTTTGCCTCTAATGTTCGACAGTATGGCATTACACTTATGTATATCCATGGAGACAAGCCAAGTAACAGGTCTGATCTATGAAAAGGCAACACCACACAGTAAGAATTAATGTTGTTTTTTTTTGAGCAATAAAAACATATGCAATTGAATAAATGCAAGATTGACAAGTCCATGAGAAGTCTCTATGGGGACAATCAGATGCTGGAGCCCCCACCAAAAAGCCATGTTTTGTCTTAGGGAACCGTACGGCCAGTTTGAAGCGATCCAAAGTGGACCCAAAGTACTAGCTTCCAATGCGATCTGGCTAACTTTGGCTCCCGAAACCCTTTTGAGTGAGATGATTGGACAAAAGAGAACGCAGAAAGACAAGATCGCAAAAAGATAGAAAATAATGAAATGACCATTTCTCACCAAAAGCTGACCTGTTTTTGTGATACACCACCCCTATTTCCCGTGCTTTATATGTTGAGCCGTCATGAATGGTGGAAACAAACAACAAAAATTGGCTAGCGCAGGTTAGCATTAGCTGTTTCCTGTTTATCGACGCATGGTACTCGCTTCAACACCCAACATTTTATTTCTAGTGCAAAATGCATCTAATATTATCCAACCCTAATGCATTACATAAAGAGACGTTAAAATGTAGTGTAGCGGCACAGAATAAGTAAAATAAATACAGAAAAAGTTGAAGATTAAACTGGAAGTAGTTTCTTGTTTTATTCTAGCCACGGGGTCTCACTGCGCCACCAAACTTGGACACAACATCTTTGTGTAGTTCTGAGATCGTCTCATGATTAAAAAGTATAATCCGGGTATTATTGCACATGTTATTTACCAAGAAAACATTTGTTTTTTGTTTGGGTGATGTCAGCTGCTCTTGTAGTGCTCTTTAGCGGGCCAGTCTGGGGGGATCAGAGTAAGTTGAAACGTACTAGTGTGCACCCTTAAGTGACCAGCATTGATTGGCATCTTATGTGGATTCCCCCAATATTGAATCTATTATGTCCCTTCCCGCCAGTAAAATCATTCTCATGAGTCATCAACTTGAGTGGACCCTTTTCTATTTCCTCACAACAAGCTCTCAAATCTTTTTCTGAAACAACATCCTTGCTTCTATAATGCACAGGCGTGTTGAAAGGAACACAGAGTTGTCCTACTTATGCGCTTCCTCGATGTGATTACTGTTCAACATAGTGGTCATGTGATGGCCATTTTTAGCCCGTGTGTTGTTAGGAGCTCTTGATTTCTGCAGACTTACACCTCTGTCGTGTTTGACATGCGACAGACACATCCTACATTTTGGACTTTTACTGCGTGAAGAATATCTGTAAGCGATTGCATGGTAAGATGTTTGCCGCTAAATTGTGTTGACAAGATATTAAAACTTCAAACTCGATATTGATACTGAGGAAAAGGCTTGATACTTGATTCTGATTTGCAACCATAAAATTAGTTTTAATACAATAGAATGTCGTTTTCAACACAAAATAAATAAATTTGACTTTGATATTGTCATATGGTCTTGTACTGGTTCTAATATAGTTCAAGCAGAGGCTTGAACTTCCATCACGTGTGTTGTACGCTGGAGCCACAGCCAGGGAACAACACAGAGACTACAGCGCATCGTGCGTTCTGGACTGAGAAGGTGAAATCGGCTGCAGACTTGCAGATTTTTCAATTTCTTGATATACATCTGCCGCATTCGATAAATTGTTGCTGCGACAGAGCTCCAATCTCTGCAGGACACATTGATAAATTGTCCACTCCAGGGCTCTGGGGATTAGCAGTCGGAATCACAGACTGACACCTTATCTATCTCAAACCTATGGACAAATGGAAACTAATTTGAAATCCAACTCACCTCCCTCTTAGGGCATGGAGGACTTTACGGTCCATCCGGACCAGATCCTCCCGCCACAAGAATTGAGTTTACTTTCCCTCCTGCGTGAATAATGACTCTTATGAACACTTTCTAAACACCTGTCACTTTTAATCTGCAAATATTCAACCACTCACTGCACTTCTCTGATCACTACAACTGTAAATTCCTTGTGTACATAGTCAACTGCCTATTTTTATTTCTATCATCTATAGTAATTCTAAATTGTTTCTTAAATCTGCATTCCTATTTGATTTCCATCACATGTTGTTTTTATTACTCTGATCAGTGTTTTATGTTGCACCTTAATGCCAAAACAAGTTCCTATGTTCCTGTGAATTCTGTTCATTGATAATGGCAATATACCTTTTCTGATTTTGGATTCTGATTATCCTTCTAAAACTATTTGATTTGTGTCATTGATAGAGTTTTAATCCTGGTTTTGGTATTGATTAGTGCGCTGTTTATTGATCCCTTATTGACCCAAACCTCCTCCTACACAGGCCATCCCTAACAGACGAGGTTAGGCCTGATTTTTTAAATAAGATTGTGAGTGGTAAACTGTCTGAGAATATCTGTAAAGACGGGATGATGAGATGGAGTTAAAGGAGCTGTACCTGTTTGTCCCCTAGCCCTTTCCTCTGTTTAGCGGCACAGCTTTATTTGTGTATCAAACTCTGCATTATATAAATCTCTAGCTACGAAGAATGTAAATTGGTTCAATCTGCTCATCTTTTATTGACCAATGTCTGTTTCATTGTTTGATTTTTCTTACTCTCTGTTGGTCAAATCAACAATTTTGTGAAGCCCTGCAAGGCAACTGCTGTTGTGATTTTGGGTTCTACAAAATTAAATTGAATTTAATGGAAATTGGATTGATAAAACATTTAAGGACGGACCGATTCAGCTTTTCACTGGACTGGACTGGACTAGAACCAGCCAGGTCTGAACCAGGACTAACCCAGATCAAACAAAGACTAAACCCAAGACCAAACCAGGTCTAATCGAGTGCTTACCCACAATAAAGCCAGTAAACATGATTTTTATTTTATTTTTTCAAATACTTGGAAGATGGGTCGTGGGCCGGATTAAATTGCTTGACGGGCCTTAGGTTGAATAGCCCTGCTTTAGTATGTGCCGAAACCCGATACCAGTTCAGAGACTGAAAATATGAATTTCCTTAGAAACACAACTAACTTAACAAAACTCATTCCATTATGTTAGGTCAACAATTAGTTATTCTTCAACTACCGCAGCTTTGCGACACATGCTCAAAATGGAGCTGAAAGTTGGTTTGTCCTGGCTCACGGTGCAGGAAAACATTTGTATCATTTCGGGTTATGCATAAAGCAGTGACTCACCAGTTCTCTGACAGGTGAACTGAAGGAGTTATTTAAATGAGCGGCGAAACGCCTTCACTCAAAACTTTTGTGCAGTTGACAGAATTTAATTTTCTTTTGCTGTATAATTTTGGTAGAAGAATTTCACCTGGACAGTATTTTGGAAATTGAGATGTTTCAACTGCCACCCAGGAGTCATTTTAATTCTAAATGGACTGGAGTTAGAAAGCTTGAGATTATATATTGCCATGAGCAAAAACTGGCCCTGGCTTAAGGAAGGGTCTCTAGCCTGAAATGGCTTTGTCTTTGTTATCCGAGGAACCAGTTTTTTAGTAGTTCTCACCTATTGAACCCTGGCTTTTCTACCACTGACCACCCTTGGACCAATGAGGGATTACACTGTCTCCTTTGTATAATTTTGTACTACAGTGGTTACCAAACATGTGCAGAACATAGTGATAGGGACATACTGATCTACAAGGGATTTGTGGTCCACAGCAAGTCAGATTTAGATTTATTTAGGGACACATTTACTCGTGTTGTCCCTTGTTGCTATCAGTTAGTCCTCATTTAGGCATGCTACAGTCTTGTTTTAGACCTGGGTTACATCTGGTGGTACTTCAATAGATGGATATTCTCGTAGGTGGTTTTTAGTATAAAAAGGTTGCAGAACAACAGCTGAACTCTTTTTTTTCCCCTTTAGATCTCTATTTTGTTTATCTAATGATGTTCTCTCTCTCTCTCTCTCTCTCTCTCTCTCTCTCTCTCTCTCTCTCTCTTCAGTACACGGGTCCGGTCCCGGGCGAGCGAGGGGGCGAGGTCATGGGGGGCGGTCGCACTGAGACCTCAGCTCTGAGCGGGACAGGAGGGGGGCGGGCCATCACCACAACCCACAATTCCCAGCGGCCCAACGCCTGCTGCTTCTGCTGGTGCTGCTGCTGTAGCTGCTCATGGTACGACGTGCACACACACACACACACACGCACTCACACACACGCACGGGATACAATGGTACATTTTGGAAACATTGCAACTTTATTTTTTAGTGCATTATTCAAGGGGCACTATGAATTTTTTTAGGGTCCGAAACCTTCTTTTCCCATTGGAGATGCTATTATTTTGCCTGGAATACTTCACAAAACGGCATAACATTTAGGAATCACCTTTAAAAGAAGCAGGTGACTCCACCAATAATAATAAATACAGAAACTGTAATTGAATAAATGGAATGGTTGATATGTTTCTTTCATACTGTGGAACATTCCAGGCAAAGCAATAACATTTTCATGAGTCAATCAGGTGACCGGCCTTCCTGAAAGCCTTAAAGGAGACCTATTCATTAAAATTGACTTTTTGTGACCTTTTAATCCTGTTCTAACATTGTTCTTTCATCAAAAACATACCTGGAGTAGCATTTAGTTTAATTCACGCAAGTTTGATGAATCCTCCACAAAAATGTCCCAGTTTTTTGATCTTCTGTGCTGTTTTTAAGCTCATAGATCATCCCCACATTCGCTCTGAGCATTCCTGATGTCCAATTGTGTTCAATACAACTGAGTGCTTACATTAGCATGCAGGGGGAAAGCTAGGTTTGTTTATGTAATTATGTAATCCCCTCTGCAGCCAGTAGATGGAGTTCAAAGACAAATCCTTATCAGGAAGTCTCATATATATGTAAAATGTGTACTTTCAGTAGTTATTTCAGTAGTTTCCTATTATATTATCAACCTACTGCACCTTTAAAGAAGCGTAGTTTCGAATGACCACCGAAACTGATCCACACCCAGGTCCTGCATGCATCAGCCTGACCCAAGCCCTTTGCACTTTGAGAGCAGTATTCTCCGCTTAACACTAAACTTAAGAGACCTATTATCTGAAATCAACTTTAATGAGCTCTCGACCTTTTGTTTCCTCATCATTAGTTTTCTCAAAGTTGTATTTTGATTGCTTCCGGCATGTTCGAATTGATCCTGTATTGTCCTGCAACTGAGGTTTTCGCCTTCCAAAAGTCTGATCTCTGCTCCGAACAACATGCCTTTACTGACAGTGGTTAGGCTCTTCCTGCGAATTATAAATCACTCAGCAAATTTGTCCCGTGTGACTTGTTCTTCTTACTTTTGAGTCTGAGCGTGCGTCGGAGCATGCGGGCGTGTGAGCGTTCCCTGTCTGAAAGCCCTTTTATCATGTCAGTGTCACTTTCAGGAACGAAGAGGAGCGCAGGAAGAGGGGGAAGAGGAAGAGGATATCGCAGGACACCAAGATGGAGACCATACCAAACTGTGAAGCTTGGTGAGCCCCACACGCCTCGAAGCCAATCGGGTCGACCCAGTGTAAAGTTTAAGCCCTAGCGCGTAACATTTTATCAGAGAAAAAAAAAAAGACTTACACTTTTATTGGTTCGCCTCTCCACAGATCTTGACTAACCTGCTTTTCTCCATAGAGGTTAAATTAAATTATCTACAGTATGGCTTTATATCTCTAATGAAGTTGCACAACACCAGAAATGTTCCGCGGTGGGGCTTTACCGTCTTATTTGCCACCCTGATTCAAATGCAAAATCAACAATATAAAAAAAGGACACTTTTGCCTTATTTGTATAGTTATTGGCTTTTAAATCCTTTTTACCTTTAGTTTTGGCATCTCATGTTTTAGAACTTAGAATAATGTATCTACTAAAAGCACATACAGTACTTTATATCAGTCATGCGTTCGCTCGTCAGGATTTGTGGTAGCACTCTATCTACTGGCAGCAGAGGGAACAACATACCTTTTACCTTTTTTGCATACATTTTGCACAATATTTGTCCTTTAAGTCTTACTAAAACTACCCCATTTTTCAAAATAAATGATTGTCAAACCAAAGATATGCTAAAATAAACCCGCACTTTCATGAACGAGGACAATATGGATAAAACTGATTTTTACAATCCGATCATATTTTTATAATACACGGGAAATGTGCTCATAAGTGGCTACATATGTACAAGTGTTGCACACGTGTGAAAGCACACGTTTCACAAAGTTCAGAAACAAACCTTTACACCCCACGACATGTTTCTGTGTTCAGTTCAACTCTTTTTACAGCTTTTTGACAGTTATCTTTTATACTAACTATTGTAATTCAGTCGTTTTGAATGTCATTTTATGAACAATAGTTGGTATATCGCCCACATCTATAATGCAGCGCTATAGAAAGATGTGAATAGGTTACGTTCATGTACTAGTATTTGTCATACTTTTAGATGGAGGGCAGGGGCTAATCTAACTCTATTGGAGTCACTTTTTCTGAAGAAATATGCACGCTTATATGACAAACAAATGTTATTATTTGTCTGGAATTAACTCCACAAACTTAGTGCCAGTTTTTGTTTCAGTTGCATAGACCCAGTAATTACAGAGATATCGGCCGTACACTGTGGGGATGCCCAACTTTAAACAGCAGCGATTCGTTTTTTCTTCTCCAGCACCAAACCGTCAGTGGAGGAGATGCGTCTGTGGTCCCAGTCTTTTGACAAGCTCATGAAGAACCCGGCCGGTCGCAACGTGTTCCGGGAGTTCCTGCGGACGGAGTACAGCGAGGAGAACATGCTCTTTTGGCTGGCCTGCGAAGACCTCAAGCAGGAGATGAACAAGAAGGCCATAGAGGAGAAGGCCCGCTCCATATACGAGGACTACATCTCCATACTGTCCCCCAAAGAGGTATGATCGTCTGTGGTGGTCTGGTCTCGGCTGTTACAGGATCTGCTATTGGCTGTGTTTGTTTTGGGTTGGACTTTCTTTTTTTTTTTTGGCCTCTTACAGGTGGAAACATTGGAGAACGGAGCATGTTGAAAATGGCATATTAACATTGTTTCTTTTGACACTATGAAGCGTATGAATACATGAAGATGTTTCACAAACATGACGGCAGTGAAAGTGTTTTTCATTCACTCATATGCCAATGAAACAATAAAAACAATATATTTGTTTCTTAACTTGCAAAGGCCGATCAATTTAGGAGGCGCCGATGTTTACGTTGTTTTCATTGTGTTATTTATGAATGACCATTTTCACGTGGTTAATTGAGTTTTTGTTGTTGTGGTTTTTACTTTACATTATTATTATTATATTCTAAATCGACGTAATATTACCCTAAACCAGGGGGTCCCGTATATTGAAACTGTCAAGCTAGTACAAGATTGGCTCCAAAAACCGACCCAGAAAGACACTCTGAGGAAAGGACGGCACAAACTAAATGGGAGGGGACGATTAAACAGGTGTGGCAAATTAGGGGCAGGGCTGTAATCAAAAGCAGGAAGTAAAACCTGAAACAGAAACAAGATAAGTGATTTCAAAATAAAATCAAGCAAAAGGACATGAGACGTGACAGAAACAGACACAAAGTCGAGGGACACGGAGGACGTTCAGTTTGACCGCCTGACGCCTTGTTCTTCACACGAATCAATCTGGGACATTAAAAAAATGCATCACACCGATTGGTCGAAGCGTCACAACAACGGAAAAAAAGCTGGAAAACGTGTCAAATCCAATGTTTGGAAACGCCCAGTCCTCTTTCTCATCCGCAAATGTACAAAGCGCCATTGTGGGCACATTTTTGAAAAACAAAATAGTCCATATTTCTCCTAAAATAAGCCGAAGCGCGGCCGTGCTGCTCTGCGATTGGTTCCAGACCCGCATGTGGGCGTGTGATTGGCCCGTTAAACCACTGGTGCGGACTGCGAATGAAGAGGGGCATCAATAAGATGTCCTAACATGGTTTCTCAGATGGATTCTCAATAGTGCCTAACAAGATGGATTCTCAAGAGTGCCTAACAAGATGGATTCTCAATAGTGCCTAACAAGATGGATTCTCAATAGTGCCTAACAAGATGGATTCTCAAGAGTGCCTAACAAGATGGATTCTCAAGAGTGCCTAAGGGACAAGATGGATTCTCAATAGTGCCTTACAAGATGGATTCTCAATAGGGCCTAACAAGATGGATTCTCAATAGTGCCTAACAAAATGGATTATCAATCACAGTCAGCGCCTAAAAATGATGAAGCATCTCAGCAGTCCGACAGTGCCTAACAAGATGGATTCTCAAGAGTGCCTAACAAGATGGATTCTCAAGAGTGCCTAACAAGAGGGATTCTCAAGAGTGCCTAACAAGAGGGATTCTCAAGAGTGCCTAACAAGATGGATTCTCAAGAGTGCCTAACAAGAGGGATTCTCAATAGTGCCTAACAAGATGGATTCTCAAGAGTGCCTAACAAGAGGGATTCTCAATAGTGCCTAACAAGAGGGATTCTCAATAGTGCCTAACAAGAGGGATTCTCAATAGTGCCTAACAAGATGGATTCTCAATAGTGTGTTGAGCCACTAAAATCGTGAGAATTCATCTTGTTAGCAAGGTTAGCCAATTATAACATTGCAGTAAAAAGTTATTTTTTGTGACTTTGGACAAATTCAGCCATAAAGTCAAAGGGGCCATAGTTTGAACATGCCTGCCCTAAACAATGTAACTGTTTAAAGCAGGGCTATTCAACTTATGGCCCGGGGGTCAGATCAGGCCCTCCAAACAATCTGATCCGGCCCGTGACCCATCTTCCAAAAAAAAAAAAAAAGTGTCTTGTTTTAAGGTTTAATTCTGGGTTAGTTCAAGTTTAAACCTGGTTTGCTGGTTTTGCTGGCTTAGTCCATATTTAATTCTGCTTTAGACCTGGTTTGGACCTGTTTTAGACCTGGTTTGATTCTGGGATCGTCTTGGTTCCGATCTTGTTAGTAGCCTATCGGGCCCAGAGGTCAAAGCCCCTGAGAAATCTGGCCCTCAGGAAAATTAAGTTGAATAGCCCTTGTTTAAAGGATACATATATTATGCAAAATGTACTTTTTGTTCCCTCATCGTGAAGTTTTTTTTATTTTCTTTGCTTCATTCATAATAGTTTTGAAATCCTCTCCCCTTCGAGCATCACAAACACTCCGAGATCTTCTGTGCTGTTTTAAGTCCATACACCATCAGTTTCAGTTCTCGGCGTGATCATGTCACATTGGCTACATCTACACCGCAGGCTGTGACACTCAATTCATGCGACATTGCAAATAAAATACGACTCAAATCAGTTTTCATGTGTGAACGCAACAGGCCTGAAGTGTCTGATGTGCAGAGAACAGTAGTTGTGCTGTTGTCACATTATGAGGAAGTACCAGTTAGCACAAGCCTATAGTCATCTTTATCTTTAGTCTCAAATAGGCAAAAGTTGCTATTTGATCTTTGTCACACTTTACTAAACCAGTTTAAAACTTGCACTTTCTAACTTTGTTGCTGTTGTCTGGCAGGCATTTGAATGTTCCCAAAAATGCGGCGCCTGCAACATTTCAGCACGAGAAGTCAGATTAATGTGACCTGTGTGTTCAGACTGGAGTCAAAAGATCAGGTTCCAATCAGACTTACCACATATGAAAATGGCCTGGGTCACCTTTTGGAAAACCTGATTTGGGCTGTTCACACTGTCAGATCAGTGCAGTGCGAATGTGGCATCACTTCAGGCCACACGCCAACAGGTTTTTCCTTTGCAGATCCAACAAACAATTCTGACTCCAGTCAAACTTGTGTCTGACATGATGAAGATAACTATACTGGGAATGTATACAGTAAATTAAGGCTTAAAATGGCATTAACCTATGAGTTGCTAACCACTTTAGACAGGTTATCCAAAAGAATACTGTAAGTGGGTGGGCCTCTCACCCTCACCCTCCGACAGCTAAACCCTTTTGCTACTTCAGCTTCAAATCCATTCATCCAAAACTTGTACAAATCACAAAAGTACTTTGTGCTACAAATCACAAGAAAACTAAAACACCTGCGTGAGCATGTCGGAGGAAATGTTTATCTCACCTATGTGATTCCCTCTGCAGCCAGTAGATGGAGCCTGAAGTCATTTCCTGGCGTGGGAAACGCCAGAGTGACAGGTCAAATGGCAGTCATTTAGTCTTTTTTAAGCATTTGGGGTTTTTTGGTTTTTAAACATGAGATGTTAACATAAAGGCACAAGAGCATGTTTAAAGGCCAATAACTACAAATGATGCGTATTATTTGTCCTTTAAAGAAGGGTTTCAAACAGATGGGTCAGTCCAGTGAGCCGCTGTTGTTTTGACACAAAACAATGAAATCATGACCTTAACATGTCTAAAACTGATGCCTAGCCTTAAAATGTACACATTAATCTGTATCAGTGTCAGCAACGGTACTCAAATGTGTCCTGAGTCAGTATCGTTACGTTCATCCCGACTGGGAACACCAGATGTTCATCTTGTCCAGTTTATTCTCGGAGCATGTCTGCTGCTGGTTTATTTTTACCTCTCTCATCAGCGCAGCCTGTATTTGGCCGTGTCAGATGCCATAACATTAGAGCGGGTACATTTTCACCTACACTTATCAGCATGCGCGGTGCGAGTGTGTGACAGCAGGGCTCCGTACAGGAAGCAGTAAATTCCTCCTCGGGGCTTTTTATAGGCGCGTGGCATGGGCCGGGCATGGACAGACAGCAGAAGTGTGATTCTGGCTGCGTGCCCTGGTGCCTGTCTGCAGAGCTGACCTTGGGATCAAGTCTACGATCTCGCTGTCTCTCCTTCGCACATTCTCTGTCACTCACTCACTCACTATTACTATCTGTCTCTCCCTTCTTCTTACTCCCTGGTTATCTCTTTACTCGCTTTCTCTCACTCACTCCTTCATTTTGCCATTTCTCTCTGTCCTTCTTCTTCTTTTTCATCTCAGTCGCTCCAGCTCAGTGGCTTCTGTAGATGTCTACCACTAGGGATGTCACAAAATAAAATGTTTACGCACAATTATTGAGACTGTGACTAAACAACAGTTAAATATTGCATTTTCTGTCTTTTCCATTGTCCCGGCATGTTACTGTTCCACAAGTTTTTACCAAACTAAAGGCAAAATAAAGTTAAATGTGACAAAAACAGCCAGATAAATTAAAAAAAGTTCTTTACATGTACGCCTATTTTTTTTAACTGAAATTGTCACGATTATTATTATTATTTGGTTCTTACGGATTATATTGTGACCTGAATAATCCGTATTTACCACCAACATGTGAACGGAATAAATGAATAATCGATACATATATATATTCAATGCATTTCAATACAAAACTCATTGATATCTCCGGATTCTTCGCCCATCACTCGTCCATTCGCCGCAGGTCTGTTCACAGCTTTCCTAGTGGTACAATGAGATGTATTGAAGTGAGTGTGTGGCTTCCTCACAGCACAAAGGTCATGGGATCAACAATAGTGTCCTGTGTGGAGTGTACACATCCACCACATGCTCCTAATGCTGCTCTTGTTATACTCCCGTCTCCTCCCACCGTCCAGAGGCATGTCGCGGTGAACTGCCTCGAGTAGTCAGTGGATTTGAATGGTCGGTCAGTCCACGGAATCTGCGTCGTTTGTGTCCCGAGGGCATTAACGGACCGAAATGTGATCCGTGACGTAACATTGTTTTTATTATTATATTATTTTGTATTAATTTTGTATATAATACATTAAAAAAAATATATATAGGACCAGGGAGAACATAAGATAAGTGAAGAATAAAATTAGAAAAGAAGGGCTGGCGTCCAACGTAAAGAAAGGGTAAAGCATATTGAATCCAAAATAAAAGTACCATTTTGTAAATTTTCTGTTAAATGTGTCTATTTCCAAGTTGAGTCCAAATGTGATTTTTTTGTTTCTTTAAAAATAATATATATATTTATAATTTTATACTAATTTCAATCATATTCAATGTCATAAAATAACATTATTTTATGTAATACATATCATTTTCTACATTGTGCTTAATTTGATGTCATTCCCATTACTATTACTCAGTTACATCATTCCTCCACACAAAAATAGAGAAAACATTTTAAAGTAAATTTTACAATGTACTCAAATATGAAAAGAAACATCCAATTCCAGTAACTTGTAAGTAAGTAATTGTAAATGATCAAAAGTGTTTGATCACTGGGGTGGCCCAAGGGTGGCACCACAGCCAAGTCTTTAGGCTTGTTTCCACTGGTTCACTTTGAAGTGAAGCAGATATAATCAGAAAATCATAATTTCTCACTAAAACGCTGACTTTATCTTCTGATAAACCCGCCATGTTTCCAGTGATGGTAGCTTACATTTTGAGCCGACAGACAAACAAAGCCAGCACACGTTAGCGGAAGCTTTCCTGTTTATTAATGCACGACAATCGCATTAAATATGATATTTTCAGTGCGTAATACATCCAACATCAGCCAAAATCAATACATTGCACAGACATGAGTAAAAGCGCCGTGTAAAGGTGCAGAATGTGAAGTGAAATAAATGCAGAAAAAGCTGACGGTAAACTGTCTTTAGTCTTCAGCCACATCTCACAGCGCCACAAGCTTTACGGTACTCAACGTCTTTCGATGGCTCCTCCTACTGGCATAGTATTGTTCTGTCCAGTACTGCGCTGCTCTTTTCATCTGACTACTTGCTACTGCGCACTACAAAGTCCACAATTCTATGGACGTTGTCGATACTAATTTTCAGATGACCTTGGAGGCATCTTGAAAAGCCCGACGTGGTTGAGACTGTGTAGCAAAACGCGACGCAACAGCCAGGCGATCCCCCCATGGAGACAAGCCTACGATGGATCCCCCACAAGAAAAGTTACATAGTGCACCTTTTAACTGTATACCTAAATGATAATGAGGGTTTTTCTACAAACTGCTTTGACACATGGGCTGATCTTAAATCATTGAATTCATGTTTTTCCTTGTGTTGTCCTCAGGTGAGTCTGGATGCCCGGGTGCGAGAGGTGATCAACAAGAAAATACAGGACCCAACGCCGCACACGTTTGAGGACGCGCAGCTGCAGATTTACACTCTGATGCACAGGGACTCCTACCCACGCTTCCTCTCCTCCAGCATCTACAGGTCCCTGGTACACGGGGGCTCACGGACCTCCTCTGAGTCCTAGTCCCGAGTCCCGGTCCTAGTTCTTGATCTAAGCTTAACCCGCACCAACGCCCTGTTAAAGGTCATCGTTCACTCCCACGACCACACAGCTTTTAGAACGCTCCGAAACACTCCGAGATGTTTTATTACCATTTTTTTTTTTTTTTATTCGACATAAACCCTATTCACTGAAGATATTTTATATTCACTTTCCAGTTGTTTATTTTTCATACTCCATAGTTTCCTCAGTTGAAGGCCCCTTAAAAATGGAACGTTTTCATATTTAATTTGTGTTTGTTTTCCGTAAATAGAATAACTTTAAAACACAGTGACTCTCAAAAGTGTTTTTGAACCTGAGCTTTTAAAACTATATTGTTTGGTAATAAGTATCGACATTATCCATTTAAGGAGAAAATATTGAATCAAAATATTGCAAAATGCCACGAGTCTTCTTATTGACATCGAAGTACGAACTACAACAAAAATAAGGCTTTTTAAAGGTGTAATATACATCAAACTTTTCTGGTCAGGTATTCTCTGTCTCCATGGAGATGTTATTGCTTTGCCTGCAATGATCCACAGTATGGCATGTGGCAGTATTTACTTAAAAACAGGTGTTTTTATTACAAAAACAAAAACAACAACTTGAAAAACAGGTCTGCGTGATTGTCCCGGTAGGTTTCATAGCAATGGAAGGTTTGGGTTCGCTGCTAATCTTAGTAGCTTCTTTAGTTTATCTGACAATCGATTCCCCCGACAACGCCACATATGGTAAAATACATGAGGCCAAGTACAGATGAACTAGTTTGGGAGGCACCATCAGAGGAGACACAGACACAGGTCCCAGAGGAGAGATGAGACAGAGACACCAAACCTCCACCAGGGGCTCCAGCAGTCATGATAAAAGGATACAAAATAAAATAATAATAATAATTGAGTAAATAATAAGTACTTAATATGTGAGTAGTAGAACCAGTATATAAAAAGGCATCAGGAAACGTGTTGGGTAGAAGTAGAATATGACTAGGACATAAATACAAGTCTATAATAGAAAAGTGAATAGAATAAAAACATATGATAAATGCAAATGTAATAATGAATATGTGTCAAAAGTTAAGCTAAAAAGATGGGTCATGATCCTGCTCTTGAAAACCTGAGCGTTATGGGTCATCTAACTCCTATCTGCATACTCTGATGAAGAGTAAGTAACAACAGACACTCCTTAATGTGAACAACTATAGGCTTTATTAGTCTTGGGGTAGTTAGCTCCTCCCTTCAGGAAGCTGTATATACTCACCAGTTCTCTGTCAGATGAACTGAAGATGCTACTTGGATGAGTGTCGAAATGTATTCACTCATTTTGCCTTGAAAAACATGCTGTCAGCGAGCTTGCCTTTGCATAGATCTGGGGGTCTCATTTATACAAGTCGTCTTATTATAGATGACAGACTTGCCGTGGAAAGTCTGTTTGTTGTTTTAAGTTTAATTCCATACCGTCGGAACATTCCAGGCAAAGCGATCATGGACACAAACAGGTGACGGACTTTCCAACAGAAAAGTTACTCAGCGCACATTTAAGTTAGGTTCAGACAGAATTAAGTCATGGCGTTTTGAGGGTTTTGATGCCTTCAAAATCCAGTTTCCCAACCTTTTTATCAGCACCTTTTTCCGTCAGCCGATCAGTATACTGCCTCAAAAAGGATCCCACGTGGACATCCTCATAACTTATTATTAATATTGGTTTTTTTTGGGAGACCGTCCTTGCATTTCACTGGGAGAAAATGGAAAACACATCCGTGCCATGGATTCTACACGAATCCAACCCACAATCACCTTTTAAGAGATTTGGTCAGTGGTGGACAGGCTCCGCCCACTCTCTCGCCTTATTTTATGAATGCTCATTTTCGCGGACATTAGCTGCGAACAATGTGTCATTCCGTTTTTTTTTTTGTTTTTCATATTTCCGTAACTGGAAGAAAAACACACACACACACACACACACACACACACACACACACACAGGGTGCTCATCCATTTCCCTTTACTCATAAAACAGCAAAAGTTATTTTTGGAATTTGAATTTTTTACTTTTTTTGTTTTGGCTGAAGAAACCCACACAGACTATTGGATGGATCCCACTTCCTTCCGACTACTGATTTACAAAAAAAAAAAAAAAAAAAGGACATCTATTTTTTAAAGGAAAACTATTATGTGTGACAAATGAATAATATTTACGTTTTGCTTTATTTTTGTTTCTCCCACTCTCCAATTCCTGTTTTTGATTTTATTTTTGATTTTTTTATGCCAGAATCAAAAAGACTTGTGAGAAATTGTACTGATTTTCATTGAACGCACCGAACACATTGCAATAATCACTGGAGCTTACAGAAACATACTCTTACTACTTGTGTTACTGTACTCAATTGCAGCCCTTTTTGAACTATATACATATTACATTATATATTATACACGCGATAACATGCTTTAGAGCGCTGCAGTGCGTTCAGCGTTCACCCACGGACCAGATGGTAGCCCTTCCACAGAAAAACGCCATTCTATCCAGTCACTTGCAAGTAAAATTCAAACGGAATTGATATTTCTGAAAATGGTGTAATGGTGAGATTCATCTATACTTCTACTAGTACTACTTCTAATGAAAAGTATTACATTATATTATTCAAATGAACAGTTTAAACCAGGCTCCGTGCCGGCCTCAGCGTCTTGAGATTGATTCCTGGCTTTGACAATTTTTCTGAATGTCCTGCATTCTCTCACCCCCATTTTACGCGATACCGTCCTGTCAAATAAGCGAAATGGAAGAAAGCTGGCCACTCCGCCACATGTAGCTCCGCAGGTCTAAAGTCTGCGGTCCGATTAGGTTCATTAGGTCTTTGCGTTTTAACACGTAGGATTCTTACAGTCAGATTACTTGGAGCAGTTGGACGACAGCGCCATCTGCTGTCCGACTTCTTCAGAACTGTATCCCAAGGCAGTGTTGGCCCAGTTCCTTCCAAAACGTAATCAGTGATAGTTACCCGAAAAGTTAGATTACTCATTACTGATAAAAATAACACAGATATACCGTACTTTAAAACCGTTAATCCCAACACTGAGGGTATGAGATAGTTGGTACGCCCCCTCGTCCCGATTCACAGTCCGGTGGGCATGTTTTAGCCTTTCAAGACAGAACTACGAGTTAAGGTTCATCCTTTTCACTTCCGCCCAAACTCTAATGCTGTGATTGGTCAGGCACACAGCGGCCGGGCTCGACCAATTTCCCTTGGAGGATTAATAAAAGTATTTGCTAACAACTGCCACTTTTTCACAGTATTATATCACAAAATAAAATGTATGCTTACAAGCGGCCGTATTGAGTACAGTAACACACATGTCCTACACGCACACGTCCAATCACAGGCACTGCTGCTGACGACCTCTGCCTCTGTGACCTCTCACCTCTGACCTCACCACTGTTCGGCTGCCTGCTCGAACGCTGCCTCCTGATTGGCTGCAGGGTCCGCCGGGCTGAGATGTGGTCGGTCGATTCAGGAAAGGGGAGTGGGAGGAAATCCCAGGTGCA
Organism: Chaenogobius annularis; assembly: GCA_015082035.1. NCBI lineage: Eukaryota > Metazoa > Chordata > Actinopteri > Gobiiformes > Gobiidae > Chaenogobius > Chaenogobius annularis. Next base: position 123,955 of record BJKM01000789.1, read on the forward strand.
AAAAATATATGTAAAGATATTATACAGTATATATGATAAACTACATATAGAAGTTTATACTAAAAATGAGCAGACAGGAGACGAAAGCTGATGACAGATATATGTTTCTGCAAATTCATGAATCGCTTGTTTTGAAAGGTGCAAGATCTCCATGGAGATGTTGTTTTGCGTTGTTGTCCCGCGCACTATGGCATTAATTTTAACAATCTTGCATTTTTATATTAGACTCCCTTGAATAACATGCATTCCTTGCTGTCAGCAGACTCGCCTCTCCACAGATCTGACCTGTTACTCGGCCTGTAGTTGCCATCCGCTCGTCTCCATGGAGATCGACACGTTTAAGGCCTTACGGGGGAACAAGCAATAACATCTCCATGGAGACATAGTGTGTCTAAATTTGATTTGATTTCAAACCAAACTAAAAAATATTGCCCTCTACAGGTTATTCTGTGTAAAACCTGCTAACTCTCTAGTTAAAAACAAAGGATTCTTGTATTTCAGACTTCTCTCGAATATTTAAAGGTGCAGTGTCGGGTTTTTCCCGTCTTAAAAATGTGGAAAGACAAAACCAGTGTATTTTAGCGGTCCACATGTGTCGCTCACTTCCCTAATGCCGTCTGAGCACCCTAATTATTCTGCGCCATGAGTTTGTAAGCAAACTTTCAGAGATTAGAGCAGAGTTTACTGTCACGCTAAAGCTAACACACATTAGCATGCTAACAAAATGCATAAAACGCTCTAGAATTAGCTGCAAACAACACGCCGCAGTCTCCTTTTAACACTTAGGGCTGCTTTTACAATATATCTGTACTGGGGCAAAGCAGATTTGACTTTATTACATGAATCGCGTACAGCCCCTTAAATGTTCCTAGATGTGTGTAAAATGTGCACTGTGTATTGAATCTTGATTTTTTTTTATTTTTTTTTTTTTATGTGGCAAATCAAAACCCATTTATTTTTTCAGAAAGAATTGCAATAATGATATTTTTACTAAGTCAAAATGAGCTTTTATTTGCAGAGCCATCCTTTGGACATCAGCGCGTTGACTGTATATGGTGCAGAAGCCTTATAGACGCCTGATATAGTGACTAGTTTGCCCCGTTTTTGTCTCCTGTCTGCTACGAAACAGGATATATCGATGTGACCAGTGCTTCACGGGAATGATGGGGAATGTAGTTACCGATGTTAGCGGTTCTCTGCAGAGGCGGGCAACACCACAAAATACAGAAGAAAAACAATGTTTGAAATATATATATTTGAAAGCTGGTTATGACCTAGACAGACTGGTGACTCCGAATGCATTTATCTTAGTATTGTTAATGTTATTTATTTCATATTTTGTTAAAACTGTGATTCTAATTGTACATATATAAACTGAAACTTTGAACATGCAAATAGAGCTGTGTTTTCATTTGAGTGTGAAATATTATTTGTAAGACTACATGACCATTTTGAAGCATTTCCCGTCTGTGTTCTCAGATATAAATCAAGCCATATTAACGGAACAATTGCTGATGTACTCACAAAAACATTTTACATTATGTTAAAGTAGTTTGGACACAAACATTACAATCAGAAAGCCAAACAAGAGCCTCACAAAAAACTCCAAAGGGCTCTGTATGATCATACTCATAGAACTACAGTTACATTAGGTTACATTACAGCTTGTGCTTCGACTTAGTAAATGAAGAAGCTCCTCCCACTGGATAGTTACTGACAGCAGTGCCCTCAACGGGGTTCAAGAAGGACTAAATACTTTTGCTACTAAACTGCACAAGTCCTCCCCCCTTCACTCCCCCCTTTAGTCCTCCAGACCCCTTCCCTCCTCCCCCCTTCACTCTCCCCTTTAGTCCTCCAGACCCCTTCCCTCCTCCCCCCTTCACTCTCCCCTTTAGTCCTCCAGACCCCTTCCCTCTCCCCTTCACCTCTCCCCTTCACTCTCCCCTTTAGTCCTCCAGACCTTCCTCCCCCCTTCACCTCTCCCTTTAGTCCCCTTCCCTCCTCCCACCCCTTCACGTTCTCCCCTTCACTTGTCCTCCAGAACCCTTCCCTCCTCCCCCCTTCACTCTCCCCTTTAGTCCTCCAGACCCCTTCCCTCCTCCCCCCTTCACTCTCCCCTTTAGTCCTCCAGACCCCTTCCCTCCTCCCCCTTCACTTCCCCTTTAGTCTCCAGACCCCTTCCCTCCCCCCCTTCACTCTCCCCTTTAGTCCTCCAGACCCCTTCCCTCCTCCCCCTTCACTTCCCCTTTAGTCCTCCAGACCCCTTCCCTCCTCCCCCTTCACTCTCCCCTTAGTCCTCCAGACCCCTTCCCTCCCCTCCCCCCCTTCACTCCTCCCCTTCCTTCACTCTCCCCTTTAGTCTCCAGTCCTCAGACCCCTTCCCTCCTCCCCCTTCACTCTTCCTTTAGTCCTCCAGACCCCTTCCCTCCTCCCCCACTTTCACTGCTCCCTGTTAGTCCAGCTTATAGGTTTGTGTTATGAGGGGGGGGACGCTTTAGGTTGTGTTATGAGGGGGGACGCTTTAGGTTGGTGTTATGAGGGGGGCGCTTAGGTTGGTAGAGGGGACGCTTTAGTTTGTGTTATGAGGGGGGGGACGGCTTTAGGTTTGTGTTATGAGGGGGGGACGCTTTAGGTTTGTGTTATGAGGGGGGGGACGCTTTAGGTTTGTGTTATGAGGGGGGGACGCTTTAGTTTGTGTTTGGAGGGGGGGTGTTATGTTTGTTGTTAGGGGGGGGACGCTTTTAGGTTTGGTGTGTTATGAGGGGGGGGCGCTTTAGGTTTGTGTTACGCTTTAGGGGGGGGACGCTTTGGTTTGTGTTATGAGGGGTGGGGCACGCTTTAGGTTTGTGTTATGAGGGGGGGGGCGCTTTAGTTTGTGTTATGAGGGGGGACGCTTTAGGTTTGTGTTATGAGGGGGGCGCTTTAGGTTTGTGTTATGAGGGGGGGACGCTTTAGGTTTGTGTATATGAGGGGGGGATGCTTTAGGTTTGTGTTAATGAGGGGGGACGCTTTGGTTTGTGTTATGAGGGGGGACGCTTTAGGTTTGGTTATGAGGGGGACGATTAGTTTGTGTTCATGAGGGGGGGACGCTTTAGGTTTGTGTTATGAGGGGGGGGGGATGGCTTTAGGTTTGTGTTATGAGGGGGGGGGACGCTTTAGGTTTGTGTTATGAGGGGGGGACGCCAGTGTCACTCCTGGTATTGTCATGCGTTGCATAAGGAAAGATTAGACACAAATCCACATATGAAACCGCCCGGTCCCGTACGGTTGTCGGGCCGACCTCCTCCTCTTCTTCTTCTTCTTCCTCTGAACACTTCACGTCATTTGCTTGGTTGAATGGAGGTGGCGACTCTCACCGCACTCCGGCATTGCCCCGGAGCGGAGTGAACTTTGGTCTACTTTGCATTATGTTGACACTGGGGAAAAAAAAAAAGTTGGCAAGAGTTAGTTTATCCTGCAAATACAAACGTGCCCACCGCCGTCTGGGCCGATGGGCTGTTTTCGGGGGTCTCGGAGATTGTAGAATCAAGAAACGGTTTATTGCCTTTGTCGGTGAACAACAATTCGCGGGGCAGGAACTTGCAACATACAACGATGAACAATGATAAAAGCAAGATATATCACATAAGGCATGCATTAAAAAAAATACTAATACTAATAGGATAATTACATACACAAAATATACAGTTAGAAGTTACTTTTAGTTTATTAGTTATTAGTTCATGGTGATATTCTGTGTAAAGGTTTTGAGTTTTAGCCCAAGTTTTGAGCAAACAAAATGCATAAAAATCCTTTGAAAAAACATATTTGACTCTAATTGTTATAATAAATATCACTAAGTTAAAAATAGATTGAATTAAGTAGTATTCATCTTGATTTGAGTATATTTTGACTTTCTTAAAATATGATTTGCCAGTGAACAAGTACATCTTAACATGTTATTATTTAGTGAAGTAGCATGTTTTTCCTCATTTCAACTTAGAAAACGCTTGTATTTTCCGATATTTATGCTTGTTCCATTGGCAATCTTACTTTAAAGTACTCAAAATATACACAAAACAAGAGAAATACTACTTATTTCTCGTACTTTTTAAACTTCCAATGTACGATACACTTTTCCTGCGTAAGTACATTCTAAAAGTGTCTTTTGTTGTTGTTTTTTTTTGAGTACTGCGTGAGTCCTGAGTAAGTATTCATATAAACGTAACTGATCTTAGAAGAAGTGATGGAGTCTCTGGGGGGGGGGGTACAGTAGGTCCTCTCCCCCTACTGGATAACTGCTGCATGGGTAAGGTGACCAGACGTCCCTGTTTAGTCCCAGTTTTGAGCACTGTGTCCCAGGTCCCAGCAGATGTATCCAAAACCACTGATTTGTCCCAGTTTTATTCAGGACATGTCCCAGTTGTCCCAGTTCTGACCACTTTGAGACCTGCCAACAGTAAAGAAGGGAATATAAACTGGAGAAAAATCTATCTTTAGAATAACCAAAACACAAAGGATGCTCTCGTTTCCACACTGGAATCCAACCCGGGTGCGTCCCAGTGTGGAAATGGGAACATCTGGTCACCCTATGCATGCAACACGGTATTTAAACCCGACCGATGCAGCGAGGGGCTTCTCAGAAACGAATCTACAGCAGATCTGAGCCGCAGTGAGGGTGTTTGGGACGAGCTGGAGGGGGCTTTGTGCAGCGGTCGCTCTCTCACATCATCAACACAAGATCAGTGTGAGGAATAATGCAAACACTGGAGGGAAATCAATCTTTTGTAATATTGCAGAAGCTCATTGAAACGATGCCACAGCGAATGTGAGCCGTGATCAAAGCTAAAGCCGGTCCTGCAAACTGTGACAAAGACTTTCACTTTTAATGTTTTCAGTGCATAACCGTGAATAAAAACAGTCAAATATAAACTATGCTAAAAAAAAAAAAATAAGTCATGCATAAAATAATAAAATGGACTTGAATACATAATATATACAGCGACTCATGATTATTTCTATTGTGCTTTGAGACTTTAAATGCGTTTCCTTATAAGGGCTGAAGGCTTCTTGAAAGAGATTACTTACGAATAAAGTGTATTACGGATGAAACTCTGAAATTCTTGACATTTTTATGAAATAATGCTGTCGTCTTTGTTCTGAAACCGTCTTATCGCATGCGTTTTAGAGCCCAGATAACGATGATTAAAGCGGTTAATAGGGTTGCGCATCAACTGCAATTAGGGGGTCGGAACCTCACACACGGTCTGTACAATTACAGAAAGAGTATTTCTACACGATACTTTGTTAAGTTCCTGTAAAATCCTTGAAACGTAGCCATCATCAGGAACATCCCCGTGATCCTTCTCATGTTTCCACAACAAACACGAGGCCTTCTACACCTCAGCTTCTGCAGCCATCCCACCTCAGTACTACGAGTTCCAGGCTCTGACAATGTGCTGTATGTCCCCCCCACCCTCCCCCTCCCTATGTGTTCCTTATTGAATGTCTTTGAAAGTCCTTGTGATGGTTAGATATGTATTTTCGGGGTGTTTGGCGTGCCCGTCGTTGCCCCCTGCTGTCTCTGGGCAGAAAAATAAGCCTTGTAACATGTAACAGACCCAAAGACAACTTTCCTGCGAAACCCTGGCACTTTTTAAAATATATTTGGCAGTGAAATGTTTTTGGATGCGATTATACTGGGAGAAAAAAGAAAAAGGAAACGAAAAAGAAAAGACGACTGGCGAACTGAGGCTATAACTAGACACTTTTATTTCTTCTATTCGACCGGGGTTTGTCAGACTTTTCTTGCCGTAAACTTCAGAAAAGTCAGTTCAATTTATTTTTGTAGTGGACGAAGATTACACAATGTTCAAAGGAAGTCAGCAGTGTCCTTAGACTAAATCTAGACAAAAAACTACAAAACCTCTTTGGGATAAAGTAGAAACCTCGGACCGCCAGGCGCGTGACGTTGCTGTGACGCGTCGTGCCGGCGGGTTTACGCGGTCTTCCTTCCGGCAAAGGGAGGGACGACAGCGCCCTCTGCAGTCAGACTTCTTTCGAAAAGTATCCCAAGTACGAGAAAGCAACAATGCCCCCCTCGTCTCGGTTTAGTGTACTATGGCATGTTTGTGGATTTAATCTGTTTGGATTAAGGCTACAATTGTTTACACTTTCTGGCCATTTGACTAATGAAAATATAGTCACGCTAACGGCTAGCATGTTTGACGCAAATACGGTCAAATGCTGAAACTACTCTCACTGCAAATAAAACTAAATCTAAAATATTTGCTTTTGTTTCAGATTCTCTTCTTGAAAATAGACGACGACCATCGCAACGAAGGCCAAAAAGGGTTTTTTTTTGTTTGTCAACAGAGATGTGCAATTTTAGTTTGTTTTCAGATGCTTTTTTTTCCATCCTATAAATTATTATTTTGAAAAAGAAACCACTCAGGTATTTTTTAATCCAAGAGCAAATTTAATAGAAAATGCAAAATATGTGGTATCAAAGTTTGGAAAAGAAAGGCAGTGTTTACACAAGGCCTCGGTACAATTTCTTTTTGATGCGGCTTTAATCTTTATCTACATCCAAAATAAGAGCGCTTCATACAAAATAAACAGAATTACTGATTAGAACTGGCACATTATTTCTTCATATATTACATCTTCATAATTTATTGAAATGTTAATCATGGGAAATTATGGGGAAAAAAAAGAAAAAGAAAATAATAAACACATTTTCTGTTGGTTTTTTTCATCCGTGTGTCAGTTCCCTTTAAGTCCGGAGGAAAAGTGATTTTTGAGTTTTCAGCAGAACTGCAAAACAAGACAAACAGACCAAAGTTTGAGCCGATTATTCACAAACCGGACATTTAAAACAGCAGTAAGAACAAGGGCTTCAAGCTAATATTTCACTTCATTAACCGTTTTTTTAAATATAAAATGTTCTCCACAAAGACATACAAATCAGCCCTTTAAGTATCTTCACATGTAAAAATGTTTAATGACAAAAAAGAAAAGATAAGAAAGGTTCAATTAAACCCAAGTCTTCCACCGGCCCGCGAGCGACTTGCTGCCGCTCCGTTCACACAACCAGACCGGTCCCTTCACCTTGACACAGAGTCAGCAGGAAGTAACCACGAGGGGGCGGGGCTAGAGCTGGAGAGGTTAAAAAAAAAAAAAAAAAAAAAAGACAGCCAATCGCATGTTTGGGAGAGGGTCATAAGGTAAAGTAACAGATGCCACAAAAAACAACAACAACAAAAAGTTGGTTTTCAGAGTTTTCCGGTTTTCATTCGCTTTTTATCACAGAAAGTCGGGATTTATCATGTCACCGATTATAAAAAAAACCCATTTGTTGTAGTCATCCTTCCCAAAAGCTAAACGTTATTGATTTGTTTCGCCAATCTGCTGCTCTTACAATAAAGGAAAGGGACATTAAACCCCTAAAAATGCAACAAAGTGTTCAAATGTTTAAGATAAATTGACAAAACACAAACTTTAAAACACACTTCCTGGTCACGACAAAAAGGTTCAATTATCATTTCACTCGCACAGGTTCAATAGCGGAGTGTACACAGAGCATTGAGCCACAAAAATCAATGTAGAGATTGGTTTTTGGGATCGACGTTCAACATTTTAGATTACTTTTTTTGTTTGGCAATTTACTTTGAATTGTTCATTTCCCACATAATTCCCTCCGTTACCACACTCCGGAAGCTAAACGCAGTCTTTATTAATTGTGGGGAAACATGAGGGAAAAGTGATGTGAGGCGCATGTGTAAAAAAGGTACAGTCTCTGCCTCCCTCTTGTGGACGTAGGCGTTACTGCAAAACTGCATTCACTGCGAGCCAAAATCCCGGTTACATATTTTACACTGTGAATGTGGATGCAGTATTTAAACATGAATAATGCAGAAATTATTATTTTTTTTCCTCCAGTTTTTTTTAAATAAAACTGAACAAGAAAAAAATAAATTGTCCAAATGTAAATTGAAAGGCAGTATCATATGAAAAATCAATGAAATATTTTTTTGACAAAGAACGTTTTCCTTTTTCCTATTTTTATCATTTCGTTTTGTTCTGTCCTTGTATTTTTTTCCTCTTCGTCAAGTGGATCTACAAAACCTCATTGCGCCGCTGAACCATTTTCAAATGAACATTCGCAGTTTACTCCCGTGTACCGCGTGTGCGTTTACCTTCCATCTGTTGCCGCAGTTGTTGCACACGACGAAGGTGGTCATGGGTTCATCAGCGCTGCGAGTCTGCACCTGGGACACAGCAGCGCGCACATTCAGGGTCAAAGCTGAAACAAGGTCTGAAGCACAAGGGGTTAGTTTAAGAAATAAAAAGGACATATTATTATTATTGTGGGTTGTTGCTAAAGCGCAACAGATGCTTGGGTCATTGTGTGAACATAACAGTCAACTAAACTGCTTTTTTAAAAATTAATTTTATTTGAGAGATAGACATATATATCTCAAGTTGAATTTTCTCAGAGTGAACATAATGGCCATATTGGCTGTCAGAAAGACCTCGGGGTCGGCATGTCACCCATTTCAAATTTTAGTGACGCGATTGTGAGGACATTTACATCATGACCAAAACAACAACAAAATCCAGACTTTCCACATTACTGCTCCTGAATGTGTGACCTGCTTTACGAAATCAAACTTACAGAATGGATCAATTTGACTTAAACAGCTAAAGATAAAAAAGCACTTTAAATTTAGGTTTACTTTTTGGATGAAAGGGTGAGCAGAAAGGGCTTCAATTTACTTCTAGTCACATTCCTTTTAATTGAACTGGAAAAAGACCTAATTTAATTCGGAAATTGTTACAAACTTTTTTTTAAAAAAAAGTCACAAAAAATTTAAAAAATATTCTAAAAATGTTGCAATTAAATTTTTCTTGTCTTTACAATTCTATTGTGACCTAAATAATCACGATTATCGATTAACCTAATCTTGACATCCCTACCTAGGGGGGAACCAAAATGTTCTTTCCGCGTTTCAAGACGTCCCCTTTGACTGCTGCATATTGTCCCCCCCACTGCTGGGCAGGTAGTGAGAATGGCGTGCGTAATGTAAAGAGTATTTGGTTGTGTTAAACAATGCCCAAATATATATTGATCTTTATCTTTGTTGCTGATGGCTTATGCACATTATTCTAAAAATATATATCAGTTACTTCTGCAACCTGAGTTCTATGACTCTTATATTGTGATTTTATTTACGTTTCCTTTTAGTTTGGATTGTAACTAACTCAGGCTTATCGTCTTTCTGTTCTGCTGCGTATCAGAAGACAGTATTTAAGTATTTACAGTACGTCATTCGTGTCTCCCCCGGCCCACTCGCTCCGCTCCGGCCGGTCAGTTAATGTGGGCGTCTCCACGTTGGCCCTTCACCTGGTTGTAGGTGCAGTTCTTGCTTTTGCACTTGCTGCACACAAACATGTCGGTCTCGGTCCCGCCCACTCGGGACAGCTGGTGCTCGCGGATCGACTCTTTGGTCAGAGTCTCGCGAATCTGCTTCAGCTCCGCACTGGCCATCTCCTGAAACAAACAAAAAACAAACAAAAAAAGAGTTTTCAGATACGTTTTTTCCATTTAATTGTTGAATTTTTTCCCTCTTTTTACGAATCTGTGCATGTGGAAATTTTGATTCCAAAGATATTTTTTCACAATAGCCGTCACATAAAAGCAGTGGTTCTCGAAATGGGGGGGTCGTGACGCATGAGCTGGGGGTCCCGGCATGATTTCATAATGTAATTTTACTGTATTAAAGCCATTTTGGGTCAAATAACAAAATCAAGTAGAAAACAAATATATAATAAACCTAAATTTAGAAGGTTTACAATTTGAAACGATTACAGACATCCATTTTATTTTACTGGGGGGGGGGGCCTTTACTCGGGGGGGCCTTTACGAGCCTTTACTCGTTTCAGTGGCGCCAGATTAAAAGGAAAACGCAGTACAACGCAAACGCTGCCCACACACAAGGCTCCCGGGGGGCTCCGACGTGCCGTCATCACAAATGCAGCGCGCAGACATATTAAACTTGAGTGTTCGACCACGTTATAATTGTTTTTCTCATTCGTGTTTGAGCGGAAAAAGATCTGGCAACCGCCGAGCAGCGTTCCGGCAACACTTTATATGTTTGGATCTGGCAACGAGACTAGAATTCATTCAACTTAAAACAACAACAACATTTTGATCCAGCGCTACTGTCCCGTCTGAATGTGCTTCGGAGTTCTGATGGTAAATTACAGCCTTCCAGTTCAACCAAAGCGGCAAAACTGGATTATTTTGGTCGTTGTTTTTAGATCAACATAAATCCCAATCAGCCATCGATTATAATAACTAAAAGCAGCAGACAAAAGCATAATCTGTCTTCTTGGATAAAAGGCTCGCGCTACATTAGGTACAGCCGCTCTACTGTCAAAGTATTGAAAGCCCGAGAGCCGTTTTGACCCCCCCCCTCCCGACCTCTGCGGTCATGCTGGCGATGCGCTGGGGGCCGGTGTGTCCGCACAGAACGTTCCGTCGCAGGTCTGGGTTCTTCTGGTCCTTCAGGTTGGAGATCCGGCTCCGGAGGCGGCTCTTGTACTTCATATCCGTGCACTTGAACTCCTGGTAGATATGTGAGCGCCGTGTTCAGGACGATGCAGTTTGGTTTTTTTAAAGTGACGTCATTATTTATACACATCGATCTATTGCGGAACAGTGGAAGGATATAGTCCTCAATTTGTGCTGCCAGGTGAGCACAGTCAGTTCCATAGGATTTGTAGTCTCCTGTAACAGCACAAGAAAGAAAAGCCATTAAGAAGTCGTTAGTCCAGTCTGTGTGTGTGTGTGTGTGTGTGTGTGTGTTCCTTGGCCTTAAACATCTGAGACGAGCAGCTGCAACCAGACCAGAGTTTCATAAAACCCGTTCAATAAACCCAGGCTTACCGTCTTGACTGACCAAAAACAGTCAAAATTAAATCAAGAATTCAACCCTGCTTCAAGCTAAAGTGGGTTTATGAAATCAAATTAAGCCTCCAAATGAACCGTCAATAACAAGGAAGTCACATGACTGAGGCTTTCGGCTTGAGTGAAATCAGAAACGTGTGTGAGAAGAAAACATCTCATACGCAAGTTCAAATCACACTGGAAGGAAACGCTACATTTGTAATACATTTAAATCCCCAGTAGATGGCAGTATTTCGAAGCTTCATTTGGTGGATCTTTGAGCCGAGACTGGCTGGTTCACGCGCTGCTCTCATGTTCGGTTCGGTAACCCTCGTTTAATGAAAAAAAAGAACAGATTATTAGGCCGTTGGTCCATCCGTCGTCGGCGTATAATCAACTCTAATCTACGTCTCATTTTTGAACATTTTCTAGTTTAGTTAATTTTAATTATTTGTTGAATGAAATACGACTCAACTGTAATTGGTTTGAATCGGGCCCTTTTCCTGTTAAAAAAGGTTGCAGAAGAAGTTTATGAAACCGAAATGGCATCAAAATGAGCAACTTGAGCCAAAAAAAAAGTCAGCCATTTTTATGAAACGGCCCTCGGCTCTGTGAAGCGCGAGCCTGCTCAAAAAAAAAAATAAATTGCTTGTTTATAGAGGTACTTCTGGGGCAATATAAACCTCTTTATAAGTGAATACTAGCTAAGATATAGTTTAAATGGCATCGAGTGGGACATTCCAGGCAAAGCGAGCGGCCCTCTCCAGAAGAGTCTACGTTCACAGATTCTGCTGACGGCCCGTTCGTGCACGTTGAGCAAAGAGTCAAATTTCTTCTCTTAAAAGTTCTAGATGTTGGAAAAAGCCATTGCTCACATACTTAAACGCATTCCGAGTATCTAATTATTCAATCCGATGAGTTGATTAGTGCTCGTCACAACTTTCAGAGGCCAGAGCAGAGTTCACAGTCACACGAACGCTAACAAACTTTAGCATGGCAACGGCGCGCTGCCCGCTTCTGAGAATGAAAACGCCCACCACGTAGATGCAGACAGCGCACCCTAATGGATGCTTTTACAATACATCTGTGCTGGTGCTAAACAGTTAAGACTTTATTACATGAAATGATTGGATACTGCCCCTTTAAATAATAAAGAATGTGTTTAATATAGGGCTTTTCTAAACGTTTAATGTTGCTTTACAGTTTGGTGCATTATTCATTTCCACTCACTCTCAGCGCGTGGTTATTCTTTTGACCGGACCCTCTGACCAGACAAAGCACTGTGGACCCTCTAAAGCCCCACTAGGATGTCCCGCCCCCTCCCCCAGGTTGGGAAAACCTGTAAACTAAGTCTCTCAGTGCTGCCCCCACAGTTTGGTATGGCCACCTTGTCAAAAACCACTCGCTCACGATGGCTAAATAAAGTTGCGCTGTCTAACCGTCAGTCTGGAGCGCGGCCACCAGAAGTTCTCGACACTTGTTGCGGACGCCGTCGGTGGTGACCGGGGCCGGGGGGAAAGAGGTCATCCGAGAGGGAGCGGGCGTCTGGGGCTCTTCGGATTTGCAACTGGGAAACGGTGAAAAAGGAAACTTTTAAAAATGGACATTATTGTGAGACGAGTCAACCCCGCGTCTACTCAAACCTCTTCTCGTGGCCAGTGTCTTTAGATGTGGATGAAGACCTCACCGGAGACTCGGCCTTTGTCTCCTTTTCCTCTGACTTTTTCTCTGCACCGTCTGAAAGAAACGTAAAAACAGGCATAAAAAAACCTTACATTTATTCTTTTTCTTAAGTGTTAATTGTGTTTTGTTTAATTTTCTATCTCTTATTACTTTTGTCTTCATGTTATACAATATCATGCCATGTAGAGATAATCCAGAAGCAGTACAATTAGTTCAACAGCCTTCACTACACATTTACCTGAATTCAGAGCTCGTTCTTCATTTACACTGCAACATTCCTTAAATGTTTAGCAGGAAGATCACATACCAATCAGTTTCTTCCAGGATTTTATGAGAACTTTGGCCAAAGTCTGGACCTCTTCATCTGTGCTTAGCTTCCTCACAGCGTTCACAGACATCCCCACTCTTGTTGACTGCATGGGGTGAAACAAACAGAACAGTTTAGAACAGAACGTAAATGGGAACAATGCAGGGGCCAGCAATGAACCTTGTGGAACACCTGGAAAATAAAGGATTGTTTCAACTGGTTCGCGTAAGTTATCTCTGGTTGTGATAAACCAGAGATAACTTACTTGTTAAATCAATGTATCCTGCCACTGAAGAGTTTGCCAACAACCTCAGTGACTTGAGCTTGGCTGATGAACGAGTCAGCCTCCGAATCCTCCGTCTCTTCTTCCTCTTTGGAAGACATGACAGTGGGATTGAGGAGGTCCTCAAAGTATTTCTTCCACCGTCCGAAGACAGTCGAGAGTCTCCACCCACACCATATACGGTGTTGGTGACGCACTGCTTCCCCCCTCTTGAGGTGCTGGACGGTTTACCAGAATTTCTTTGAGGCCTAGCGATAGTCCTCCTCCATGGCCTCCCTGAACTCCTCCCAGCCCCGGGTTGTTTGCCTCCAAGACAGCACAAGCCGCGGTGCTCTTGGCATGCTGGTACCTGTCAACCTCAACCTCAGGAGTCCCATAAGTCAAAGAGGCCTTATGGGCGTCCCTCTTCAGCCTGACGGCATCCCTTACTTTCGGTACCCACCACCAGGTTCGGGGGTTGCCGCCACAACAGGCACCTTGCAACTACAGCTTTGAGCAGCCGCATTGACGATGGAGGTGGAGAACATGGTCCACTCTGACTAAATGTCTCCAGCCTCCCCCGGGATCTGGGAGAAGCTCTCCCCGAGGTGCGAGTTGAATACCCTGCCTACAGAGGGCTCCGCAAGACGTTCCCAACAGACCCTCACAATGCGCTGCCAAGTTAGTCCGGCTTCCTCCTCCGCCAGTGGATCCAATTCACCACCACCAGCTCTGCCCTTCTCTTCAGAGTGTCCAAGATACAACAACAAAGTCGATCATTGATCTCCAGCCTAATGTGTCCTGGTGCTATGTGCACTGATGGACACCCTTGTGCGCAAAACATGGTGGTCATTAAGGACAAGTCCAATACTGAACACTGCTTGCATTCAGATCGGGGGGCCATTCATCCCGATCACCCCTCTCCAGGTGTCACTGACGTTGCCTACGTGGCAACAGAGAACCCAGCCACTGTCAAGTACCCCTCCCAAGTACTCAGACCGGTCCCCAACCCGTTCACCAGGGTGAACTCCAACACATTGGGGCCATAAGCAAGCCCACACCAGCCAGCCACCTCGAGAAGAGGAGTGTCCAGCCCCTCTCGAGGAGATGGGTTCCAGAGCCCGAACTGTGCGTGGAGGTGAGGGAGGTCCAGGGAGGACGGCCCCACATCGCTCCTTTGGGGTGTGCCCGGCCAGGCCCCGTGGGGAAAGACCCACCACCCTCAAATTACACACAGTTGAACAAGAATATAACGAAAGATGGAGAAGTTAGTCTTTACCTGCAGTGTCTCCAAAGACATCTTCATATTCTTTAATTCTTGCAGTAAATCCAGAGCTCCTTCCTGTAAAACAAATCATATAAAACGACATTATAGGTTAACCCTGCGACGAGCGGGCCCCTGCCCAGGTGTACATGATGTTTTACTCACTCACAAAGCTTGATAACAAATGTATATACTCTCACACGTAATGTAAACATGTTAAAAGTAAATGGTGTTTTATGCGTTTGGTAAATCATTTAACCTCCTCTCTCTGACAGTCACAGGGAAGAGTCCGCTTGAAAAGGAAAACAACTGGCCTGAAACGAGGACACAAATTCCGGACTGCAGTCTGGACAAGCATTGTTGTGGTCGAGTCCAGAACACAACTGCAAATTTAAAAACCAAAAAGATAAACATGCCATTGTCCAGCCCTTATCGAGCGAGGCCCATCCAATCATCATACAGTAAAAACAACAAAGCCGAGTAAATCTCTCATATCAATTTTGCTGATAAGGAAAAAGGAGGTATTGCAGTAGGCAGCGCTAGAGGGGTCACTGGTGGCACGTGCGAGGTGAAAACGTCTCACACAAGTGCGAAAAACTCAACAGTCGTGTTAATGTACTTTGAGGTGCGAAGGCCAACGCGCCAGAAATATCCTTAAACTGCATTTTAAAAAGGACGCACTGTGCAACTTTTCTGGCGGAGGGTTTACCACGTCTCCAAGTAACGCTTGTGCCTGAAATGTTCCACCGTGTGGCTTTAAATGCATCTTTCCTACGAGGAGTGCCGCAAGGCCAAGTTAAAAGGTCAGATCTGTGACGAGGCAAGCCCCGCTTCACCGGGAGAACGCGCGTCGGTCCAAGGCACGTTTTTACGAATTAAAAAAACAGCTGTAATTTGAACAGCGCGAGACAAGCGGACCCTCCACCAGAAGCGTTCGAAAGTCAGTGCGCTAGAAGCTACTTTTGGACACATTTCACGCGATCGGCCCGAAGTTCAAGCCCTTGTTCTGAATCCTGTCCACGTCGACGCCAAAAAACGGCCATTATCTTTCATTGGAGTGCACAAAGCTCACCGACGGGCTCCTTCTCTCGTGCTTTATTTGGACACGGCACCACAACCGAAAGCGAGCTCTGCACACTTCCGTGGACAATACCACAGGGTTTCTTCTCCTGCAAGCTGTGGTCCGTGTCAGACAGCGGGACCGCTCCAAACTTTGTAAAGGGGGACGAGAGCTGCAGTAAAAAAAAAAGGTAGAGAGAACCAAGAGACTAAGAAACAAGTCTCCCCTCACACAACCCCGTCGTCAGTGAACGACGAATCCAACCGTCTGAGGTCGTTTTTGACGCTGCCGCTGGTTTGTGTTTGAAACGGTGCGAACACGGCGGCCAGATGTCCGGACCGCGTTAGACCACCACTCCAAGAGCTTAAAACAGGTGGTCTCGGAGCAGCATTAAGGAATTGCACAGAAAGGTGAAGCTTTGTGTGCCATCGGAAAGATGCGCCGTCTTCATTGGCGACGCCACAGGAAAAGAACACAGGGACGGCACCGGCTTTCCTCTTGACGCCCGTTGTCATGGAACTAAGCGCGTCCGTCGGCAGGCTGAGGCCTCTCCTGTGCTCATCGTTTGGGGAGAACGAGGAGCGGCGCATGTGAACAGGACACGCCCAAACCTCAAGTAAACAGCAGACCTTTAACGAGCTTATGAAACGTAAACTGTTACCAAATGTTATAGTCACTGGAGTCATTGTATTTCAAAAATAAAAATACAGTTTGACGAGTTTTAGCTTCCACGGATATGCGAAACATTTGGTTGAACAAAAAAAAATAGGCTTTCAAATAATATTAATTTGTCAAGATGCAACTAATCCAAAGCTTTATGTCATAATCCAAATGACATGAATCCACATCCATCTGTAGCTTTAGTAAGCAACTTCATTTATTGAATTGGATTAATAATTATTATATTTAAAATGTCCTAAATCGACTTGTTTACATTTACCAGAACAGAATCCATGACTTTACATTATTTTGCTGCAAACTTCTATAGAAAAAAAAACAACCACTTTTTTTTTTTTTTTTTACGTGCAAACCGTAATTGGCACGCCGCGCCGCCACAATGACACGTAATTAGCACAAGGTGTGGCAGTCAAAGTGGCACGCACGCGACTTCCAAACCTGGCACACATTCGATCCTTTCTAACCAGTTCGGATGTGGCATTTCCAGAACCGTCTTTCTCCCACCCCACACCCAACTCACCAAACCGCCACCCAAACCCCTCAGCTGCGCGCATTTGCCCCGTCACCTGACCGCCTTTTGTGCCGGTTTTTTTTTTTTTTTGGGGGGGGAAGGAGATGACCGTGCAGCGTGCGTGGGGCCCCCCTCTCACCGTGTTCTTCTTGTGCACCATCTTGTCCAGCGTTTTGGCGATGCACTCCACCTCTGCGTCCTTCGCCATGGCCGTAGCTCCATGGATGGATGAAGAGAGAGAAGTGAGTGAAGTGTCCGTGTCGCGTACCGCGTCGTGCCGTGAGTACGCACGCTCGTGCTGTGTCGACTGTTTCTCACGCACTCTCTTTACGTGCGGTGTCTCTCTCTGTGTTTGTTATGGTGCGCACTGTGGCCTCATGGGAGTTGTGGTCCCCCTGAATGAATGTAGAGTCATGTGATGTGATGTGACGTGACGTGACGTGATGTGGGCCTCTCTCGACAGTTGGACAAAGGTTGACTCTGGCGACTCTTCCTGGGCATTCTACTCAGTAACACACTACTGGAATTAAAAATGCATTTAAAAAAAACCCAAAAAACTCACGGAATAACAATACACCATTAAAAAAAGTATAAAAACATCAAAGAATAACAACATTTAATCAAAAATGCATTTTAAAAAACCTCAAAGAATAACAATACACTATTTAAAAAGCATATAAACATCACAAAACAATAATACAACATTTTAAAAAGTACAAGAAACATAACAGAATAACACATTTGAATTAAAAATGCATACAAATAAAAATAAACCGCACAGATTAACAATACACAATTAAAAAAGTGTAAAAACGTCAAAGAATAACAACATTTAATCAAAAATGCATTTTAAAAAACCTCAAAGAATAACAATACACAATTTAAAAAGCATATAAACATCACAAAACAATAATACAACATTTTAAAAAGTACAAAACATAACAGAATAACACATTTGAATTAAAAATGCATACAAATAAAAATAAACCGCACAAACACGACAGATTAACAATACACAATTAAAAAAGTGTAAAAACGTCAAAGAATAACAACATTTAATCAAAAATGCATTTTAAAAAACCTCACAGAATAACAATACACAATTTTTAAAAAGTATATAAACGTCACAAAATAACAATACACAATTAAAAAGGTATAAAAACATCAAAGAATAACTCAATTTAATCAAAAATTAATTTTAAAAAACATCACAGAATAACAATACACATTTTAAAAAAGATATAAAGAAAATCACAATAACAATACACAATTAAAAAGTCTAAAAACATCACAGAAAAACAATGCACAATTAAAAAAGCTTAAAGTGCCAATGACCCGTTGGACTCTTTGAGCTAAAATGCAGTTAAGATAAAAATATTTTAAAAAATTGCCCAAAAATATACAAAATTTTTATTCAAAATAGCACATATTTTTTAGGTTAATAATTTTACTTCCTGATTGTATTTGATGACATCACGATAGGAAATTACCCAGCAACCACTGGGCCAAAACCCATCTAATATCACTGTTTTTTTTTATTTGACAAAAAATAGAAATATGAAGCGAGCGACTATATTTTGTTTAAATATTTTTAGTTTTTAGTTTTTTCTTTTGTGTAAATCCTGGTGTGATGTCACTTCCTGTCATTTTCAACAGATTTTTCAACTTTTCTCCACAAATACTTACTTGACTGATGTAAAGCTATAATTTATATTTACAACAGGTTGAAATACACCAAATTAAGTCAAAAATAATAAATCGTAAAAACTTGTAATACGCACTTTAAAGCGGCACTATGTCACTGTGATTCGACTGAAATAGAGTTAAAACCGAACCTCAGAACATTCTCCATGCAGGTACAGCCAATTTCCATGGAAACAAGCAGGAGGAGGCCTAGTACGGGTCAGGTTTGTGGAGATGCAAGCCCGCTCACCGCATAAGGACAGAGCAGGCTTTTCTATGATTTTCAGTGCAATAAAATCAACCAAAATGAAAAAACAACATTATTTTAGCCTATGATTTTGGCTTCAATTAGATGAACTATACATCAAATTTCAACAAAGTATTTTCAAGTTAAGTCAGTTTTATTTTATTTGAATAGCACATTTAAATCGACCTTCGGAAGTTGGAGGCTCGGTTGAGAACGAGATGACGGGACAGACGGTAGCAAGTGGAGCGAGTTTGGCCTGAATATGGAACTGGAACCTGTTGAAGGAGGGTTGAATTAAAAATAAATAAAAATGAATTGCAGTATTTCTATTAAAACCAAAAAGACCCCTCAACAGAACCACAGAGAAGACACATTTCTACTCCAGCTGAACATGAGAAGTGCAACAGTGATCCCTTTTTAATATTTAAATACAACTGTTGATTCACAAAGTTTATTCACAAAGCAAGCTGTGATTAAATAAATAAGTGAAAAAAATTTGTCGAAAAATGTATGCTCAAGGAAATAGACCACAATTTCCCCATCATTTTCAAGCACTTATGAGACGTACAGCCAGGACACCAGAAAAAAGGTGACGGCATTTTTAGTAAAAGCCCACAAGAGGGCAGTGCAGTCTAGGGATTAAAGGTTGTATGGAGGATTTTAAAACACTTAGTTGTCAGTATCTGTTAAAATAGCCGAACAGATATCCAACAGGCTTGTACTTGTGGTAAACTACAAAGAAAAAGTAAAAAAAATACCACATCAGAATCGGAAAAGGTTTATTGCCAATGTCAGAGAACACAATTCACCGGCTCGGAACTTGCTTTTTGTGATTTGGTGCGACATACAGCAATGAACGATAATGAGGCAAAATATATCAACGATGTCACTTCCTGTGCTACCAGAACGTCCCCGCCCCCTTTTGGGTGAAAACAAACAGTGTTAACAGATATGCGGGGGATACAACCCTAACCCTCAACGCAGCAGCCTTCCTGATATGTGATCGTTATAAGAAACGGCTTGGACTTTTACTTAAAATGTCAACAATTTACGATGGTATTTCTGTCATTGAGTGTGTTCTTGTTGAAATGTGAGCGAAGACGTTTTTAGCAGTGTCTCCCAAACTAGAGATTTTCACACTGTTCCACTTTTGGGGCGACAGTCGCTATTCTGACACCAAATGGACAAGTAACCGCACCAGAATACAGTAAATTGGTATTATGCATGTACTCTGTTACTTCCCGTCACTGGCTGTGGCTATAAATATAAAAAAAAAAAAAAAAGTCTGGAAAACTGCTGAGGATGATGATTCGTTCAGCTGCAACGCGACTGATGCAGTGAGGGGCTTCTCATTTCTGACACAACCATGTGGAAAGACAAATCCCGTGGTCATGGAGAAGATGTCAATGTGTGTGGAAGGGTCCAAATCATTGGCATCGAGCAGAGAAAACATCTCCAGGAGAAGCAGAAGCTAAATCTACTCCAGATCTCTGAACCGCAGTGAGAGTGTTTGGGCCGAGCTTTGCGCAGCGGTCATCGATTCAAGATCAACTGGAGGAAAAGAATGCAACACTGGATGGAAATTCATATTTTGACATCGCAAAAGAAACAATGCGACAGTGAATGTGTGCGGTTGATCAAAGCTAAAGGCGGTCCAATGAAATAATAATGATGATAATAATAATAATAATAATAATAATTCCGGCAATGGAACTTACCAAATATATGTGTGCAGTGAGTGAATAATGTAAATCTGCTCTGGGCTTGGGCTCCTCCCCTTGGATGGCTGATAAACCCCCATAGTCCCACCCCCCCACCCCCAAATACGATTTTTTGGTATTAAGATCTGAAAATGTTCAAATAGCGACCACATTATGTTCAAAACACAATAAAAATCAGCTGTTCAAAGGCTCTAAACTGTTTTAAAGACCCCCCCCCCCATGGAAGACAATCAGTCATTATCAACAATAGCCAATCATCTGTCAGTAAAAGCATGTTTGTTGTTGTTAGTTCAGAAGATTATTTTTGTATTTTTTTTTAAAGACACTGATGACACTTCTGCTCGTAAACCATTTAAATCGAAACAAAATAATGACCAATCCATACAAGGGGAAATTAGGGACGTCACGATATCACGGTTTAGCGATTATTCACGATTACTGAAACTGTGGCCAAACAATAGTAAAATCTTTCATTTTCCTTCATTCTCATGGTCGAACACATACAATTTCTCAAGTTTGTGACCACCTTTATGAAATTGAACACTAAAGTAAAGTTAAATGTGACAAAAACATCTAGATAAAACAAGTTCTTAACATTTGTGTCTGTTTTTGGCCTGTATATTAAACAAAAAATACTTATAATTATTATCTTTCGGGTTTAACGTTTAAATTGTGACCTGCATAATCCCTAGTCGCAGATTGCAATGCCGTCACGGGGGGACCGCTGTACCACCTAAACCGCCGTTCTCCCCATAGATCTCAGATTGCACGTTCCTTCTCAGATCTCCTTTTGAGTTCCTTTCATACTTTTCACATCAAGGCACCAGGAAGTTCTCTCTTCTGTTGATCCATGACCTCCTCCAACCTCACCCACGACGCCAGGAAGGACCTCTCCGCCGACGCGTACAGTCTACGGACGTTAGCGCGCTCGTGGGCCTTGGTCTGCAGGAAGTATCTGCTCTGCTCACTCTAGATCTTCTGACCCGGATAAAGGCCCTCGACTGGATAGATGGACCTATTCTAACTTCCTTCAGAAGGCAGGCCAAGTATTGTGTGGTCCCGCCTCCGTCCTCCTCCTGTCTGATGGTAAATGTGTCTGACGGTGTTATCAGGATTCGCATGTGGTCTGGGTAAGTCACTTTCAAGGGAAAATGACTGCTTCGTGACATTTTTCTGTTTGTTCTCATGGACGACTGAATTGTGTTGGTATTAACGTGTAGAAGATCATTTGCTTCACCAGATTCTGAATTGTAAATACCGGCGAATTTGTCACTGTGCATTTTTATCCCTGGAAAAAAAAACAGACTTTTTTTGGTCTAAATTTCAGTTGCGGTTTTTCTCCGTAAAATAAAAATGATTAAAAATCTCCATTTCAGATTTTCAAGGCCTCAAATTCAACCGATTAAATTCAGAGTGTAACATTAGCAGTGTAAAAATGTCACTACCAAGTATCACGATGCCAAGATTCACTCATAGGTTTAAAAAGAAAGACACAAAGAAAATGTATTCTACAAAATTCAGCAGCTGAAATTCTAAATAGAAAAAGGGTTAAATAATAATAAAAAAAAAATACAAAATTCCCAAGTAATTACAGAAATTCTTACCATAAACCAGGTCAAACGCGAACTTTGACAAAAAACTAATGTCATAGAGAACCTTTCCTTACTTTTATTCAATTGGTTCCATTCATTGTAATATCAAAATAGAAATAAATGAATTAAAAAAACTTGATCACATTTTCAATAATGAACTGACCTCTGATCTTAATATTTATTGTTTTCAGTCTGTATAATCAAAATAAGGTCAACATTTTGAATTTTTTGGTTAAAAATGTCAGTTATATTGCCTTTCTAATACAAAGGATTCAGTCATTTGTAGTAAAATATATATAAAATATTCTGCTCTTGTCATCTGGACACTGTTTGAACAAAAGAAAAACAATCATTGTCCAGATGACTACAACTGAATCTTTTCCTACGATGGAAAATATCCTGGACGAATGAGGGATTACACAACTAATATATCTGTTGACAAAATGAAAGCCATGTCGATGTTTCTGTGAGTCTTTATTTGCTCAGTAAATAATAAAACTCAAGATTTTGCCATCATCAAAAAATCCTGTGTCTGTCATAATCGCTCAGTAAATAAGCAAATAATCTACAATTCAATTGTAAATGTGTTCAAAGCGGGTCCTGATATGTGTCCGAGTGGTTTTCATCAGCCAAAGCCACTTGGATCTCAGTTTCTCCATTAAAATCACATTATACCCACTTCATTTTTGCTTCATTCAGGAATTTTACAAACTATGAATAATTCACTACAGAATTTACCACATGAATGCTATCGCTTAACGTCAAATCAACTGCTCATTGTATTTTCCCGTGTCAGACCCATGGACTATTCTCCTGTGCGATCTGCCCCGCCCTCACGTTCGGCCTTTATGAACCTGTTGGGACTTCCATTCGTCTTGGATGTGGATGTACGGTGACTTTATGAGCCTGTTTGTTTGCTCGGTGGCCGCGCTCCAGCAGACTGCTCCAGGAGACAGGAAGGCCAGTCCCCAAATGCGGCTGAGGTCACGATTCTAGGTAAAATGGACTTTGGTGCGAGGCCAAATATCTTGCATTTCCCGTTCTCGGTGAGTTAGCACACTTGACTGTCGCCATGAATAAATGTGTGCCCTGCATTTGACCCATTCTTTAACCACGGTTGCCTGGTGAATGCGTGAGAAGGAGTGAGCGGCCATAGTTCAGTGTGTGGGAATCTGGCACTTTTATTTGTGTGTAGTATGAGACAATTGTGTTTGTTTTCGTATCGCATCCTTTCTGGGGGTTCAATATTCATAAAGATTGATTTGTTGCAATTTCAGTGAGAGAGCGATTTAAAGCCCAAGTGCACAACATTTCAGCCAATGGTGAAAACTAAAATAAATGTGTGTCTGTTATGGGTGTGTTTATTTTTCAAAGAAATGTTGTCTCTTGGGAAATTATTTTTTAAAGTCTTATTTGTCGGCTGCAATTATGCGCAGTGGGGCTTTTAAAAATCTAGATGTTGCTGTTTGATTTAAGCTCCCTTAAGCCCAGTGGTGTAGTCTAAGGATACACAGGTATGCGTCGCATACTCGCCAGAAGTGCGGCCGGATTTGCAAAACTACAAATTGATCGCTGATACGTAACTGTTATTACCCTGTGCAAAAACTTTGTACCACTCCTTCTTTCGCTGCAGTCACTTCTCCGAGCGCTCCTTCAAGGTGTCGCCCTTCTTTTCGCTTTTTTCTCTCTTCGGGGGGCAGACGGTAAGCCGCGGTAGACTCTGCGGGCGGATCGGGGCCATTGGGGGAATGCTGGCTGCACAGCCTTGTTCTGCTGGTGTAAAGCTACAAAATGTCAAACGTCCATCGGCCTCATATTCGCGGGGCCAGACGCAAAAGAGTGAATGAAGGAAAGTGCAAGACGACACACGCATTCTTACAAAAGACAAGCGTACTCAATGGTTGAGCTTGCGCCCACTGAAACAATGAACAATGGCATGCTAAACTCAAACTCACGATGTATTAATTATGTCACCTTTTGCTATTCAATTAGTTGATGTTGATTCAAAGAAGATAATTTGAATTGGACAATTATTTAATTGTTGTTATATCTTTATTTATTGTATTCAAATACAAATACACAGTGGTGTTGTCCGAAAAGCCTTAACATGGCATAATGTGGAACCTGCAAAATAATTCTCTGGTCTTGCTGCAGAAGACAGCGGGATGTGGGGGCCGTGTGGGAGAGGGGCTGTGCAGGTCTTCCCACAGACACCGCGGGACATGGACCATAAAAGGACCATAAAACCCTCGGTGCATAAGCCGCGGTCAGCAGGCCAAAGTCCGGACACAATACACAACCAGGAAACCATTCATATGTCAATACAACACATCCAGTCATGGAGGCGGGCTTGTATTCCGACTTTGTACCTGGATAATATATACTGAGAGACAAACCGGTTGGAAGTCAATTTTTCAAACATCAAACATTTATTTTACTGTGAAAAGAAAGTTCTTTTAAAGGTGTGCCACAGTGCGGAATGTTGACGTTACATGTGGTTGCAAAGTGTGTTGCACTGGAGTTATGAGAGGCTGTCGCATGCCATTCAGCCCGGATACGTGTTATTACAGGGCGTTACACATTGCATTACATCTGCGTTACATGTTATTATAGGTAAGTTACACATTACTTTGCATTTGAATTATATGTTATTGCAGGTTGTTACACATTGAATTACATTTGCGTTACATGTTGCTATAGGTGGTTTCACATGACTTTGCATTTGATTTGAATTATGTTATTGCAGGTTGTTACACATTGAATTACATATGAGTTATATGTTATTACAATTAGTTACACATCACATTGCAATACAATTGAGTTGCATGTTATTATATGTGGTTACACATTACAGTACATTGCGCTTGAGTTATATGTTATTACAGGTTGTTAAACAGTGCATAACATTATGGTCACATGTCATTACATTTGAGTTACATGTTATTATGGGTATGGGTTACACACAGCCCATGGAAGTACTACTGAAAGTACAACTGAAAGGTTCTATACATACATTTTTCAATAGTTAACGATGTATTTTAAAGTGCTGCCTATTTGGGTCACTTGTTATGAATGATTTCTAAAATTTGCATTACATTTGGGTTACTTGTTATTACAGGTTGTTGTACAGTGCATAACTTTTCAGTTGCATGTTATTACAATTGGAATTATATTGCAATTATATTTTAATTGCATGTTTTTATAGGTTGTTACACATTGCATTACATATGAGTTATATGTTATTACATGTTGGTACACACTGCGTTGCATTTGTGTTGCATGTTATCATAGTAGGTTTGACATTGCATCACATTTAAATTACTTGTTATGACACAGTGCATCCAATTTCGGTTGCATGTTGTTACATTTGAGTTATCGCAGCTTGTTTCACATTGTACTTGAATGAATTGTTATTACACATAGTTACACACTGCCGTTGTTCAGTCGGTTGAGATGCTTACCCACTTAAAATGGAGGTTGGCGGCAATGCATAATATTGTACATTTGGGCAACATTTCCAAATCACGAATGTGTTCTTAGGTTTCTAGGAGGGAGCAACTGCAATGCACCAAATCGCCAAGCAACTTCTAAAACACTAACTGATTACTATTATTATGATTGTCATTCTAAATATTATTCGTAGACCAAAGCATGTCATTTCATATCCCACTTGTTTACAGCATCTTTATTTGTCATGTATTGTTTTAGCTGGGTTTCCCCCGGGGACCCCTTCAGAAGAATAGCAGTGGTGTGAAACTGGCTCCGCGCTGGATCCCTGCTTTAACTTCCTGTCTCTGCGCGTCCCACTTCCTGTCAGAGGCACCCCCTGGGAGTCCACCAAGCATCTGTGTGTCTATCACTGGTGAGGAGTTCAGGGAGGGCAGTAAATCCCAGCGCTGTAGGGAAGCTGTCAGCGCTCGCCGGGGACGAGTCACAAGCAGAACTCGCTCAGGCGTTGGAGTGGGGAGAATGGGTGCGCACTGGTTGAATACATTTTGTTCGGTGACTAGAAATTAAAATATATCTTCTGTACAATATGCATTTCTCAGAGTAGTTTGAACACATCATATTTTTTGTGTGTGAATGTGAATGAATGAAGGTTTTACTGACTCTCCCTGCTAGAGAGTAGTAAGAAACCAACTAAATAAGTTACAAAAGCCTATTAAGAGATATGAGATCATTAAAAATGGGCTACCTATTTCTTGTACCTTTTTTTTTTTTTTTTTTTTTTTTTTTTTTTCTTTAAATTTATTTTTTTTACAAGAAATCCTTTTACTTTTTCAAATTTGTATGATTTGTTAATTTATTCGTGTTGAAAGAGTCTATTTGCTATGTGGAATCTTACCAATAGTAAAATGAAAAACTGATGCTTTGTTCACAAACTTTCTTTTCTACTTCTTCTTCTAAATAAAAGTAGTCTCATGCCAACATCATTCTGCCTGGTAATGTCTTTATTTTTACAGGGACAAAGCAATCAGACAAAGCCTCAAATCAAATAAGCACATGAAACGTATTTGTAGTGCTCATTTTCCGATCCATATACCGTACTACGCTACTAGACATACTGTAGTGCCCTCACTTGACAACATTTTCAATCTGTACATTCGCGTCTTTCACACAGAGACCCCAAACCCCCCTACACCGAGCTACATGTGCGAACTGTGTCGGAACCACTTTGCGTGACGGCACTTGACCCGGCAACCCGCAGTAGTTAAACGCACATTAACGCATTGAAGTGACTTGTCTTGTTTCTGCACTGTATTCTGCATGAGATTTACTGTTAGGTGTAGGGGTTCCATAAGGTGAAGCGTCTCCTCAAATCAGCCCTATGTGTGTTGAGGGCTTTTGTCTGCCTTCAGCATGCCTGCACTCATTACCAGACACTAAAGGGTGCATGTGGGTCAGCTCCCTAGTCTTTGGGCTTTTTACGGAACAGTTACTTACCTTTTTTTAAAGATAAACTGCACTTCCAAAAACTGTTTTACACCATACTGTGAAGTAGCAGTACTTTTACATTGATAAAGTGTCAAAAGTAATATACAACTGGAGATAATTAGTTGTAATAATGAGTGTTCCCTAAGGGCTGATTCTGGGTCCTACAATATTGACCGTTTATCACTTTATATTTTTTTCATTCATTATTTATAAGGTTGAGAACGTATTTTGTTGTGATTTGTTTCCTAAATTTGTCCATGTTTTGAATGCAGTCACACACACAAAATAGGATAGGATTTTGTAATGTTATTATTATGGTACTTGACTTTTCTATCTACTTTCTCCTTTAGATGTAGGTCAACCTGCCTCACATCTATGGGGCATCTTAAGTGCTGAAAGGGGCTGTAATCTTCAATCATGATAACAAGTGAAAACAATGAGGACACATGGGCAACATTGGTCCCATATAGGCTCATACAATTCCCAGAAACGCTGCCCCGTCTCTCACACACTCAGGGGGCGGGGGGGAGATCCCTATCAGATGGCAGGGCATGTTTCACACGTGTGACCACAGTGTTTATGCTGTGGAGGGGCTGAATGCCACAGGACAATGCTGGGGCGTCCCCAATGCGACAGGGGCCGTGTGTAATGTTCTGCCGGTGTACAATTGTTTGTTGTTGTTAGCATGTCAGCATGCTCGCTCAGCTGTTCTGCGACCTTTCACCTCCTGTGTCGTCTAGAGTCTCAGTGATATAAGTAAATAAACAAATTACTTTTAGTTAGTTTAAATTTACCTTGCAGGTGTAGATTATTTGCCTTGGTTGGGTCAAAATGTATTAATTACCACATGGTGGGAATTATAATTCCAACCATTGAAATTGACACACTATTTCCCAAAAATGTTACCAAAATTTCCAAAAAGGTTGCTCGTTTGTCATGGAATTGTAAACATTATTCTAATAGAAACTTAGCCTGACACCCTCCAAAACCAAAGCTATATTATAATTACATTACACTGAATGTAATTGAGTACTACTTATAACTGAGTAGTGTTTTCATTCACACGTTGGTTCATATGTTGGCAATAACATTATTTTCCCCAAAAACATGTTATACAGGTGGTATTATTACAGGTGGTTACACATTTCATAACATTTGAGTTATATGTTATTACAGGTGTTTAAACATTGCATTACATTTAAGTTACATGTTATAACAGGTGATTATACATTCAGTTACATTTTAATTACATTTTATTACACATTGCTTTACATGAGTTACATGCTATTAGAGGTTGTTACACATTGCATTACTTTTGAGTTACACGTTATTACAAGCAGTTACACATTGCATTACATTTGAGTTATATGTTTATTACAGGCAGTTACACATTGCATTACATTTGAGTTACATGTTATTACAGGTTGTTACACATTTCATTACATTTGAGTTACATGTTATTACAGGCAGTTACAAATTGCATTACGTTTGAGTTACATGTTATTACAGGTTGTTACACATTTCATTACATTTGAGTTACATGTTATTACAGGCAGTTACACATTGCAATACGTTTGAGTTACATGTTATTACAGGTTGTTACACATTGCATTACGTTTGATGTTACATGTTATTACATGTAGTTATTGCAGAGCTAGTTGGTCAGTTAAATATCCAGCCACTTAATATGAAGGATGGTGGCAATGCATACTGTTAGGCCTTTGGCAACACTGAACAGAGAACTAAAGTGTTCAGAGGGCATAAGACACCTAATCCAAGCAATCAAATTTAAAGTGAAAGGCAACATTTTGTACGCATGCCTTATGCCAAAACGTTTGAGTTCAAAAATGAGATTACAAAACAACATAACATGTCCAGTATGTTAAAAACAACTGTCTGAGATAGTCACAGGCAATTCTCTGATTGGACAAAAATGTCTGTCATGGCAGTTGCTTCCCTCTAAATTCAACAAAATGCCTTTTAAAATGTACATAAAATATAATTCCGTCTCTAACCCACCGCTCCCCAAACTTATATTGTCTTTTACAATACACTGCAATGAGTAAAAAGCATTTTCTTGAACTAAGACAACAGTCATGTACAGACCCAGTAAAAGGCATGAACATACAGTGTTTCAATAAAAGAATCACAACCCATTGATTTACAGCTCTGTAGACCACAACTGTGATTTTTTTTTTGCACTGTCCTTGGCTGTTGGACTCAGACCATCACATCACCACTAATGCAACCACAGTATGTATACAACCCGGCTGCATTTATATTCATGACACGGTATGGAAGCGTTTAAAACTAGCACACTCGCCCGTCCCCTCCCCTCCACACTTCTTTTGCATTTTCCGAATATTTCTAACAACCACAAAATTCTTTCCCAACTTTCTGCGGCGGACTTTCGACTCTTCTCTGCATCCCGTCCTCTCATTTCAGCAAAGATGTCCCCAGCCGACACCGCGCTCATTCCTCCTGTCACTGCGCCGCTCGTCTAGGGTCTATTTTCTGCATGTAATTGGAACTGATATGTTTTAATGTGAGCGCCAGCGACCACAACATGGCGCTTTTTTGGGGTCTCATAAGATTCTTGGGTGCCGCACGTCAGACTGTTTTGACTCGCATGATGATTTAGGTTACTGTAAAGATTTGTAAAGTTACATTTGTTGGTTGAAATATTTCCTGTTGGGGCCTGCCGTTTCTTTTGATTATTTCTTTCTTCTTTTTTGAAGGCGAGATACTAAAGATGAAGCTCGTAATGTTTTTAGTTTTTTGGTCAGTTTGCTCTCTCAGCACATTGGCGTTCACATGGAAAAAAACAACATTGTCCTATCTGCAGCTAAAGATGTTTTATTATTTCATCTGATCAAATCCACTTGCATCCATAGATTTATATGAGACATTGTAACATCAAAGTTAAATGGTCATATTTATAAAGCATTTCTACCTTCAAGGCACTTTACATCAGGGAACCACTCACGTTCACACACACATTCACACACCAGTTGTACGCAGACACCGGGTGCGAGTGTCTCTGTCTTGCCCAAGGACACAACGGCAGTATTCACCTAAAGCAGCTGCGATCGACCTCCGGGTCAGAAGACGAGCACTGCCTCTGAGCTACATAAAGGTCGTTTCATGAAAAGGCATTTTTCTGCCGTAGAGACATGAAGTAACACCTACAGACGCCAAACAAGAGTTTTACAGATCATACAGAAGTATTGTTGAGATCTAATTCAAAGGAAGCTTATTAAAATTTGAACCCAACAAATTATTTTGTGTCTAATGTCAACAAAATGAAGGAAGAAATATAAACCTGACAATAATTTTTTCAGCTTTATTTGTCCCAAATAGGTGCAATTTTGGCAATTCATACAGATAACATTTTATGTTCTTTCTCCCTAAAGAGAAACTCTAAAACACATATAAAATTACCTTTTATAACAAAGACAGCTGCATTATTAAATCAAAATGTCAAAGAATAAACTATTTCTGATTTTCCACAATAAAACACTTTATTCGCCCTTATTCGCAATAAACCTGTCAATCTTGCATTTAATTAGTTACTTTGCTTTTTTTATACGGTTTTATATGGTTGACGAGTTTACCTAAAAGTTAGACCCAGTCTATCCAATGAGAGCTCGCCTTTTCTCGTTATCACTTTCGCAAAACATGAAGCGTGACGCCAGATTTTGTGAGTAATTTGCATGGATCTATCAGGTTATTTTATGGCTGACTGTAAAGCACTCGTTCTGTGCGCCGCACTTGTGCGATCAAAAGTAACACATTTCTCAAAGGATCCATGTTGACGTGTGTTCAGTAACTGTCGCAGATAGTGACGTTTGGGACCTTAAAACGCCGTTTACTCATGTCCACACTCAAACACACAACCGGAGTTTTCCGAAATCTTCCCTTTGGTCGGAGTTTTCCAAAAGCACCGTTTTCAAGAGCATAATGCTCCAGTTATGTGTGGACGACAGGTCACATCGTAGAAAAATGTATGCGTTTCATCAGATACTCGGCTACGCGTGGACACGGCCTAAGAGATATGAAAAATTGCAACTTCGACGCTTTCTCTCGCTGGCTCTCTGGTTCTCTCTTTCTCGCTCTCTTTCTCTCTCTCCTGTCTCTTTGTCTTTCTCTCTCCTTTTTAATTATTATTTTTTATTTATTTTTTACGGTATAGCTTAAAACACATACTTTGAAGACGTACAACTACAACAGGCAGCGGTAAATGCACCTTTTCAGTTGGCTGCCAACCGCCAATAAAAGTAACACACCAACAACAACAACATCCCTCTCTCTCTCTTCCCCCCCCCTTTTTTTTTAACGGTATAGAGTACTTCATGCTTTGAAGACGTACAACTACAGAAGACATACTACAGAAGACATTCAACTACAGTAGGTGGAGGTAAATGCACCTTTCGGCTGCTAACCACCATTAAAAGCAACACAACAACAGCAGCTCTTTCTCGCTCTCCTTTTTTTACAATATAGCGTAAAACACATATTTTGAAGACGTACAACTACAGTAGGTGGAGGTAAATGCATATTTTCAGTTGGCTGCCAGGGAGAAAAGATGGTTTGAAGGAGGAGTTAAGGAGGCAATCTTTGTTACAAAAGAGAATCCTTCCTTAAATCGTAATGGAGGTTTAAAATTCAACCTTCCAGTTGTTTATAATGGTTTGTTGAAACCCTGGAAACGCCCAAGGCATTCTGATGCTAATCAGGTACTCAGTGAGGAGGGAGCGAAAGTCATTGTAGAATAGGATGTCAATGGACCATCTCAGGGCTGTTAGTGGTGGTCAAGTGAAACCAATAACTCTCTAGTCCAGATGACTACAACTGAATCTTTTTCTACAATAATGTTGGAACTCTATTTTCATATATCAAAAAAAATATTATAAAATGATTGAAAACCACCTGCTGTCATACTATTTATGAATGAAAAAAGCACAACTCAATTTATGTTTTTTTAATAGGCAGCTAAATGACAAGAACACAAATTAAAATGAGAGTCAGTCAATTTAGCAGAATAAAAAAAAATCATTAAACAAAGTGAAACGCATCAACAGAAAGTCGGTGTAATCCCTCAGTCGTCCAGGAGGGTTCCATTGTAAAGAAAAATCAGTTGCGTTCTACAGTGTCCAGATGGCTACAACAGGTTGCTTCTTCAGTTCCTCCGGCAGAGAACTGGTGAGTCTTATACCTGTCTGAAGGAACTCCTTTCAGGGCTAAACCAAAACCAAACAGAGCTAATCAGAGGACATGAAGAGTTAGAGGTAAAAACTGTCTTCACGGTTATTTGAGGAGGTTGGTTTGGTCTTCTGTTGAGCTTCCTCTTCTGCTCGTCCTGCTTCATGAAGGTCTTTGGCTCCTCTTCCACAGACCTTTTACGGGCCTCCTTCATATTCTACACCGTCTTAAGGTTCTTCTCGTTCTGTTCCCCCAGCGCTTTCTGGGCTGAGGACAGATCTCTCTCCAGCTGTTTGTTCTGCTCCTCTTTGAGGGCGAGCTCGTGTTGAAGCTGGTTCATCTGCTTCGCCATGCTCTGCTCCATATTTACTGCAGCCTCTTTCACCATCTGGAAATCTTTGGCCATTGCCTTTTTCTCGATCTGGTATTTTCCAATGATGTTCTTCAGATGGTGTATGACCTTCTCCAGCGCTCTGCTCCTCTCTCTCTCGTCCATCTTCTCCTCTGCGGACTTCTTGGCCTGCTCTTCAGACCTCTCAAACGCAGCCATCTGAGCTTGTATCTGCTTCTGGAGGTTTCTCACTTCCTCGTGCAATGATAAACAGTTTTGAAACTCGTATTTGGAGCTTTCTGTGTGACGTTCTTCTTCTTTGTTGTTTTATGGCGGTTGGAATCCATAAAGTGTTACATTACCGCCAACACGAGAGGTTTATATCTACTCCGTGCTTTTAAGTGATGTCATTTACAGTGATGTCATAAAGAGCTCAAAGCTGTTAGATAGATCTGACGCTCGGTCGCCATGGAGACAGTGAGAGCTCCAGGTTCAATGGAATTCCAGCGCTGGGTCTGGCTGTCCAACACTCTCTTTACACATGGCCCCTGCTTTAAAAACGAATAAACCAAACTAAAACTAAACTAAAACTAAACCAAAGCAAACGTTCAGCTTTGGTAAAAGACATGAAGAAAAGGTCCAGATGAAAACCTCTGAAACGTTCTCCACCATGAACCAAGGATACACGACTTCCGTCGCAGAAACTGTGCAATTGTACATTCTGTACCAAATCCGTCTCGCCTCCAGGTCCAGAAAACATTTGGATGTAATAGTTTTTCTCTAAAATTGTTGACAAATCTTCGTGAAGGATTACGTTCCAATATTTAAGAGGTTTTTTTTACTATAAACAATAAAGTCGATATTTAAAGGTTGCATATCTTCAAAACAACACTGTAATTTGTCATCTCAGCACATCTACAAGTTTAAGATATTGCATTCAGACTTGGTGCCAATAAAACTGTCTTCTGTTGTCTTTATGTTAAATAAAATAAAATAAAATAAATAAAACCTTATTGCAGATTTGTGACTTAAACTGAAACTCCTCTGCTTGCGTCATGAAAGGTCGCCGTAGAAACAACTGCACGAGAACGGAACTCCGCGCTACTTTAGAGTTTGAACTGTGGCAAAATAACACATGTGCGGATCAAATGTAAAAGCCACACTTACGGATATTATTTTACACGCTGACGTTTTAAAAGGAGTTGGCGAGTTTTCCGGATGTTTCTTCACTTACAAGGGCCGCGGTGGATTTGCAGTTAAAGATTTTGACAAATTGCTTTTTTTTGCAGATCTGACCTAAAACCGCAGGAGGGTTGGAAAATGTTGCAATCCAAAACGCGCACGGTGTGTTCTTTGGAAAGCAGGAGTCCGTAATTCAGGTTCAAGTCAATTTGTTTTAAATTATCTAAAACCTGTAAAACCGCCGCGGTAATCCTGGTTCCAAACACCGAGCTGTTTAAGGTGAAAGTGCATGTTTTTCCAATCGTTACTTTGTTTGGTGGAATAGAATCTGTGGTAAATATTTGTCCTAGTTTTACATAAGTCAAGTCTGCGGCGAAAAGCATCAATACACAAAATCCCATCTAAAATGCAGGGACAATTCACGCACACAAACGGTTTAAACGTTCATTTGAGAAAATAAATGTGTTGTCATATGTTTTTACTTGTCAAATCATAACTTTTGTGCAAATTAGGTGAGATTTGGACCTTTTTTTTACAGTATGGTTGCTAGGTAACTGGTAACAGTTATGGAACGTATTTTTCTTTATTTGAACCCCCGTTAGCTTCCACCAAGTGGTTGCTAGTCTTACTGGGGTTCATACAATGTCAAATGTACTGTTTAAATGATATACATAACATCGTACAATTTAAAATAACTGACCTTGCATATTGACAACATACAAATAATAGGCCTATGTACATAAAGTAATAATAAGAGTAATCAACATTGAATATTCAGCACTAGCTTACCTTGACCATGATTTTGTTCTGTAAAAACAAATGTTTAATTTAATTTTTTAAATATCTATTTTAAATTTGTATTGAGAAAGAACATTTTCCCTAAAAGGCTTGACTAAAATGAGCCTCATTAAAACTGAAGCTGTTCCTGAACGCGTTGGAAAACAAACAATTGGCTCGAGCCTTTGTGAAGCAGAGACTGTAGTTTTGGACTGTTTAGACTGATATAGAGTGGAAACAAGCTCTGCACAGAGTAATTCATATTTTAAATTCTGCCCAGCTTTTCTTCGTTAATTATATGAATAAGTAAAGCTGGTGTCTGGAGCGTTTGTTGGGTTTTGACAATTCCTCTTTAAAAGTTGACATTACTTTTAGGAACTTGTAATAAAGTACATCATCAGAAAAGTCACTCAGAATCCGTATAAAAGTCCTGTTCATTTATATTTTTATTTTTATTTTAGGGTAATTTTTTTATTTGTGGGGTTTGGAGAACAAATTGACCCTGATTCATCCCAGAATGTCCATTTGAGTGGAAATAAATGTGTTACAGCGTTTTTATAAATGTGTATAACATATCCAGCAGCTTGAGAGTTCCCTTTTATCAGATGGTGGACAAAATAGAATAAATAATGAAAAAGTCCCACCTGTGGGCCAGCCTGCTCTTGAGAGGAAAGTGAACACCGAGCCGCCGCTCCTCTGAACAGAACCGGTCTTTCCTTGGTCTGGGGACAATCAGCTCGCCTGAGGTCACTTCCTCTGCGTATGTCGCGTCTGACCATGGAAATATAATAAGATCTGGAAGATGAATCAACCATGACCTTGGATTTGTTTCAGTCCGGTCTGTGCTCATTGGCGATGCAAAAATATATGGAGGCATTATTTAGGCATCTCATTTATTTATTTATTTTTGTTGAAAGTTCATGTTGTGAAAATGGAGAGGAATCCAATCAAAAGTTACCTTAGGAACTACTTAATTAAGAGGTTAGGGTTAGGTATTCATTAAGTCTCATTCTTAATAAACCATGAGTTTATTATGAATGAAGTCTTTGCTCATGTTTTATTAAGGCTGATAAAGGTGTAAGTGATCTCATACAGAATACAGAGTAAATGGTTGCCTTTCCTCCTAAAGCAGCGTCAGCTCTTCACTGTTCACTGCTCTGTCACATCACTCCATTTAAATTAGCCTGTCTTCTTCTCTTCTCTGACCAACATCCTCATTATCCACTTTCACCTCTAAATCACTATCACTGGCTGTAACCGCACTCCAAACAGCTGCACCAAAGCGCCAATTTAGCCTTCAAACAAGAGGATTTAGTAAAAGGCTCCAGATTTGAACTTGTAATCTTTTGAGTTATAGTTTTTTTGTGTTTTTTTTTTCAATATCTTTGACACTTAGGTCTAAATATTGGCACTAATTAAAAAAAACCACAAAAAACCCCACAAAAAAAACCTGAGAGCATAACCTTATTTCCCTTTTCAAGCCTTAACTTTGAATTCCAAAACAAAGTCCAAACCCACGCTGGCAACATGGATTCATTATGGTTTCAATGTGTTCACCAGTCCGCCATTTACGGAATAAAGTCCGTAAAATCGAGTGAATTACTGATATTGGCTGATCCCGTGCGAATACTCGCAAAAAACACAGACGTCGTAGGATCATTTCCATTT
Source organism: Chaenogobius annularis (assembly GCA_015082035.1). Lineage (NCBI taxonomy): Eukaryota > Metazoa > Chordata > Actinopteri > Gobiiformes > Gobiidae > Chaenogobius > Chaenogobius annularis. Next base: position 159,988 of record BJKM01000789.1, read on the forward strand.
TACAGAGATAAAAACGAATCTCATCCGGATATGGCTTTAGATGTGGATATATGGTCTTTTGAAAACGTGTGTGTCACTGTTTGATTCTGTGTACATTCACACATTCACAGCATTATTGACAATGACCATGCAGGTGATTATTTTCGGGGGCATCAGACAACTTTTCTATGTGAAACTCAAAGAAAAGATGTTCAAAAAGAAATAAAATACCATCAAATTATTCTAATTAAAAAAAATACGATTTATATATATATATTTTTTACAGGTACTTACTGTAGTATTGAATTAACATAAGCAAAGCATAATTTTACATTTTTTTCACTGTAAAGAATATAAGAATATTGATCTAAAACGCATTAGAAACAAAAATTCTACCCCTCTTTTTTCCACTATAAAGAAAGACATTGACAAATTTAGTCTTATCCAATATTCAAGTCTAATTCAAAGGATTGAAACGATAAAAAGGAATGCTTGATTTCTCTATCTGTTCCAGACTCTTCCAATTTCCCTCCCAACCGGCTGTTTGATGAGTGGACTAAAACAGTCTGAAGATTTGTATGGCAAGGCAAAAAACCCCGTATTCGATTCAAAACTCTTCAATTATCAAAAGAAAAAGGAGGTTTGCCTTTTTTGAAAAGTATATTTTATTTCAGAGCGTTGCTGTACTGGTGTGACCCAGAATATGAAGCTCAATGGAAGAGCATTGAAGGCAATGTTGTGCCGGGGGTTTCTGTACAGTTGAGTCATTTGGAGGAAGTTAAGAATCTCTGGGTAAAATCTGTACTTACAACATGGAAGGAGCTGATCAAAACATACAAACTAAACAAAGATGTTACAAAAGGTATAAACGTTTTTCACCAGATTGTAAAAGATAATCACATGATAAGCATTGATATGTTATGTATATATATATCAGGAATCCTTTGACCTGGAGAAACAGGACTTTTATAGTTGTAGTAAGGAGTTAATATAATCAAGAAATTAAACTAACTAACTAACTAAAAGCTCATTAAAGTTGATTCTGCAGAACATGTCTCAACAGCATGGCAGCCTTGGGGAACACAGAAATATTCAATAATGCTTTCAAGATTTGCAGGATCAAATTGTAAGTTTTTATTTCCATTTACACAACGTGCCAGTCTTTTTCAATGGAGGTGACTCATTTTTACATTTCTTTTATAATCGTACAACTTTGCTCACTGCTGTCAACAATTTACCCGAACCTCTCCCAGCTCGCATCGCGGGTAAACAACCATTAACAAGTCAAACCAAATAAAATGCTTAATTGGCATGGCAATGTGTTCAAAAACACACAACAAAATGAGAATTATGCACAGCAGAGACATTGCCATTATCCCATTGAGCTTATAAATCACTTTCTCTTTCAAAACAACAGCCCTGAAAGAAAATTGTTAGTTTTTGTGCTTGGTTTGTGATCACACATAAGTCATTGTATGCGGGGAACGGTTCATAAAATGCGGAGTCATATTTGGGTGACCACCAAGAACCGCAGTTTGCCTCCTCAGTTTCGAATGAACTCACAAAAATATGAACTATAAAATGAGGCTTTGCGTCTGAAACAGTTTGTACAGAAATTAGTCGTCTGCATTTGACAGCAGTGCCTCAGGACCAGAGCTCGATCAGGACTGGATTAGTCTAGTTGCCATGTTTTGGATTAAATATTGGGGAAAATAAGGAGCAATTCCAATTCAAACTGAAATATTGTAGTTTTTAAAGTTTTTGTTAATGGTGCGTAACTTTTCTGGTGTAGTGGAGGAGGATAATTTACTTATAACCAAGCAACATTTATCTTATTGAATGTTTTTGTAAGTCCCTCTGATGGTTGAATATGTATTTTTGGGGTGTTCGCAGTGTCCGATGTTGCCCCCATTTGCCGACTTTCTGTTTAGAAGCATCTAAAGTCAGTTCCTCTTTAGACTAATTTCTCTGTGAATAGTCGGACTGAAATAAAACATGCAACACTTTGAAGCGTAATATACAGACAAGTCTACTGTCCTCTCTGTCCTTGATTTGAATGGATTTACCTGTGTCTGTCCCCATCCACATCTGGCTCTACTCCTGCGCTTCCACTGGTAATTTTCATAACTCTTGCACTTCCTGCTAGAGCGCCCCTAGAGGCTGCTAGACAGTAAAAATCTATAAATTAGCTGCATTGTTGTATAGGCGGCAGGGTTCAAAGTGTGTGGAAAAGTACCACATTTTTGTTACTTTTACTCAAGTCTTTAAATGTAGTACTTTGACAACCTGGTGATTGGTGGAGGTCAGAGGGGTCGATGGTGCAGATTGACAGCCTCGCTTCTATCTGTCTGTCCTAGGGCAGCTGTGGCTCCCTCTCCTGCCAGTGGATGGAGGAAGACTTGACCTACAGAAAGTAATGTGTGCTTTCTAATACATCAATTATTTTTTTAAGTTGTACGGTACTCAAGCGCATGCATCTATCTATAGTCTATATTCAAAAAGGTTAAAAAGTCAAATGAAAAAGCCATACCTAGACTTTAGTCACATTCTTGAAAACCCCAAGCTACTGACTTTCGATACGATAGACAATTAAGAAATTACAGTATCATAATTTTAGATGAGATTTTGAATGCTCCATTGTTTGGTGTTTTTGTTTTTGCGCATTTTAAGAACTGCTCTCTATCAACTTCATCACAGGCCTCACGACAGGTCCTGCAAAAACAATCATTTCTAAAGCCGTCAATTCACACGTGCCTTCTGATAACAGCTAACTCTGGGGCCGACCGCCCGGTGGTGGGTGCAGCGACAGTTTAGAAAGTGAATCATTATGTATCGTTTTGTGGAATCTAAATTATTGCCTGGTTGAGACAGAGGTGGAGTGAGGTTAGAGCGAGACAAACAGAGAACGTCCCAATGAGTTTTTCTACCACGGATACTAAATACTAGAGTCAAAGTGCACCCTGAAACTTAAAGGACACATTTTATGCATTATTTGTATTGTTGTTAGCTTTTAAACTTGCTCTTGTACCTTTGCTTTGGCATCTTATGTTCTAAAAATAATGTATTATGTTATGTAAATTATCTAAATCTGATTTACGATGTAAAACGGTTAACTTGATGACCTTAACCTGATGATAATGAGCTAAAACAATTTGCGATAATGAGCTAAAACAGTTTGCGTTAGCTTCTCTTTCTAAGAATGAACTGAGTTATATAACGCTTGACTATTTCAGAGCACTACTTGAGGCCACAGCGACGTACAAGTAAAAGTGCAAAATTGGACAGGGTTCCGAATCGGGTGATTACACTAGTTTTTGCCGTCACGTTAAAGCTAATTAACTTCAATTACAATTCAATTATTTTTTGTAACGCCCAAAATCACAACAGCGGTTGCCTCGAGGGCGACAGCGAAAAACAGAATAAAAACAGAATAAACAGTGTTCATAGGGACTTAGTAATGTCCCAGCAGCATCCTGTGTCCTTAGACAGATGTCCCAAGCTCCCCTGCCTTAGACTAGAGGGACCCTAGACTTAGACCCTAACCCAGTGGTCCCCACCCCGGGGCCGGATAGACTCCACATAGACTAGGGTGACCAGATTTTCCAAAACTCAAAACTGGGACACAACACAAACTCACCCAGAGAGGTTAATTTCATGTAGTTTATTATATATTTCCAAAGGAGACAACAGGGTTATTTGATCGATTTGAAATAAAAACAATACATGAATCTGCGTTCACACTATTTGCAGTCAAACAGTTCACATAAAAACTCAAACTGCTTTCACCAAAGGAGACAACCGATTTTGTTTGGTTCCTTTTGTTTGGTTCCCTTTGTATTATTGTAACATTTCAATAGAAACATGTTTTTAATAATCAAAACTATGGCATTAAAACATGAAACAGTAGCTTATTCTGACTTTAGTATTTTAAGCTGGAGTGTTCCTTTTTAAGTAGACTGGGTTTTTCAATAACCCCTGCATAGAACTCTGAGCAACTCTCGTGAAAGTTCACCCGTGTGATGAGCAGTGCCTTCAGAGTGTTCAGTTCCATGCGGTTTCTCTCATCAGTCCAAGTGATGTTCATAATAGAGAAAATGCGCTCTACAGGGGCATTTGTGCCAGGAAGGCCATGGCAAACTGGCAGATAATGTTGATGTTTTTGCATGGAACATGGCCTTGGTTGAAATGTGTTAACATCTCAGTCCAGTGCTCGTCTGCAGGCTTTGCAGCTGTGTTCAACCCTCTCAGATGTGTAGGTTTTGACTGAGGTGACTTCATCAAACAGCTCTGTTTCATTGATGTCTATCTGTGGCAGCTTAGAGGAAACGCACCTCAGGGAAGACTCAACTTCATCCCACACTGGGATGTGTTCTAGCAGTGTCCAGGAGAGGCACTTCAGCTCACAGAATGTAGATCCCCACTCCTGTAGATACGAGACGCAGCAGTCATAGAAGCTCAGGACACCTCGCCTGAATAACTCCACTTGACGGGGCTCTTGGAAGTTCATCACAAGATTCTTTTCCTGAATAAAATAACATTTCACATTAAGAAACATAACAACATAATAAAGTATACGTTATTTATGAAGGATTATTTAACACCAAATGGCTGAACTTTTAGTATTATAAAAACATTACTTAAAGATAATAAAAAGCTTATAATTCAATATAATGTATGTACAGAAACAGTATTTTATTTTGGATTTTAACTCCCTTCAGTCTCATGAAAAGGGCAGTTTCCCTCTCCAGAAGCGTCTCCTGCAGAGTGGACAGATACAATGCTGAGTGGACAGCTGAGTTCTTCTCTTTCTCCATCTTTTTAATGGTGTCATTAAAAAGTGCAAGCTGATTGTGCATGAACCACATCCAGGCTTCACACACTTAGTCATCCAGAAACTTGAGGACTGTTGTCGGGGCTTTTTCTTGAGACCTGAAGTAGGACTGAAGTGCAGGATACAGCTTCAGGACCCGCTCCTCAGCAGGCCCTAGTGAAAGCCAGCGAGTTCTGCTGGTCCCAAGGAGTGTGGCATGTTCAACATCTACAAATGCACAGACGTCTTTGAGCTCCTCAGTCCGGACAGTGTAAATGTGAAAATATCCCAAAAGTTGGTGGAGGCTTGATCAAGTTTGCGGAACACGTTGTTTTGCCCTCTTCTGGCCTTTCCACCCAAATTTGTGTTGGTGTTGTCAAAAGCCAACAAGCTTGTCCACCAGGCCAAATGCATTGAGGCTGCGCTGCACTTCATTACCCAGGAGGGCTGACGTCTCACCTGGTAATGACAAGAAGTCCAGTATCTTAACTTTCACTCCCTCAGTTAAGTTAAAGTAGCTTCTCACAATAGGGAGAAGTTTCACTGCCTTGTGGTTTGATGCATCCGCTGCGACAGAGACCAGTGCTGCTGTTGTGGTGTCCTCCTTCAGTAACTCCATAGCATATGGGGCTATCACACTCGTAATTATCGCCTCAGGTAAAACGCAGGTCATACATTTTCCAGTACTGTACAGTCCATGGAGCAAAAGCTGTGGACAAGGTGATAGGCAAAAGTGGCCTCCTGAGCAGCAAGTTTAAGTTGTTTAACTCCAACAGCAGCGGCTTGAAAAAAACGGTTGACTGAGCCACTTCCTGCCTGTTCCCATCCCTTGTGTTTGCTAGTCTTGACATGGGCTTGTATGTCGTGTTTTCCTCCGTGAGAAACAGAAATAAATCTAAATAATAATCTTGAAATAATCTTTCTTTTTGGCATGTTGAAGAAGAACGCCTGAAACTGAGCCAAGTTATCGCTTTACTTTTTGTTTTCAAACGTAATGCCATGGGCCAATCAGCATTGAGTTACAAACATGTGGAGGGCAGTTGAGATTTTTATTTGGTTTATAGTGCAAGGGCTACTATGGCAACTGTTGTGATTGACATGCACGCTGACCAGAAGAGATCACGTTTTAAGCACGGGGCGCTATCGGCGCTTTGACTGCTTCTCTTGACCATTTGCCCCCCAGCAGACATTAGATTTCTGACAAACCGGGACACACGGGACGAAGCCTGTACAAAACCGGGACAAATCACTGGTTTGGGAGATATGCACCGGGACACGGGACCTAACTCGCAAAATCGGGACTGTCCCGGGTAAATCGGGACGTCTAGTCACCCTACCTTAGACCCTCCTTAGCATTCTAACTAGTTTTCGGAGAATAAAACAGCAAAGAAATTTGGCACAACCTCTGTACCTGATCTTAAAAACTTAGTTCATTTTAAATTCTGTTTACAGTTTACATGTATCGCTCATTTAACTAATATATTCCTATTATGAGTTTATAAGCGTTTTCACCACTTTCAGAGGCCAGAGCAAATATCGCTGTATGTCTGATTTGGCATATCCTTCATTAAACTAATTTAGCTCCTTAGAAAAAGAAACAGCAGTGATTGTTTTAGCTCATTATCATCAAAGTTAGCCATTTTACATCTTAGGTCAGACTTTACTCTGCTCAAATGTATCATTGGACTTTGAGCATGTCATCAGTAAAACAATTAATGTTCAGAGAGTAAATTTGATTGAACAAATCAAAAAAATTAGGGTTGTATGGTTACTATAGCAACTTGTGCCAAAGTATCTGGGCATGAGCATTTTGAAAAACCGTGTCAAAGTTAGCTAACAACAACTAGCATGCTAACAGCGCACTTCTTGCTTCATGGAGTATACTCTCTATAATTAGATGCAAGCCGCACACTGCAGGTTTCATTTTGACCCAAAAATATGCTTTTACATTAGAGCTGTACAGATTTTACTTTATTACTTATTACTAAAATTCCTGTATAGCTTTTTGAACGTTGCAATGCACCTGGCGGAGCTAGTTTGACAACCACTGGCCGAGAATGGTTCGTTCCTTGTTGAGGCTTTCATATATGAACTCTCACCCGGAGCCTTCATTTCTATTGGCCCTCACTTAGATCTATGCATCTCAGCGTCGAGTGGACTGAATGCTGCTTCTCAAAGTGAATTATTACCCATCATTTTATGGAATCTAAATTAGCTCCTGGATGGGAGCGAGGTGGAGCGAGGTTAGGGATAGACATCCCATTGTTATTCTATTACAGATGGACTAAATGCTACTGCTAGTAGACTATGGGCTAACCACATATTACCCAAACACTGTTATTATGTTATTATGACACTTAGCGGCTAAATGGAATCCCAAACAAGTGCAGCGGGCGGAGAGGCTAAGTGCTACTCCGGCTAAATTAGTGGCTTTAGTGAAGGACTGGAGAGCTATTGTGCAGCTGCATTAGTGACAAAATAGGGTTAAGTTGTAGGGGAAAAAAGGTCAAAGAAAGCATTGCAAAGCATGCATTACTTTCTATAGATCAGGCGTTCTCTCTTCAGTATTTAGTGTCAGCACTCCATCCTCTGGCTGCATAGGGAATTATAGAGGGGAGCTAAACAAAAGCTAGCTTGCCCCCAACATGCTAATGTTGAAACGCAGTTGAAATAAACGAGTCTGGTGATGATTTTTTGTGCTCAAAAACAGGACAGGAGATCTCAAAGACCAATGACATCACATATCTGAAATCTTGAAACTGAGTGATTTGTGAGGCTCAAAGAAGGAGCAGAGAAGACAAGCTCATGAACAGGATTTATGAAGACAAGTACAAATCCAGGTATGTTTTTGATGACGGAACAGTGTTATAATCGGGATAAAAGCTCAAAAAAGTAACATTCGTATAATATTTGTCCTTAATAAAGACAAATTAGTGAAATACTGCAAATTATATAGGCCTGGTGGTATAAGGTACATATCTCTGTAACTGCAATCCATAGGAAATAAAAAGGAAAAAAGTTGAACAGATATTGGATATTACTTTTCAAAAACACAAAATTCTAGAATTTCGCGAACGCAACCTATACATGGTTTTCAAAATGATGAGAAAATATTGACAATTTAAAACTAAATATTACATCTTTGAGTGGCAAAAAAGTCATAAAAAGGTTGCATATACGGCCCCGTCCCAATACTCGCACTTGCGCACTTCAAATACGCATTCGTGGCGAGCTGAAGTGTGCAGGATGTGCCAATTGTTTGAACGTTTTGATCCGCACTTCACCTCGGGTTTCTCTCCAATGCGGGCTTCAGGCAAGTACATTCCCCACAATGCATTTCACTGTGATGTTTTCAATGGGTACCTTAGCAATTTAGCAGCCAGCTCAATACGATGCAGAGGAATGAAACACTGTAAAAACATTAAGCCTGCCAATTCAACAAATGATCAGAACCATCTAAACTGGGCTGTGGATTTGTGATTAATTCAACTGCGGTTTAACAACACACTGACAGTTGTTTTACGCTCGTGTTTTTTGTCATCGCTTTCACAACGCTCTGAAATGCGGACTTGTCCCAATTCTCCGCGCTCACACGCTTCATGCACACTTCGGTCACGTGTGTAGTGCGTAGTGTGTGGCGCGTGGTGTGTGTATCGAGACCGGGCCTTACAGGGAAATATGAAACGCATTAATTGAACGAATAAACGTTTGCACTTTGAACCAGGCAGTGAGAAATGCCCGAGGTATGACAAAGAGAGAGGGATCCTTGAAAAACTGTCTGTGCTTTTGAATGTAAACCCTCTCATTTGTGTGTATGTTTTTGTTTTTGGTGCTGTCGTGCCTTTGTCTTTGCCCCAGGACACCCTTGTAAAAGAGGTCTCGATCTCAGTGGGTTCTGACCTGGTTAAATGAAGGTTGATAAATAGATCAATCTAAGTCATCTCCCACTATTGGACTTAACAATAGGAGATAAGTGACTTGCCAAAGGATACCACTTCAACTTCCAATGCTTGTGCGTGTGCGTGTGTGTGTGTGTGTGTGTGTGTGCGCGTGCGTGTGTGTGTGTGTGTGTGTGTGGAAAAATGCTCTAACACATTAGTCACTGTTGCCCACTAATTGTTATTTTTGATAGAATTCAGATAACCAAATAATTAGAACAGATTTTTGGTGTGTGTTTACATTCACAAAATAAATCTGATCAACAAAACACCTGGTGACATGTGTCAGTTATTCAATCAGTCGATCGATCAATCAATCAATCAATCCACTGTTGTATTTGGAAAACAAACTACAATAGATTTTTGAATAACGCTTTCAATATTTACATTTTCCCTTTGATTTTGGTCTTGTCCACATTAGTTTGCGTTATTCTCTTTGTCAAAACTCACGCAAACAATCAGAAATAAACCAGATCACTCGCATCAGACGTTTAAATAATATAATAATGCAATAAACTGATAAACGCAGCCTTTTATTCTGAGTGGGGAAAGTTAGTTCGCTACTGCTTTCTGAAGAGAATTGGGTAAAAAGGGAAGGTTTAAAGCCATACGGTGAAACATTCTCAGCAAGAACATCTCGATGGACCAGGACAGTGCACCTTCCAACAGTCGAGTCCCTTCAAACATTTCCGTCAAACTCAACGTCAGTGATCCAGCCGGGCCTGTGACTGATTTGGCTTGGTTTTGAAGACGATGACACATGATAAATTTGTCGCTCCTTTCTGCCGATGCCAAACCAGTCGTGGCGTTTTATCACAGAGGAGAATGTGACTGGTGTGAATTAGCCCCAGTCATAAAACACCATTGAACACATGTTGTCTGTGTGTTTATCTGCTGTGGGAAAAGTATTAAAGTCGATGGTACGCCTGTGGTTTATTCTCATTGCATCTTAAGTTGTGTTCAAACAAGCATTTATTTAGAGCTAATGTGGTGAGGAAGATCACAGGCAAAAGAGAGCACCACATTGGGTTGATCATCATTAGTAAAACCAAGTTTATTTTTCATTTGATAGTCTGAAGAAATCCCAGTTTCTCCATTGAACTCTTCCTTTCTTTTTACTTTTGCCCACATTCCAGAATTTGGAATGTGTTTGTTTAGACAATTTTATTTATATTTTTTAATTTTCTGACTTTAAAACACAAAGAAACAAAACAAAACCAGAGAACAAAGCAGATAAAAATAAATTAAATACAAAAATAAATAAAGAATGAAGACACACACACAAACTGAAGACACACCAAGTCCAAAATAAACATCCCATTTAGTCCAAATCTGATTATTATTATTATTATTATTATTATTTTTTTCATTTCCCGCTTCTGTTTATACAGTTTTAAACCGTATTTAGATGTATGTATGTATGTATATACACATTCGTAAATATACATATATACACATACGCACTATATATATATATATATATATATATATATATATATATATATATATATATATATATGTATTATATTATATATATATATATATTATATATAGTATATATATGTGTGTTGTGTGTGTGTGTGTGTGTGTGTGTGTATATAATATATATATATATATATATATATATATATATATATATATGTGTGTGTGTATATATATATATATATATAATAATTAAATAATAATAAAAATATTAATTATATTATATATGATTCAATAAATCAGGGTTGTATTGTTATTAAAATACATTGTATACTGCCTGGACAAACAAAAAAGTGTTGGAGAGAGCGACCGCTGCACAAAGCCTTCTCCAGCTCGTCCCAAACACCCTCACTGGGGTTCAGATCTGGAGTAGATTAGTTTCTGCTTCTCCTTAGAGGTTTTCTCTGCTTTATGCCAATGATTTGACCCTTCTTAAACAAACTGACATCTCTTCCATGACCATGGGATTTGTCTTTCCACATGGTTGTTTCAGAAATGAGAATGAGTTGTTTAAATACCGTGTTGCATCTGAAAGACAATCCCCCATGCAGCAGTTATCCAGAAGGATGAGAGGACCAGGAAGTGTGCAGCGGGGTGGGGTGTACATGAAAACACCACAATTTATGAAACAGAGTTAGGAAAAACAGAAAACAAAAGTGAATAAACGGGTCAAATAAATTAGGAATCAACAATAAAAGCGTCTTTTTTGTTTAAAAAAATCCTTGCAATTCTAATATTGTTATACATTACTTTTGATCCCATATATAAACACATGAAATAAAACTTTATAATAACTACACTTTTAATAGCCTTATTTGTATAACTGTACTAACTGACATTTCTATACCGGAAACTCAAAATTGTTTTTTATTTTTTGTCACTGTAAAGAATTAGTATCATTACCATTTAGATCAGATGTCAGTCAGTTAATCATTGAAAAAGTGTCCACTTAATTTTTTGTCTCCATTCCGGAATTTTGAACACTGTTTAAAGAGTCTAAACCAGAGCTATTCAACATAAGCCCGGGGGCCAAATCAGGGCCTCTAAGCAATTTAATCTGGCCCACGACACATCTTCCAAATACTTTTTAAACAAAAATCTTGTTTACAGGTGTAACTCGTTAGCCTAGTTTAGACCTGGTTTGGTCTTGGTTTGGTCCTTGTTTAATTCTTCTTTTAGACCTGTTTTGACTCTAGGTTCGTCCTGGTTCAGACCTGGTTGGCTTCTAGTCTAGTCCGAGAGTTTAATTCTGGTTCAGCACTGATGGGCAAAGCAACGTTGGTAATTTATTATTTATTAGGGAGCGGCGTGTTGTCCTGGGCCCTCCAAAAAATCTGGCCCCCTGGAAAATTAAGTTGAATAGTCCTGGTCTAAACGTAAAAGTGGATTTGTTGCGTTGAGTTAAGAAAGTATCAAACAAGGCCGGGCTTTCCACTCGAACCTCACATTCGATTGCCCATTCCGACATAATCTGATCATCTCCCATTTGTTGATTCCATTCTCGTCGCCTCCGTCGCATTTCTCATTGTCGCCCCCCGTCGCACCCAGCCCTGTGTTTTCGCGTGGCTCCATCCGATAGCATTGACTCCAGGAATCACTACATCTCACTCAGCAAGTTCCCACAGGCCGGCCACAAAAAGAGGACGAAAAGAAAAAAAAAAAACCTCATCTAACCACAAAAGAAAAAAAATAGTCTACACTCCAAAACCCACAAGAACACTTATCTTCCACCCAGGCCTAAACAATCCAGCTCGCGGCCCCTCCCTGTTGAAGTTTTTTGTTCTCTAAGATTCAAGCAGGATTTGACGCTGAGATATGTTCGCTTTTTGCCGGAAATAAACGTGGAATATGAAAATGCAAGTTTACGTGAAGGTTGTTTTTTATTTTTTTCGTGAAAGGATGAGAATGTGAAATTGCAGATAAGTGTAAAAGCGCAGACTAAACAGCGGCGTGGAAACAAAGGAGAGACGTGGAAAACGGCATGGCTCAGTTTGATGTAATGTTAGGTCATTCAGGAATCAAATGCTGTATTGATTATTGAAGGAATGTGTAACCTAGTTACATGGCCGCGCATATGTCAAAAGACAAACGGCAAGTACAGTGGTGTGAATATGTTTGTCACACTTAAAATGTTTCAGATCAAACAAATTGAAATATTAGTCAAAGACAACACAAGGAAACACAAAATGCAGTTTTTAAATGAAAGTTTTTATAATTAAAGGAAAACAAAATCCAAACCGGCATGGCCCTGTGTGAAAAAGTAATTGCCCCTAAACCTAATAACCCTTAGCAGCAACAACTACAATAAAGCGTTTGCGATGACTTTCAATCAGTCTATAACAGCGCTGTAATAAGAAGTCAAGCAGGGGGTAAACACCTTTTCACATCACTGTATATAGGTACTTGTAGGTATTTTTTGACACGCAGACCCAACTAACTTTTACTACCCTTTAATTTCATTGAATATTTCCATAAAAATAATACATGAATGCAAAAAGCATAACCTTTATATTCCTTAATTATTTTTCAATTCTCCACATTGATATGAAATTCAAATGTTAAAGGGGACAACAGAAGCTAACCAGCTATGTGGTGAGTAAAAAAAAAAATTAAAAAATGGCAAACTGCTTTTGGTGGTTTTTGAAGTTTCAGAAACATACTTTAAATGAAACTACAGGTCTGCTTAGTACTGAGTAAGCTTCCAAACCTTTTTTTAAATTATTTTTTTTTAAGTTTTGTAAAATGAAGTGAATATAGTGTGTACGAGGCTGTGGCGTTCAACATACAGAATGGGTTTGACTGGATTCCTCTTTGAAATCTCTATTCAACACTTTTGGTTTAAGTTTAATTCTGATGTAGACTTGATTCGGTCCTGTTTTTGTCTTGGTTCAGATCCAGTTTGAATGTGGTGCTTTGTGCAAGTGTGAACGCATATTAAGTTATGTGTGTGAAAAAAGTCCTCGCTGTAGAATATAAAAAGTGTAGATTGATTCATGCTGTCCAGACCTCGGATAATCCATATAATTAGAGGCAGCAATGATCAGCAGAGGTTTGTCATTTAAGTGAATCTACCACAAAGTAATTATGATGCCCGTTAGCATTCCTGCACAACCCAACACATTCTTTGAATCCACTTGTTGGATTAAAGTACTAATTTCAAACTTTGAACTGGGTAAAACTGACTCATTCTTGAAAGCAAGCAGATGATGCCGCCATGCCACGTTAATGGTCCAAGATGTGGAGAGGCGACCAAGCTCACAGTGAGTCTTAGCGCACCTTTAACACTGACATCTTCAACAAACATTGCTGTACTTTTAGCTCGCTGTTCAACCATTAGCCACTCGCACGCTTATTCTTTATATGCATGAATTTAAATGTTTAGATTGCTTTCATGTTTAGAAAGATAACATACCATTGCAAAAACACCAACAAATTGTCTGTTTCTTTTGGATTTCACCTTATCAAACCTGACGGAAAAAGTTTGACCTCTTCGACGATTTATAACCGTTATAACGCTTCTAAACACACTTATTCTTTAAAAACATGAGCTTAAATTTACCTTTCTAAATGTTTATTACAGAAAGTAGAGCGTAACATACTATCACGGCAGCACAGTTACATTTTCCATGTTCCTTTTGGGTTGGATTGGCTCTTTTGGATTTGGTTTACTGAACCCGATGGAAAAAGGAAACATTACGTTTGACCTCTTCGCCAACTATTATCCTTTTCAGGACCCCTGCCTTTTTCTGTAGAGCTAGCTTACCAACGGTTAGCCGCTCCAACACACTTCCACACACTCTTTTCTTTATATGCATGCATTTAACACATTCCATCACAAAAACACCAACAAATCTCTGCATGTTTCTTTTGAATTTGGCTTACTGAACCGCATGAAATATGTACACATTTGACCTCTTCAACAACCGGTGTTGTCCAAGCCCCCAGGGAGCACAGCCCCCTGGTGAGCACAGCCCCCTGGTGAGCACAGCCCCCTGGTGAGCACAGCCCCCTGTGAGCACAGCCCGTTGAAGTTAATGGGCTGTGCTCGCTAGCGCATGTCACCAGTTTACCCTTTAGCAACTAGGTACATCCAGTGCTGTGCGACCTGGAAGTAGCATCACGTGTCCAGTCTAACCAATCAGAGGAGAGCTGCTAGAGCGGAACAGCGTGAAGCAGATAGAACCAAAGCTAAAGATAAAAAACCTTTATTAGAACCAGAAAAAAGTTTATGACCTGAAAATAGGCAAAAAATAACCAGAAAGTAGTTGAATATAAGCATTTTGTTTTTACATTGCGCTCTGCGGGAAAATGCTTTATGTGGCTGTAGAGGATTTTTACGCTGCAGTTCCACTGGACTGGCCAACTCACAACAGATTTAAGCTAGCAATAACTTATCCAGTTATTGTAATAGAGCCATGGTGTTATCCTTTTAGAGACCTCCGCCTTCATCCGCAGGTTTATAACCGTTAGCCACTCCAACTTGTTTTTAGCTGTTACCGACACTTCCACAACCACTTATTTAACACGTGAATTTAAATGTACCTTTCTTAATGTTTATTACAGAAAGCAGAGCTATCATGGCAACGCTAACAAATCTTTGCCTGTTTCAAACATTTTACCTCTTCGACAACCAGTGTTATCGTTTTCGGGACCCCTGCCTTCATCCGTAGAGCTAGCTTTCCAAACGAATTAGCCGACTCACTTTAAAAATCCAACTCTTTACATGTGCAGCCCGGACCACAGCCCAACCACAGAGATGTTCCTCGCCGTTCGCCCCAGTCTGCCTTCGAGTGCGGATACGGGGCCGTCCCACACATGGTACGCCAAAGCATCCACATATGTTATTAGCATCTTTTAGATATTTGTGCGGCCGCCAACTTAGACAAATCTCCTTCAAAAACAGCCCTTGAATGAATAAGTCAACAGCGTGGCAGACATCTTAATTGCAGCGTTTGTCGAGTTAGCATTTCCGCCACATCCATCTTCGGATTGCTAAAGTGTGCGTAATGGGCTAGAAGTTATTTAGTTGACAGTTTGGGGCGACAAGTTTGACATTTCATTTTCAAGCCTAAAAAATGTAACCTATATTTTGTATTTGACATGAGATAACTTTGGTTTATTTTTTCATTTACAGTGTTAGAGGCAGTTTTAGATCCACAATAGTTTGCCGCGATGGCTGTCCGGTCATGGCTTTAGCTTGACCCATGTCTCTAAGGTCAATATGGATCAAAGTTTAAATGTTGTTATATGGAGCCAAAGGGGTCCCATAATCTTCAAGTAATTGTGAAGTGAAGTCATTTTCAAAAGTGAACATTCAAAACCAAATTTATTATATTATATTTAGTTTTGGGTTTGAGATGATGTTTTTGGAAACTTAATTTACCGTACTTTTTTTCTTTTTTTTTTTTACCTCAGATTTGTTTTCCCTCCTTCGGGTCATTTTTTCAAGTCCATACCAAGTTCAGCCCTGGACCAAAGTTCAGCCCGAGTTCAAATCAGGTCCAGCCCAAGTCCAAACTGTATACTTATGTATGACGAAATCCGAAAACTGAAACTAAATAAACTGAACTGAACTGTGTTAGTGTCAACTTTTGGAAATCCTTCATTTTTCCCAGTTCCACTTTAAAAACATAATTTCATAGTGTCCCTTTTGTTCCAGTTTCAAAGATTAGGGACGTCTTTTGGCTGCACATTGTTCATGATGTTTAATTGAAGATACAGAGTTCAACAAATAAAGTTTATATCTTAAAATGCAAATGACAGGTTAGACAAAAGCACATATACATAACGTATTTCTATTTAAGAAAAAAATTAAGAAAAAAAACATTATTTTGACAATTCTGGTCAAATTCATCATTTAAGTTTAGTGATCTTCAAAGATTTAGAACAAATGTGAAGACATTTCTGCTTTTGGTCCACAGTTGGACCTGACATTGGCCTGACAGGTCCCATGAGGTCACAGAGGCCACATGAGGTCACAGAGGCCACATGAGGTCACAGAGGCCACATGAGGTCACAGAGGTCACATGAGGTCACAGAGGTCACATGAGGTCACAGAGGCCACATGAGGCCACAGAGGCCACATGAAAGCCACATGAGGTCACAGAGGCCACATGAGGCCACATGAGGTCACAGAGGCCACATGAGGTCACAGAGGCCACATGAGGTCACAGAGGCCACATGAGGTCACAGAGGTCACATGAGGTCACAGAGGCCACATGAGGCCACCATGAAGCCACATGAGGTCACAGAGGCCAAGAGGCCACATGAGGCCACATGAGGTCACAGAGGCCACATGAGGTCACAGAGGCCACATGAGGTCACAGAGGCACAGAGGCCACATGAGGTCACAGAGGCCACAATGAGGCCACTGCAAGGCCACATGAGGTCACATGAGGCCACATGAGGCCACATGAGGCCACATGAGCCACATGAGGTCACAGAGGCCACATGAGGTCACAGAGGCCACATGAGGCACAGAGGCACATGAGCCACATGAGGCACATGAGGCCACAGAGGCCACATGAGGCCACATGAGGTCACAGAGGTCACAGAGGTCACAGAGGCCACAGAGAGGTCACAGAGGCACATGAGGTCACAGAGGCACATGAGGTCACAGAGGCCACATGAGGTCACAGAGGCCACATGAGGTCACAGAGCACATGAGGTCACAGAGGCCACATGAGGCCACAAAGAGGCACATGAGGTCACATGAGGCAATGGGCCACAGAGGCACATGAGGCCACATGAGGTCACAGAGGCCACATGAGGTCACAGAGGTCACATGAGGTCACATGAGGCCACATGAGGCCACAGAGGCCACATGAGGCCACATGAGGCCACATGAGGCCACAGAAGGCCACATGAGGCCACATGAGGTCACAGAGGTCACATAAGTCACAGAGGCCACATGAGTCACAGAGGCCACATGAGGTCACAGAGGCCACATAGGCACATGAGGCCACATGAGGTCACAGAGGTCACAGAGCCACATGAGGCCACATGAGGCCACATGAGGTCACAGAGGTCACATGAGGTCACAGAGGCCACATGAGGTCACAGAGGTCACATGAGGCCACAGAGGCCACATGAGGTCACAGAGGTCACATGAGGTCACAGAGGCACATGACATGAGGTCACAGAGGTCACATGAGGTCACAGAGGTCACATGAGCTCGGACTGCACTTGGCCGTGTCCAGGTTTGATGAGTGTTTTGTGCTGGTAAACAAAGGATTGTCCTGCTTTTCATTGTTCTTATCTGCCCTTCTGCAGCCTGTTGTGTTGTGTTTGTGTGTGTGTGTGTGTGTGTGTGTGTGTGTGTGTGTGTGTGTGAGAGTGTGTTTGTGCCTACTGTGTGTGTAACGTGTGCGTGTGTGTGTGTGTGTGTGTGTGTGTGTGTATGTGTGTGTGTGGTCTAGTATTTATCCCATTGTGGGGATAGAAATCTGAATCCACTTTTTGCAAAAATCAGGTTTCCATGAGGTAAAAACTTAATTTATAACGCAAGATAATTATTTAAAGGTGCACTGTGTAACTTGTTTTGTGGTGGGTATGCCTACTGCTTGCCTCCATGGACAGGTTAATGTTCAACAGTATATTAAATGTTTCTGTTCTGCATTATTGCTCAAAAAAGATGCAGTCTCACTGTAAGTCGCCTTCTCTTTTATAAAACGTAACGTGGAATTCTTACTAAAAGTGTGCGTACAAAACAGAAACTGCCTCAAACTCTCGACATGTTCATTCTCTCGGAGCCCAGATCACCTTCTGCCCCGTCGCTGAAAGCTCTGATGCACAAAGTTCACCATGTCTGGACCGAACCGCTCATTTTCAAGTTTTTTTCAAGTCAAGTTTTCTTTTTGTAAATCCCAAACTTAACGTGGAAAGCATTTTTGTACGTGCACATGCTTTATAAATGAGACCCCTGACCAGTAACTTGGCGATAAGCGTATCATTTTCTTCATTGTGATGCACCGACTTGTTCACTTCAGTGCATACAATACGCACGCACACACACACACACAACACACACACACGCGCAGGAGGGAGCAGAGGAGGCGGGTCAAATTCATGCAAGCGTCAATTTGATTCAACAATAAAATAAATAAAGTGACGTAATGCCATTAACGCGCCCATTTTTCCAGCCCTAGTTTATGCCCGACTGTGGAACATTCCAGGGAAAGCATTAAATAACATCTCCACGGAGACAAGCAGGGGATTTACCAACCACCTTTTGATCTAGATTCATTTAGGTTCAGTTTAGGTTTTAAGTTGGGGTCGAATAAGTGCGAAATGTGGTTCAAATTTCTCTCCAGAAAAATGAATGTAATGTCCCCACACGGCATGAAAACCAGACGTGTGTGTGTGTGTGTGTGTGTGTGTGTGCGCTTGTGTCGTGTGGAGGCCGACGCCACACCTTTACCACGGAGGAAATCTGGCTCTGAATCCAGACTCTGAGGAGAAACGAGAGAGAGAGAGCGAGAGCAAAGAGAGATGAGAGTTTGAGAGGGAAACATAGAAACAAGGACATATTGTGGGGGGCCGAAATAACGAAGAGTAAGAAGAGAAACAGATTTTCGTTTTTTTTTGTTTGTTTTTTTCGTTTTTAAGCGTATCGTGAAGGTATATCGTGCAGTGAGTGAGTAATGAGTGGGAGAGGTCATGTTGTTCACACACGGTCTATTTTGGCTCCAGCTGAGTAAAGGAAGCGTGTTGATGATGGATCAGCGCTGGCTCTGGACTTCAGGGAATCCCCCCCCCCCCCCCCTGCACTGTCTCACATGCACGGCTCCGGACAACGCTGTGCAGCCGCATCTGAGACATGTTTAAGAAGCAACGCCAACATTTTCTTAACTAACCAGATCGATATGCAGCGTTGGGACGTAACTAAATACTTGAACTGAAAATCCATATTCAGAATACTCATTGAGAATAACCGTACTTCAAAATACTCTTATTTACTAAAGTTGGGCTTCAAACTGCGTGAGTAAAATATAAAACACTACTCCTGTGGTGAGTGCAAGTTTGATTTTTTTTCTTTCTCTATTTAGTGATACATAAATGCCATTATAAACAGTGTAACAAACATAAAGCGGTTTTTAATGCTTTGTCACGTCATCTTTTCTCTATATTATACTGCAACTCAACATGAACATACTGTACTGCATTTACTCAATTACTCTGACGCTATGAATACATTTTAATGCGAGTAAATAGTATTCTGTAATTCAACTTTCAATACTTTCAAAGTGTTCTTCCCACTGTTCATGTGGAGCACTCCTGAATGATTATCGATCCTTGTGGTCGCTTTGCTCTGGTTCTTCAACTCGGGGGTCAAATTGAATCGTCAAATTGAGTCGAATGCTGAATCTGTGGAACATTCAGGAACTATATGACACCTGTTGAAACACCTACTGTACCAGAAGGGAATTGTTTCTTCGTGACTATGTGCCAAAATGAATGATTTTAACTTAAAATATCATAAATTGGATTGGATTTTTATCTTATGTCTGATGGAACCTGTGTGACCTTAACTGAGAGGGGTAAACTACTATTTTGGGGTCCCTGTCCCTTTACAAAATCGAGTGGAGTTGTTGTACCTGTATAAAAGTTGTGTTTAATAATGTGAATAAACAAAGTCGGCTCTAAAACTCACATCGCCACATACAGAAAAGAAAAAAAGTCGATAGAAATGTACGTCTCAATGTCTAAGCTGCAGAAAATCCCATTGTTGCGAGCAGAAGGTACAAAGCAGTCACCACCTTATGACATCAGCCGGTGGAACAGAGCATTTCCGGCACTTGAAAAGCCCCACGGCCTGAATACTTGAACAAAACCTAACATATCTCCTGGTAAGTTTTTGATCAGGGAACAACAATATAACCCGATTAAAAACTTCATACGGGCCCTTTAAAACTCGACTGCGGTCTCGAAAGTGAAAGCCGAGTCGCGCGCGTCCACATGAAACGCGGCTTCAGTGGGTGCTAATTGCTGTTGATAGCGACGGCGCAGTGTAGCGTGCGGCGACAGCTAGCCAACGCGCTACTTTTATTTGGCCATTTCTGATTCTTTCTCCGCTTAATGCTGATGTCGCGGGGATAAAAACATCTTATAGGCTATTTTGGCGTGACGTCCGGGCTCCAAGCTTTTATCCCCCGATCCCTTCAAAGACGCTGGAAACCCCGCCGTACGCTGCAATGAGAAAATAATGCTGTTTGTGACTTTCGCCTGGTCTTTTTATGTGCCGTACTGTTTTTTATGATGTCAAACAAATGGGTGTGATACAGAAAATGAGCACTTTTTTTCCGCCCGAATTCCCCTTGAACTTAGACACTTAAGACAAAACTGAAGACTTTTCTCATGTAAAGCCAGTCCAGCCGTGTTTATTAAATATGCTAAAATGAGCCCAATTGCGCTATTATGGGGTTTTTTATAGAAACCGTTTGGAAACAGGCATATTTTTGAAGTTTTGAAAATAGCTCTCGTGCCACAATGTTTCCAAAGCTAAACGTGACGCTATTTCGAGCAAACACAAGTCTGTTGCTGGTCAAATAACAAAAACACACTGATGGGACAACGTAGGACATGAATAATATTTATTTAGTACAGAAATGTAGACGTGTCAGCGTGGCGTAAACATTATTTTCAGGCTTTTTTTGTCAATAAAACGAGTTTATATTTACACATTTCTATGGGGGTCTATGTCACAATAGGCGAGATTTACGATTTTTGAAAATAAATAAAAATCCACAAATGTTGAATCTTTGTCATTATTATTAGACACTAAAAACTTCATATTAATCTTATGGTTTTAAGTCCTTTCAACTGACAACACTCTTTGGAGTTGAATACTGGCCACATTTAAATAATGTTCCTTTTGTTTATTTTTACAGAGAAAATACTTCATGCCAGTCTTTGTTTCAGGTGGCTAGGCCCAGTAATCGCAGAGATATGAACCATAAACCAGGTCCACACATCTGACATCTGACAATTGAACAGTAACCTGCAAAACATTAAGAACAATTTCATATTTACAATGTTGGCCTGAGTGGGCTATATCGCGCACCCTAAGGGGGACGGGAGAGGGAGTGAACGCATTCGAACTGAAACGCACATCATTCATCAGTGAAAAACGTAATTCTACCTGGGAATTCTCACTTGCCAGATCCTGAACTGAAATCCACAACATTAAAAAAAAAATGCTCGATTCGGCAAACATGTTCACGAAAACAAAAAAAAAGTGCTTGCGCGTCTTTTGTTGAATGTCTCTTCCGGTTGCTTGGTCAGCTCCTCTCTGTCTGTCTGTCTGTCTGTCGTATATATTTGTACGTATATTCCTAGAGGCAGCGTGGAGCATATCATTTGTGCTGGTGTAATTAATGCGCTGCTGTACCGCAGGACAATACACGCCTCGCCCGCTGTTTATGCCCCTCTGCGTTGTCTTCTGTCCGCCCTCTGTCATTTACACTGCTATTCTTTCTCTCACGCTTGGGTTCTCATGACACAACTCTTTTCATGTCTTTTGCTTCTTCTTCCTGTGTGTGAAAGGAAATGCACCGTATGGTAAACGGTCTTTCGGGAACGTGGAGCCGGGCCGGTGCAGTATGTGTAAAGCCCGATCGCATTCGTTCTGATCGTTGGTCCTGATCACGTTAGCAGCTAGCAACCATGTGTTTAGCCTAATTTGAACTGCCCGGTGTTGTCAGATAAGGGCACACTATTATTAACTATTAACACACACAACCCATAATTAAGGCATTTGTTATGAAAAGGTGAGACGCTCTCAGAGGTTTTGTATTTTGTATTGTTTTGTAATAATGTACTTGTATTATCAGATGAATGTAAAAAAACAGTTTGATCAGTGTGAATTATTTAGCTTGATTATATCGATGATGATTTTTGCTATGATTTTATTGTCTTTGTTAGCGAGCGATATGGGATGATCGTTGCTAGAACTTAAAGGATCTTTGTCTTTTTGATGTATTTCAGTGATACTTGATAATCAAATGAAGCTTGGAACCTTTCCTTTTTTTTTTCTTCACATACATTATAACACTTGCACATATAACACACCAAAGAGCTGTATACAAATGGATACATGAAAGAAAAAAAAATATGGAACATTTCTAAAAGTAAAGGGAATAATGAATCACTAAATATTTGACAGAATTTGGCATTGTTGCCATCTGGACCGAGAGATTTAGTTTTTTCAATGGAATTGGCTTTTTGAATCTCATCTAGTTTTATTGGTTGTTCTAGTTAATTTTTTATTGTTATCTGATAATGAAGGAATTTCAATATCTTTCAAAAATTCTTGCATTACTTTTGTGTCACAATTATTGTTTGATTTATATAGTGTTTCATAAAATCTGCTAAACATTTGATTAAGGACCATTATAGGAGCTATATTACGTCAAATCAACTTGACGGATTGTTTAACCTTATTATAGTTAGCAAAAGAAAATGGAGCTCTGTCAAATGGACAAAAGTTTTGCTACTCATCCAAGTAGCTTCTTCAGTTCGTCTGACAAAGAACTGGTGAGTCACTGCCTTGTATCCATACACAAATAAAGCTTAAGGCTTTTTGATTTTCTTTCTCTATTGAATGTACTGTACCTGGATTACTGAGGGTGATGACAACATTCATTCGTTTTTTTTCATTTTCAGTTGGAAAAAAGTACATTTGAAACAACATAATTCAATCCAAAATATAAAAAAGCTTTCCGAAGAAGTTTGTCAGCGAGTGAGGATTTAAGGAAGCTCTGACGCTTGTTCTCAGAAATGAAGCATGATAATATTATAGTTCCACGAAATGAACACACACACACACACACAAAGAACCGTTATTATAATAGATCCATGACAAAGACGCACAGGAAGACAGGGGTCAGAGGTCAGAAGATACAACGCAGATGCATCATGGGATTGTTTCCTGGATGAAGTAACCCAGGTAGCATAACGTCATAAGAACAATTACTATACACAGTAAGACAAAATATGTATATAAATAATCATAAAAATGAAAAAAAAAAACATTTCAGAAGAAGCCAGTTGGAGGGTGAGTGTGTTAGAGAGTCAAATATCATACAAACTTTCTTACTGTGTGTTGAAAATGCTAACCAATTTGCCAATATGCCACCAATTACCCAATGTTCATTCATTGCAAAGTTATTCCTCAGTTTCCTCAAACATTTTGAGACAGCGAATCAGTTTTTAAGCGCTTTTCACAACTTCAGAGGCCAAAGCAAGGTTTACTGTCACGGTAAAGCTAGCAGCGAACTGCTAACAACAACTAGCAAGCTAACAACCGCTTTATAATTAGATGCAGAGAGTCTTATTGTTTTAAAGACAGTAATAATCAGGTACAGCATCTTTAATCCACAATCCAATGACAAAACATTTAGCTCAATTTTATTTTTATTTTTTTCAATTTTTAAATATACAAAACAGAACGGAAAAACACAACAAACAGAGCACGACCAGAGAGAACAGGATGGGCGAAAAGACAGACGTCCAAAGAAAATGAAGGCACACTAAGTCCAAAGTCCAAAGATAATGTCAGTCCAGTTCTGGATTGTTGGTTTAGTTTGTACTTCTTTGTGATGGCCTTCTTCTCTGCAGCCAAAAGTATTCTCCAAGGAATCCATTTATTGTGTCCATTGAGGGAGTTTTGAGGCACAAATGCATGGTTATGAAATCGAGTGGGATGCCATGTCACGAACAGCCTGCGATAACCTGGCAACCAGCAGATAGGCCTCCCTGCGCATAGTGAGCACTTTGACATGGTGTTATAAAGTACTTTCATACATTTTTCCAACAGAATTCTTTTTGTGGTCCTCCATTGAGAAGGTACTTAAGGAAATGTTTTATTTGTCTGTACTTTACTTTTACTTTACTACATTTAAGAGTATGTAGTATCTGTTCTTTTTACTCGACTACGTCCTGCATACAAGTTTTGAGTTTACGCCACAGCTTTGAGCAAACAAAAATATACTGTACACATAAAATTCGATACAAAAATTAAGACATTGATTTGAGTCGCACAATTTGCACAATTCTTCACCAAAATCACAACTTTTAACATGTAAAACAACACTCAAAATCTGTGTGAAATCGTTTTTCTTTTAATTATTATTATTTTCTTAAACATGTTCTTCAAATCTTTTACATTAGTTGATTTTTTTGTGTGTTACCTTCACTTTTACTTGAGTATTTTTTTCCACACATATCTACACTCATAATGCAATAAAATGTATTAGTTCTTCCACCAAAGACACATTGGTCAGATGGAATTGTACGACCAAATTAGGAAGTTTTCAAAGCTAAATAAATAAATGAATAAATGCTAAATAACTTTCTTTTTTTGTTTGTCCTTTTCGTTTGTCCTTGTTGCATGTTCTAACTATGTGAAGTGTCTTTGAGTTCCCTTAAAAAGCACTTTATAAAACCAATGTATTCTGATTATTATCATTCAAACTAAGAATAAGAATGATTTAAAAAATACATAATAATTGATCCTATTCTATCTTCTAGAACCTCTTCACAGCAGCCCTTCAGCAGCTCCGCCCCAGCCCCGCCCCCTGGTCTTGATCGTCCTCGCCTCTCCTCTCTTTCTCCTCCCTTCCTTCACTCCCTCCACTTTCTTTATCCCCTCCCTCCCACCCTTTCTCTCTCCCCCCGTCCCTCCCTCCCTCTGTAAGTTGTTGTTAACCGTCGCCACTAATGATCTCGGTCGGGACTGTGGTCGGCAGCGTGACCGCCGCCCGCCCTCGGGTTCTGCCCTCTTTCTCCGGCCCAGGCATGAGACGCAAACCCTGCGCTCCATCCACAGGGAATATGGCCCCCGGACCCTACGTTCAAAAATACATCATATCATAACATCAAATAACGCTCAAATAAGCTTTATGCAGAAGGGTTGTTTTGTGTGAGCGTTGTAAATGGTTGGAAAGTTGGAAAATATTAATAAATAATAAAAAAATCACTTATTCTTTTTTATCATACTTTGAGAACATATTTTTAACCAGAAAAAGGGTCAAATATATAGAGAATATAAAGTAGGTTATTAAGTGAAAATTATTATTATTATTATTATTATTATATAGATTTTTTATATTTTGGTAAAACGTCTTAAAGAATACAGGGTTTTCACAATTTAGAATTTTAGAGTAACAAATATTGTGAGAAGAAACATCACGATATAACGATTATTGACACATAGCAAAATAAAAAGGGAAATATTGCCGTTTCTTTGTGAGCAGCTTCATGAAATCCAGTTTTCTGAATGAAAAAAGTAAAGTTATTATGATGCAAACACATAAAACCACCGCATAAAAAGCATTATACATTTAGGAGTACTTTTTTATAGAACAGATTGAATTGACATGACTTAACATTGCTTGTAAAATAGTCATAATTATTATTTATTAATTGTTATGATAATATTATTCCCTGAATAATCACAATTATCGATTAACCAGATAATGTAATATACTTCATAAAAAAACACCTTTCTGATAAAAACATCTTTTGTCATGAATTCTAGAATCTTTAAAGTCCAGATAACTATTAACTATTATGAAAATATTCAACTTTTATTCAAATATTTGATTAGTCATGATTATTTTTGATTAATTGTTGGCCATAACTGTAAAATTGTGTCAACATAAAATCTTAACAGAGACAAAACTGGGACTCGATCAAAACTGAAAGGACTTGATCAGGAAAATCTGAAATAAAGTATTTTTGAAAAAAGTTTTTATTTTATAAACTGTACATTTCA
Source organism: Chaenogobius annularis (assembly GCA_015082035.1). Taxonomy (NCBI): domain Eukaryota; kingdom Metazoa; phylum Chordata; class Actinopteri; order Gobiiformes; family Gobiidae; genus Chaenogobius; species Chaenogobius annularis. The sequence goes on from BJKM01000789.1 coordinate 185,972, forward strand.
GTTGATTTATTTAGTTAGCATTGGTTATTGCATTGGTTGACCATTATAACCATATTGTTACTTTTGCGCTATATTGTGCGACCCTACTCTTGTCACAACCTACTGCTAGTTTAAAAAATAAATGAAGATAATTAAGACAATCATTTTATTTTTACTGACAATGACCAGTCTGACTGGCCATGTGTTTAATCAGTGGGAATATTGACTTTTAGGCTTTTTGTTTTGTTTTTGAGTGACGAAAAAAAAAAAAAAAGTTTAAAAAGTCACTGGGAGTGTTTTGTACACATTTTGTCTAGATTTATTTTGTAATCACCATGAAATCTTCACATATTAATTTCTGTCAAATATATATCTTTATTTTATTTTTTCTAGTGATAGCGTTTTCTTTAAAATGTCTTACTGGTTTTATAACTTACCAACAACCATTAACCCCTTAGATGCCAGCTTTTACCATACACAGCTTACGGCCATTTTAGATTTAAATCAATAATTTCATATGACTTTTTTTGTTTGTTTTTTTTGCTCTGACGATGCTATGTTCAGTGTGATTGACCTATCAGTGTTGATGATCAGTGCGTATATTAACTTTGGGGCACTTTTTGTTTTTGTGTCAAGTCAATTAAAAAAAAATAAAAAAAAGTCCCGTTCACATGACATGTTACAGCATTCATGCTCCAGCAGGGTGTGTGAAGTGTCTTGCCCAATTGCACAACAACAATACAGTCGGAGCTGGGATCGACTCGCTGCTGCGTTGTGTGGGTGGGTGTGCGAATGCTCCGACCGCTGAACCACTGCCATCTATACATATAAAGTAAAAATGTAGTCTTCTAATTCAACGTCCGACCGTACATCTTGTGCTGAAAATGTTTTAAAGTTTTGCTGACATTTTTACATGCCAATAAAATCTCTACGCTTGCAGCTTGGTTTTTGCAACATTCCTCACAAAATGAAGTCAAGCAGATCCACGTTACAATTGTGTAGTAATGGCTCTTCATTTTTAACTTTTTTAAAAGACACATTATGATATCTTTAGGTATTTCATATCAAACTGTGACATATATATAAATTATTTTACATTTTGTAAATTTGTTAAGCGCAATATTGGTCTTAAACAGCTTGGTAGAAACAGGTCCATTAACTTCCTGTTCGAAACTGCAGAACTGATAAGCCCCGCCTCTCCATAGTGATAGTTCAATGTAACAGCTTGTCCTTTATCTGGTTTTCTTCCTGAAAAAATGGTCACATGTTTAATAGAATTGCAAGTACGTACAGAGCAGTGGGATAGGGGGTAGGTGAAAACAGGAATTTTCCGAGCACTCAAATTGAAGACAGGACACAAACGTGAAGGAATCAAGTGAAATACAACTTTGAGTACGTGAATTATAAGGAAGCATTGTTTAAACATGTTAGAACAAAGTTGATTTTACATCATATTTCCACTTGAAAGGGGACCAAATTTATACTTCACTTTTCTAACACATTTCTAGTATCCTAATTATTCACCGTGATGGGTATAAGTGCTTTATATGTGCTTTTCACAACTTTCAGAGATCAGAGCGGAGATTTGCCATCAAAGTAACAACATCTCGCATGCTTACAGCGCTATAATTAGATGCAGAAAGCACACAGCAGTCTTATTTTGAACCTTTTTTGAACAACTAGCATGCTAACAGCGCACTAGCCATACTTCCTGGTACTCAAATGTTAAAATGCTCTATGGGCCGTATTTTCCCCCCGGCGGTAGCGCTAACTTGGGCGCAGCAGAGCTCATTGCGTCACACCTTGCAGTCGCCGCAATTGATGACAGCGCAGGGCGTGGACTTCTGAACAAGAGGTGTGATTATGCCAAAATATGACGTGGAGTAAAGCCAAATGAGGGCGTGGTCTAGTGCATTCTGTGGATGGCCAGAATCGTAACGAATAAACTTCATATATGGACTAGCACCATCCCACTCCAGCCTCCAGGGGCCAAGTCAAGCCTCTTTATGCCAGCGCGAAGGTCGGGAAGATAGCAAAATTGCGCCCCGACTCCGCCCCTTGGATAAGGTTCAAACGCTACGGCTGGGGGCAAAATACGGCCCTATAAGTAGATGCAGAAGGTACACAGCAGTCTTATTTGGAACCTTTTTTGAACAACAACTAGCGCGCTAACTTTGCACTTGCCATACTCCCTGGTACTCAAACGCTAAAAGGCTCTGTAATTAGATGCAGAAGGCACACAGCAGTCTCATATTTGAACCCAAGAGCTGCTTTCATAACATATTTGTACTGGGCAAAACAGATTCGACAAAGGAAAAGAATTGGCTACTGCCCGTTTAAGGTCAGTTGTTCCACGTTCAGGTCAAAAGGAAATTCCTCTTTGTGTGGGGTCTGCATGTCCTGTTCATGTTGTGCAACCTGTTCTGTTCTATTAAGCCTATAGTAAATCCTCCGTAACGTGTCTTCCCTAAAGGCACAACAACCAAACCACAGACTTTTGTATCAACAGATTTAAGTATATGGTCACCTTACTGTAAGAACAAGAACATTATTTTAAAAACTGTGTCTTCATTTTAAATGTTTTTTTCTAATTTGTCTAACTGGTGCATTTGATGGGTCTGTTTGGTGTATAAGTGATTTGCTCAAAGCCACAAGAGCAGAAAATTGTGGAGCGAGGGGCGAATCTAACAAATAAAGCCATTTATTGATTATTTGATTTGTATTTTAGGATTTCAAATAAGAATTTAGTTGCAGATTTTGCACATGTCCTAAGGCATTTACATTTGAGAAAAGTTAAACTAATACAAGAATCCCATACACTTTATGACTTGTTTGTAGAGATCTTAACTACAGGGTTAGCTGCTTGCATGCAGAATAAGGTTGTCAAAAAAAAAAAACGGGACCCAGATACCAATCGACGCTATAAAAAGGAAAACCGGATCGTCCTTTCATCAATGGTCTTTCTCAGAACTAGTATGACCACATGGTGAAATTATGAAACTATTAATTTGATGTTTGACTGCAATGTGAACAGTAGAGTAGAGTTCACAGCATTGAACAGTAAATAAAAGGCAAATTATGTTCATTTAAAAAGTTGTATTATGTTTCACTGTTGTATACAAATGTGTATCAAGCTTTTACCTTCGTATCTAAAGCGAGTTTTAAGGGACACAATATTCCAAAAAAAAAAGGAGTTTTGACCATGTTATGTCATCGTTAATCATCAAAAACATACCTGGAGCTGCATTAAGCTACATTCTCAATAGTGTCATTAATCCTGTTTACAAGGTTCTCTTGCTCCGAGCCTCTGAAATCACTCCGTTTCAACTTCAATTTCCCTACCCAAATTGTGATGCCAAAGGTAGCTATCTGGAGGTCACTTTCACTCTTTTTGAGTCCAGATTTTTTTTTACTAACTCATTATTAGCACATTATTAGCTAGATTTTGTTTTTTCCCCTTGGTTCTTTTCTACCCCTGCCATTAGATGTTGGGCTAACACCAAATCCAGATAAGGGAGCACAGCTGATACCAACTCTGATTACTCAAGAGCATGTTTAAAGGACAAAAAAACATTCATATAATGCATAATCGGTGTCCTTTTGGTGACCATTCAGATGATGATGTTGATTTTTCCCCTTTTTTTCCAATCCTAGTAACAAATCCTGACTTTAGATCAATCATTTATCATTATCTTTTACTTTCTCGAGGCGACTCCTCCTATTTCCCTTGTACATTTTTGAGTGTGCGTTCCTCAGCATGTCGCCAATGTGCGCAGCCGTGTGTGCTAAAACTTGTCCCAAAAAACAATGGACTGGACTCGCTGATTACATCTCGAGCCGGGGGACGTTAGTTTGAGAAGGGGGGGCAGAGGAAAAGGGTGGTGGTCCGACGGAAGGTACCCCCCTTAAAAAAAAAAAAAAAAAAAAAACTCCTTTCAGTCTCTTGCAGTCTTGTACCGCTGGGTTTCATTGGTTAAACTGCGCTGTTATGTTTGCACGGCGTTGGTCAGGGCGGGGTATATAAAGAAGAGGCAGTGGAGCGGTTGAATCTAGCCACAAGTTTGTAAAAGTTTCAGAAGGGAGCAGGACGCAGGCGGGAGAGAAGAGCTGCGCCGTACGAGCAAAGAACAAGAGAAGACTGAAGAAAGGCATTTTGGATCACTTCTTTTTTGTTTCCAATTTGACCATTTTTAAGACTTTGTTTCATCATCTTGAACTGGTTTCGGGTTACATTTTTGAATCTTTTTATACATTTTGTTTTGGGATTTGTTGGAGAAAAAAAAATCCATTAACTTGGTGTGCCAGAACTTTGCCACTACAAAATACAAATATCTTAGAACTATTGACAAACAAATCTGACATCTTTTTAAAATTTTTGTTTTGGGATCTGCAAGATTCATTTTGCAAGTCCTCTTTCTACTTTTCCATCTTTATCTGGATGTTCGCTTTGGGATCCTTTCAAAATCTAGGTATTCTCCAGTTAACTAAAGACTTTGATAGGTAAAAATCATCACTTGGACTTAAAGAGATTGCCATCCAAAACGTTTGCCCGAAAGCGTTTTATTTTTCAATTTTTTTTTATTTGGATGACTTTTGCACTGTCAGAACCTCACACATCCAAACTTCACTTGGACTAAAAATCATCACATTATTTTTTTTTTAAATCATGATTTGCTTTGAATTTGATGATTTGCTTTTGAAATCTGCCACTCAAATCTAAGACATTTTGGTGAACTTCAGCAACTCACAGCAACTTCACAAAACCAAATTTAACTTGGACTGAAAATCGTCCAATCGAGATGAACTTAGCAGAGTCCAGTTTCTCCATCCAAAAGAGTGTCCCCGGAAGACCTTGGACGTCCGGGACCCCCAGCCCAGAGTCGGATGGTGAGATGGGGTTTGAGCACAGCCTGTCTGGGGACTGCAGACTCTCCTGACAGCAGGACAGGCAGGACCGGGCCAGGATTTCAGGAGGACCAGGATCGGGGGCGCAGACCGGGAGGTGCGCCCACGGAGGGAAGTAGCGCTGCGGCAGAGCAGAGGATCCGCAGGCCCATGAACGCTTTCATGGTGTGGGCCAAAGACGAGAGGAAGAGACTGGCTCTGCAGAACCTCGGACCTCCACAACGCCGTGCTCAGCAAGATGCTCGGTAAGACACATTTTTGATCCAGATTTTATATTGTTGATTTTATGGTATGTGTTGTCTGAGAGGAGTTGTTTATGTTGTTTGACCTGAAGAAGACACATTTCAGTTTTTTTTTATCTTGGACTATTGCAAGTCACTCAACTCAACTCTTTGTGATAATTAGTGTGATGATTAGTATGTGTAATAATCTCCAATAAAGTGCCTTGTCCAATTGAAGCATATTTTACAATTCATATTCAAAATAAATACAACTAATTCTGCAAGTTCCATTTTCTTTATCCGTGGACTACAATAATCTTAAAATTATTTATTTTTATTTGTTTTTTAAGTTTTGAAGTAATACATTTAAAAGCTTTTTTTTTTTTTTTTTACCTTTTTGACTTGACAACACTAACAATTACATTTAGCAAAGTAATGCAAATGTATAACATAAATAAATAAAAACATATACAGTACAGATGTATGAAGCAACAGGTAAAATTCCAAATCTCAGTATTACTCTGGGTGAAGGATGAAGACATCGCAACATTTATGAACTTTTAACTGCTGATTTTTGTTTTCAGGTTTTAGGTCAAATAATATATCTACATTTGAATTATGTGTATTGTGCGCTCTTCTACAATACAATAATGCCTGTATGATTGATAAACACAATTGAATCAAAAGTTTACAAATGGCGCCCATAAAGGAAAAGGTCATGTGAATGAAAACAATGTATTAACGTCTTGGGATTTTTAGATCTAATGTACAGCACATTATTCTGAATTATTTGATCAACATATCTATTCTTTTTGCGCAGGTCAGTCATGGAAAGCCCTCAGCGCTTGTGACAAACGCCCTTTTGTCGAGGAGGCCGAGCGCTTGAGAGTCCAACACCTCCAAGACCACCCCAACTACAAATACCGCCCTCGCCGCAAGAAGACCACCAAGAAACTCAAGCGCGTCGAACCAGGGATCCTCCTCCACAGCTTAGCCCAGGGAGGTGCCACCGGCCTGGGCATGGGAGATGGGGCCCCATCTTATGGACATCCAGGCTCCCATACCTCCCACCACCATCACCCCCATCACCTGCTGCCTTCACTGGGTCACTTCCAGGACCATGCTCCGACTTCATACCAGGAGATGGAGAGCTACGGCTTGCCCACTCCTGAGATGTCGCCACTAGACATTTTGGATGATTCTGGAGCTGGCGAATCTGTGTTTTTCCCGCAACATATGCAAGAAGAGAACGCTATGGGAGGGAATTGGAACAACTACCACCAAATTCCGCACTACAGCCATCATTACAGTCAAAATACGCCAACCCTTAGCTTAAATAATAGCGCTAACGCTACTCTGAGCCCTCTTAGAAGTTCAAGAGTTGAAATTGATTCAAATTCTCGATTGAACCAAATTCCCAGCCATCATATTGCACTGAGAAATCCAGCAAAATGTCGAATTCCAGATTCTACATCCTGTCCGTCAGCAAACCAAACTATTAGCTACTATAGCCAAATGTATCCTGCCAGTACGACGCCAAATGCCAATCCTTTTGCGTCAACAAGTCTAGGCCAGCTATCGCCACCGCCTGAAACATCTTGCACTAATTCTTCAACATTTTTACACCCGATCCAGCACACAGACCAATCTAATGTCTCAGCTAACCTCGCAGCCAATGATTTTTGGTCAGAAGTCGATCGACACGAATTTGACCAATACATGCGAAGAAGTAGAGATGAGGCGTACGGGTCTAAACTTAGCCGTAGTAGTATCGGAAGTAGCATGAACGGAGGGGTGATCAACAGGGATGTTGGTAGCATTATGGCTAGCGGTAGCGGTTGTGAAGATGCTAGCAGTCCGCTCATTTCGGCCTTGTCCGATGCAACAAGTGCAGTCTATTACAGCGCATGTATTAGCGGGTGAAGAATTAGCGTTTTTGCTGTAATTAAAGTAAAACAGAGAGCACAAAAGTTTGTGCAAGCAATGACCAACTATAATTTGGAAGTAGTTTATATTGGATTTTTCAGATTTTGTCAGAATTCCAAGCCATCAGGAATTGTCAAACAATGCACAATTGATGTTAAACTGGAATATTTTTTTATGTTATGATATTGTTGTTTTCGAACATTTGTGGTGAAAAGGTGCTCTTAAAAACTACCTAACACTCAACATTTTTAAAATATTGTCACTTGAATTACAATATGAGTTATCAATTGGAGATGCTATTTCTTTGGCTGGGATGTTCCGCGGTATGGCATTAAACATAGGCCAGTCTTGCATTTAATGAATTAAATGTGATTTATTACTAAATGATACTTTGAAAAACATATAGTCAGTGGGTCAACTTTATTAAATTTAAATCACTCTAATTTTCTCCCCCAACTTACCACAAAACACCACTTCAAGGTAATCAACTACCATAGCAAAATGAATATAGCATTGCCTTTTTCCTTCCCATAATACTTTATATCACATGCAAATTGTTTAACTTACTATGCAACTTGTAAAAGCTTCAATCTCATCTACTCCACGTGCAATGCAAACCGATGTTTTCTTCATCTCGATCTTTCTGATTATTTGGTTGTCTCTCGTTTACTATTATCAATAGCGTTGTTTCATCCTGATAACTGGCCTTTTAGTTTTACTCTCTTTGCTCGTGTGATTTGCCCCCAATGGCCTCCTGCCTTGGTCAAGATCAGCAAACTGCCTAATTTAATTTAATTGCTGTAGCAGAGCCTTGTGGTTTTCAAACAAGCCTGGGAATTTGAACTATTTTAGCATTTTAGCATACGGCAACAAACTGGAAGACCTCATAACATGTTTAGTTATGCTTATTGGCGTATTCTAGCAAGAAAGCTGAATTGTGACATTTCAACCAATGATGTGTCAAGATCTCAAAGGGGCACAGTGCAGATTTTCTGGCGGAGGTGTGGCCATGGACATTCATGAAGACCAAACGCCCTATCGCCGGCTGTTTTTCACTCGATCACTTGGCTATCCCATGCTACCCGGAGTAACGTCAAATCGAACTTTCCACCACATTCAGATGAACAGTGAAGCCAATTTCATTATTAGGATTTAATAACATGTTTATTTCATGATATTTATGCCTTTTCGCGGCTCTCCTCACCAGTAACATGTAAAAAAGGAGGTTTAGTGTCACTAGATTCTGACCAGAAGCGGCAAAATATCAGAAATCTCAATTTAAATTCCAGCAGCTCTGTTAGTTTTACACTTTAATGTCTAAAATAAAATAGCAAAAGGTTTACACCCTCAACAATGACTTTTGAAGACTGTTTTGGGTGTTAATGTCCAAACACTCTTGATCATTTGTAACTTGCGTGTTTTGCAGGCTTACGCTAACGGCTCCGTAGTCCCTCAAATCTTATCCGACTAGCCAAATTGCTAAGTGATTAGCGTGAGAATCGAGAGCTGACTTTGCTAATTTATATGTCTATGGGTTTGCTACTTACTTCTGTCCATAGAGTCATTATTTCGTTGCCAAGAATGTTCCACAGTATGGTGTTAAACTTTCTCCATGGAGACAAGTTGACTCCTGATCTGCATCATAATGAGAATGCCCGTTAAAAAATGTAATAAAATAAAACACCTGGAATTGAGTGAATGCAGCTTTACTAATGCAACATTGTGGAACATTCCAGGCAACACAGTGATATCTCCAAGGTGACAGACAAGTGCCAGAATCAGAAAGGTTACAGAGTGCACCTTTACCTACGCATCTGTTCACACGTCGTTCCATGGTTCTTTGTCATCTGGTCCTAAATTGAGCTTGTTTTAGTCTTGATGTGGACTTGGTTTGGATCGGTTCTAGTCCTTGTTTAGTCCTGATCTGGTCCAGGTTTGATTTCGGGTTTAATTTCAGGTTTAGTTAGTGGTTTAGTCCCAATTTTTGTGCAATAAATGTGCAAGAGTGAACGCAACCTTCGTGAACATTTTCCAAAAACCATGAACACATGTTGAACTCTAAAAAACATGGACTCTTTTCATGAACGGACCAAAACCGAAGTGTCCGAGGATTTGCAAAGATTTCATCCAACTTCTCCGCATATCTTTCTGGAGTCTATTACAGGAATGGCTTGGCTCAAACCCCAACGCTGACCACCGGCTTGTCCCACAAACGGTCGAGGAACGCTTTACAAGAGTCGATTCTGGATGGATTTGAGCGTGATTGATAGGTTTTTTCCCCCTTTCCACGCGAGGATAAAGTTACTGTTCTTTTTGGCCAACATACATGCAAGGAACTTTGACGTTTGAAGCTCATAAACATTGAATTTGTTTAGATGAAATGTCAGTTTTGAAGGTTTAAAGACTGGTTTGGACGAAGGAAAACGACCACAAATCAAGCGATAATGTCACAGTGTTTTAGAGTTTATAATGTTTTTTTTTTGTCCTGATAGTGATTTACTGTATATATGAAGTCGTTATGGTTTTGTGAAGGAGAAATATACTGTATGAGACTATGAATTTTCTTTTTGCACTGGTTAAATGTGTATAGTATAGGAAAACGTTTTATGTTTAAAAGATGTAAATAATGATCTTGTAAAAATTGTTTGTTTTTGTTTTACATTTTGGGAACATTTTGCTGGAATAAAGAGAAGTTTGACGTTTAAGACTATATTGTTTGGACTTTTTAAGATCTGGCTCTAGTTACAGTCATTTTAACAGTCACCGTAACCATTTCCTCCACACTTCTATTTCCTCCAAAATCAGTTCAAAATGACTTTACAAAATGAGTCGAACGCTTAGTTCTGTGTTTGTTAAGGAAGTTCTTTGTGTCTCGATGCTAATGCTACTTACAGGAGCCTAATAAATAAAAAAATTAAAAAACACCACACATTAAAATGTTCACATAAAAGGGATTGGAGAGTCTTTATTATACGTTTGACTTTGTTGTGCTGCTCGGTGGTCGAGTGGATAGCAGGCCGCAGCGTCGTGAGTTTGAATCTGGCTACGATTATTTGCAGCATGTCCTTTCCTAGTCTCGCTGCACTATAATGTCTAAGATTGCCTGTGAGGAAAAAAGACAAAAAAACCGACTTTGTTATTTTTGCTGGTTTTGACTTTTATAAAATGTATTTTTTATGTTTTAAAAAAAGAAATAATAAAAAAAGAAAAAGTGTTTTTAACCCGCACACTATCTTTGAGTGTAACACAAGGGCTAAACACAGAAACATCTATCTATCTATCTATGTCTACACAAAAACTCATTGTCCATTGCCTGATTTATTGATTTATATCCATTTATTTTAGAGCGACGCAGTAAAAACCCCGTAGAGATAGAATTGTGGAGGAAACGGTTACTATGACTGTTCTAGTCGTTGTGCAGAGCCTAAAATATTGGCAATAATGTCCGCAAAATCCACAAATAGAAGCGTCCTTAGATTGAAATGACTTATTTTGCAGATGGTAACTAGCAAGACCATGATCATTTGCTCAAACAAAGCAACTCATCATAATTATTGTAAATTAGATTACATTCAATCTGAAAAAGCCCTTTTGGGTTTATCGCAAACTGATTCTAGTCATAGGATCTGGCAACACAAGCGAGGAGATCATTTTGCTTTCGGCTTGGGATTTTCAGTTTCAGGACCAACTTCTTTTTTTTTTTTTTTACCGCTAAAATGTCTGAAATTGTGAATAAAGTTGAACATTTGAACCTAATCTGACATTAACAAGCCTTGAGGTAACCAAGAAGAAAGGCAGAGAAAAACATTATACGTCTTTTTACAAAGCCAAGGTTGTTGTCCTGAGCTTGTTTGTGATTGTGAAGTGGAACGACATTTCTCTTTAGTATTTTTGCAAACAGAAGTTGGAGCCAGGGTCTTTTTGATGCATTTTTGCTGCATCTGCTCCCCATTAGTTTGACAGAGGAGACTTTCTGCTTCATGAAACAGTAGATCTGAACTGAGGACGATGTGCAGTGGAACCAGTTGTACTCACCACACTGACTCTTGTGGCTTACACTGGTCAAAAACAGAGCAATATGACAATTTTTTCCCCAATAATTTCAACATTTAAAAGCGGAGGAACATGAACAGCATCTAAATAATCTTTGACATCTGCGTTTGACATTTTCCTGTACTTTTTCCGTTTTAATTTGCTGTGACACACCAAGAGCATCAGAGAGAAACAAGCGCTTTTTTGGAATGGTGCAATAACTCTATACTTTTGGAAATAATTATCAGAAAAGACGAATCAGAGCACGGACTTGAGCTGAAATAAAAGGGTATCTGAGGATAAATAAAAAACAGGGATTTCCCAGAAGTGTCGCTTGAGACATTTGGAGCTCACGTTCACGCTCTGTCACTTTCTGCACTATAACTTTAAACATAACTGTAAACTTGTGTACATAGAAATGCCTATTTTTATTTTTATTGTATAGTAATTTTAAACCTAATGCATGCCCTTTTTTGATTGAAATATATGTTGTTTTATTATTACTCAGTGTTTTATGTTGCACCTTAAGGCCGAGACAAGTTCCTATGTTTTTGAATTTTGTTCATTGACAATGGCAATAAACTCTTTCTGATTCTGATTCTGGTATTGGAGGGCTGCTGAGAGCGAAAAGCGTGCAAATAAAAAGTGCTGTAGAAATTATTTGCACCATTTTGCACTGGAAATGAAATTGAAAATGAAGGTTTGTTTCATCAAGACTACACTGTCATGCTTTGATGGCGGGTCCCTTTAAATGTAATCGTGAAAAGGTGGAAAGTTCAGACAAAGGCGAAGCGTCACGGCAGAAGATAAACATTTCAATGAAATTAAAAATGAAAAAGCACAAAATCTTTCCTGTTGACTTCACCTCTGCACATTGTTCAACAGGAAAATGGTCTGTATTTCTGCTACAATTGGCCAGTTTAACATCTGTTGGCGTTGCTATGATTGTTTTGGTTGTTTTGGATGCTTCACCTTTCGTTTTCGCCCAAACCACAATGCTGCGCTGTGATTGGCCCCGTCACAAGATTCTTGCATGTGAAATATTGTGGGAATTCATCTTTGTTTCGGCATTTCATGTTTTAGAACTTAAAACAGACAAAAAAACCTATGCATTGAAAGCACATATTAATTATAATTCCCTCATCTATTTTATTTTGGTAATGTTTCAATTGTTGCTGCTTCCTTTAATGTTCAACTTTTACGTATCTTCAACATTTCATCATAAACTGCCACTAAAACTAAGACGAGGACAATTTTACCCCACGTATTATAATAATTAGGACAAGCACAAAAAAGGTCAAGAACGAGACTAGTGATGATTTACTTCGATTGACTTAAAAACCTCCCGATTTCTCTCTTTGACATCACCATTTGGGGGAAGATGAAACAGAGTTTATTTCTGAGGCTCTGAGCAAGACGACCTCGTGAAAAGGACCAATGAAACAAGTGTAAATGAAGCCAAATACAACAACAGGCATGTTTTTTGATCAGGAAACAATCTGACAACACGGGTAAAAAAAAGAAAGTATATGTGTCCTTTAGATAGAATAATAGTGTTAGCAATGGCCAGAACACGGCAGATTCATTTGCTTTCCATTGTATGCCATGACGTCTTCTTTCCTGTAAGGCCTACAACACCCCACTTCCACTTGAATTTCCCACACGCTTTTACCTCACCTCACCTCACCTCACTTCCCCGCTCCCCTCACCTAATCCCTCAAACTTTTCTGTCAAGACTTCTACTAAATCCCCTTCTCTTTTCGCTGGATTTCCACATCTTTACCCGGGCTTCCACAACCATCGCACGGATTGCAGTATTTATTTTCCTGTACGGGGTTGTGTTCCTACTCGCCGCGCCATAGCCAAGCGGAATGCGAGGAAGCCCTGTCGAAGCCTAGGATGTAGGAAAGGGTGTGTGTGTGTGTGTGTGTGTGTGTGTGTGTGTGTGTCCGCATATCAGGAGCGGAAGAGCTGCGTATTTTTGTGGGAACACCTCGCAGCGCCGCGTGTAGAGTGGAAAAGATAACACAAGGCTGGATTCCCCTCCTGTACCGGCTGGAAATGTACGGATTCAGATGGAGAGAGAGAAAGAAAAATAGAGAGGAATAGGGGAAGAGAAAGAAAGAAAGAAAGAAAGAAAGAAAAGGGGTGAAAAGCCACATTTCGACTGGCCCTGATTCTCTCAGACGGTTCGCCAATGAGAGCGCGGTTCTTTCAATGGCGGAGTGCGCGAGGGATCTGCTACGTGAGCAGCTCGCCCGAATATAACAAATGTATTCTCAAGTAAATCTAAATCGTACCTGGATTATAATTCTTCTTCATGAGGCCTATCTCAGCAATTCATAAAAAGACGTTCAGTAATTCCAATTTTGTGTGGCTTTGAGACGTGGCTAAAGCTACAATAAAGCAAGAAGCTTTGTCTGCTTCGCTGCCCCCTATACGCCGCATTTAACGTCTCTTTATGTAGCGCATTGGGTCTGAATAGTGTTAGATGCATCATGCACTGGAAATACAGGCCTAAAATATATATATTTTTTTATCTTGAAGCGAGTGCCGTGTGTCGATAAACAGGAAACAGCTGATGCTAACGTACGCTAGCTTTGTTTTGCTAATTCTGTTGGTAAATGACAATATTTCTATAGCACTTTTCTACCCTCAAGGCACCCATAGCACTTTACATTAAACTTTAAAGGAACCACTCACACTCACACACCAGTGTTCGCACACACTTGGGCATGGCTCAAAGACACAACGGCAGTATTCTCCCGAGGAAACTACAATCAAAGAATATACGTTAGCTTTCCGTAACTTATATCGCGGTTTATAACAAGATCATGTCTTGATTTTCTGTCTTGTTTTCACCTGAGTCTGCGTTCTCTCCTGTCCAATCATCTCGCGCTGGTTCTTAGCTCCTCTTTAACTAAACAGATCCGTTTAATAGACCACTTTGGAAGCTAGTAACTGGTCCACTTTGAAACCCTTAAACAGGTTGTGTCATACAAATTGCATCTACCCAATATTTTTGCATGTAATATAAGTAAAATCTGTTTTGCCCCAGTACAGACATATTGTAAAAGCATGTATTCGGGTGAAAATGAGACCGCAGTGCTTTCTCATCTAATAATAGAGCGTTTCACTCTCAGAGAAGCAGGAAGTGTGGTATTAGCATGCTAGCATTTGGGCTCAGAGAATTGTGAAAAGCTATTTTTAAACTCATTGTGGTGCATATTTCGGATGCTTGCGGATGATGCATTAGGTAAGCGTGGACTTTGCTGCAAAGACTTTGGTTCTGTTTGTTCTGTTTTTCATGAAAGCTTAACATTTAAGAGAGCGAAGGCGAAGACGAAGATAAGGAGCCGCGCCAAAGTGAAACAGTGGAAACGAGCCTAAAGAGAGAGAGAGAGGGGAGAGAAAAGAATGGGAGAGATGAGAGAGGAAGGAAGAGCGAGAGGAAAAGGGAAAAATAAAATAAAGAGAGGGAGGGAGAGAAAGAGAAAAAGTATAACGCTGGTGGTTTGAAATTCCTTCCATTAATTTCTCATTGCCACATATTTACGTAATACAAAAGAGTGTTGACCTTATCGGACCACCGACAGGAGCTCAGGACGGGGTCAGGTTTGGAGCGAGAGGCAAAAAACACAGGCCCACTTTGCACACGTCAAAGTAAAAATGAATGTTGACATGAAATAAAGATGGTATTATATGTATTTATGTTTTAAGTGTACAAAAAATTTTTTTTTTTTTTTTTCTCTGTATTTATGTTTTAAGTGTACAAAAAATGTGTTTTTTTTTTTTTTTCTCCATTTCCTTTTCTTTTAACCATGTGATAACGTTTGTACAATTTCCCCTGTGTGTGATGAAGTCCTCTCCTTTCTGAGCCTCAACAAAAACACTCCAAATTTACCCGGTTTGTAGACTCAAGATGGTTGATTTCCGGAGATCTCCCGTGCCGTTTTTAAGTCCGTGAATCATGGCCAGACTCGGAGCTTTTCTGCCGTCAAAGCATGTCGGGGGTCGGCACGCTTTTGTGTATTTCCAAATGCTGCCAGTAGATGTTGCGCTAACGCCAAATCTTGATGAGGGAACACCGAAGCAGAGCATGTTTAAAGGTCAATAACAGTACAAACAATAACGTCATTAAATATGTGTCCGTGTCTGTGAAGCCGATTCCCTCATTCTGCCTTTTTCCACGATATTTGATGTTGAATTAACGTAGATATTTAAATTTAATTTAAATTTAGATTTGATATTTTTGAACATTTTGTAAAAAAAAAGAATCTAATTTTTTGGAGGCAATACCTTGAAGCCCAGATTTGGTAACCTTGGACATGTGCTGCAAAATGTTTCTGCTGCGGGACCCTCCAAAATAACCATGCAACTGACTGATTATATTGAAGATGTGGCCAAATATTTATGTTTATACAACAAAAATGTCATGTCAGAAAGGTTTGACACCTTTTGTTGCTATTTTTAGGATGCAATTAGATCCGGGAAAACGTTGGATTTGAGACATTTTAAGTACTCAGTTGTGAATTTTGACACTAATTGCTATAAACTTCCCTATTACACAATAATGTTGCAATGTTTGGCAGGTAACGCTAACTCTCCCATTGAAACTGTAGTTTAGCTCATTCTTTGGAACTTTCCCAGCCTTTAGAATGCAGGCGTTCTATTTACAAACACTGGAAGGGTCTGTAAAAAACTGTAAGCGAGTGTCCAAAAGTTCTGTTGATATTTAAGACCCTGCAGTGACTAAAACCAGACACAGAAATCTCTAGTTCGTGCGTATTAGGAGAAGTCAGAGGGGTTTTCCTGGGTCTCCAACCCAAGGAGCTGCGCAGTTTTATGGGCCGCATGTGGTCAGGACATCCCCCTCCACGCTGCGCTTTCTGCGTCTGGTCAGAGCCAAGCGGGCGAGTTAGTCTTCAGCTCGAGGCCAGTTTGTTTTCGTGTCGTTAAGAATGGTAAACATGACTCTGATCTGGGCTGGTTGCGAGTTGTGTTATTGCGTCCAGCTGCGTGCCATTACCGGATGCCGTGAATGTGTGCTTTGTATCAGCATGTGTTTTTTTTCTACCCGGCACCAAGCTCTGACTGTCGAGCGGGCGCGGGTTTGTGCGCGGTGACCGAGCTGTAGCCAGGGGCGCCCGCAGGATTCTTCGTCCGGGTGCGCGCAAGCCGAATGGGGGACGGACGGCTCCAATGCGCAAAAAGTCACGCATTTCAACGTTTTAAAGTCGTTGCGCCTCCGTTCCAGATCCTTTCCGTGCTCTCCCCCGCTCTCCCACGCGCATTGCTCGGACCACCTGACGCACGGGGCTCTCGCTGCCCGCGCCGCTCGTCTCACATCTCACGTTCGCAGCGTTTAATGTAGTGTCCAAAAGAGCTGTTGTTCAGTCTGCTACGTGATTTTCACATGATTAAGGGTTTAGATTTATCACTTTGTGCAGGGAGAGAGAACGTGAGAAAGTGGGAGACATTTTACACAGCAGTTGAGAGCGTTGTCTGATAAAGTCATGGTGGAACCGGTGTCTGGGGGTGACACTGGGACAAGTGGGTGCTCTGTGCTTCATAAGTCTCCGCACGCACGTTTGAGCAAAAACAAGCTTGCTGTGGATACGGAGGAAAGAAAGAGGAAATCCAGCAACGTCACCGTAGGTCCTCACCGTGTTGTTACGGTTACCAGTGGAAGAAACAGAGAGCTTACAGTTCTACAGCCCTGCCCTGACCCAAGAGCAGCGTTTTAGGAGAGAACAGTTTGGTGTGTAGTTGCTGTTGCGCTGCTCCGTGCCTTAAGACATGCGTTTGGAGTCAGTGGTGAAAGGTAGCAGCTTTAATACAGTATTTTTGCCTCTGCGCAGATATATTGAAAAAGCAGCTCTTAGGGTGAAAGTGAGACCGCCGAGTACGGTCTGCATCTAATTAAAACCAGAAAGTAACAAGGATGCTATTAGTATACTAGTTGTTGTTAGCATTATTGAGAAAAATGCATGATGAATGATTAGAAAGCTAGAAATATGTTTGGAAAGTGAGGACTAAGTTGTTTAAACTGTTTAAAAATGTGTATTTTTTCCACGTTTTTAACTCTTTCCCTGCCAGCCCTGATTACACAAGACGCCCTCTCGCCTGCTAGAGTTTTCGCTAAATTTCAACAATCTTCACAGCCCCACAGAAAACTTTGTGCTGCAGGTTTACTCGCATGTTGTACACCAAAAGTAACATCCATGACTTCCATTGAAAACAAAAACAAAAACGTTTGTACATTGATAAGTTCCTTTTTTAAACGCTCAAAGTTTTCATCAGATAACAATAAACTAGTTTTACCCACTACTACTATTTTGGGCCACTGGAGAATAACTTTCATGTGTGTCTCTGTCTCGTCCCTGTCACATTACTGTCTCGATGTTCCTGTCCTGCCGCTCCTCTTCCCCAAACTAAAAAAAAAAAAAAGACTGCTAAACAGTCTTTTTTTTATGGAGATCCATTTGGAAAGAAAACGGTACATTCGACAGCAAGCACATGTGTGCAGCGCACAGCGTAAACAACATGATGTCACACAGGCGAGGTTTCCCCACCCCCCAGGGTCCCACCGCTCCCCAAGTCATCTACAGCTCACACGTGAATGATTATGTTCTGAGTGAACATGTGTCTCAGGATGCCCCATCATATAATGAAGTGCTTAAGACGTATATCTCCTCCTGTGGCAGGTAAGGAGTTAACACAGTAAAAATCTAATCGAGTACAGCGCCTTTGAGGGTTACTGCTGTCGTCCAAAGAACTGTCCTCTGTATTTGGTGGCTGAGTAAGTAGACGATATTCAGGTCAAGCGCAGCCATTCCAATGTTCTGGTTCTCCCCATGTACTGTATGGGTGGGTTTCCTCCAGGTTTCCCAGTGTCTTAACCTGGCCAGCCTGATGAATTCTTGTGTTGCTTGTGCTTTCACCAACTCTTGAGAATCTATCTGGCCCGTCTCCCACTGTTGGCTTTGAATGCAGACTTGAGGTTTGGGCGTAAGTCAAAGGGACGAACCTAAACAAACATGGCGACGCTGACAGATGTAGTTTAGCACATTTTAGCAGAATTATGACTATTTTGGTTTTTTTAAATGTGCAAATAGAAGCGCTTTGTGATTTTCAGGACGGGGAAGAAGTCTGTGCTTTTCTCTTTGTTTTGGCGCTTTGTTGAATCTGCTTCAAATATCCGTCATGACGTTCCACCTTTTCCCGACAGCTTTCTGCGAGAGAGTTTCCAGATTCATAAATGTGTAGAACTCAGTTCAGAGTGATACACATTTATTAATGTGCCGTGAGCCAGGATCCCCAGTGTCCCCTTCAAACATGCACTATAGACCAGTCATTCTTAACCATATAGGGCCAGGGCCAAGAGTGGGGTCGTGAGCACCTCCTTGAGAACTATACAATTAGCAAAATGTCTTTTTTTAACAGGTTTAATAAAGCATTAACCCAGGGCTATTCAACATAAAGCCCGGGGGCCAAATCAGGCCCTCAAAGAGATTTAATCTGGCCCACAACCCATCGTCCAGGTATTAAAAAAATATTAATAAAATCTTGTTGGGTCGTGTTCTGGGTCTAATTCTAATCTAGTTTAGACCTGGTTTGGTCTTGGTTTAGTCCTGGGTTAATTCTGCCTTAGGCCTGTTTTGATTCTGGGTTAGTCCTGGTTCAGACCTGGTTGGTACTAGTTTTGTCCTATTTTAATTCTAGTTCAGTACTGGGGGGCGATTTGGCAATGCAATGTTGTTAAAGCATTTTGTATGTTATTTCTCTCAAAAATGTTATCTATCAGTTATTGATACAGTGTTGGGGATATTTTGTGCAACCCAAAAGGCTGTTACAGTGGTGTCGTGTTGTGAACCTCCGGCCCAGAGGCCTTAGCCCTCCGAAAGATCTGGCCCTCTGGAATATTAAGTTGAATAGCCCTGCCTTAACCTAACTGTTCCTCATTATGTTAATTGTTAGTTTGTCCTTGTTTAGACCAGGTTTAGTCAATTGAAGGAGATAAGCTAAATAATGAATTTCATCTTTCATTTTTGGGAAAAGTTTGAGAATATGTTGAATTCATACAAATGATTTCAATTTGGTGAATAATGACATCAGATATTAGAACAGAGAACTCACACCGCCGCCATATTCAATTGATCAACAAGCTCGTACCCATGTGTTTCAAGAATCAACGTGCATTTGATCAAGTTCAGTTGATTTGAATGCCCTGATACTTGTCTGAAAGTCAGTAATCGTCCATGTTTTTCTCATCCCCATCAGTGTATGTGGTGGGCTAATAAAACGCCTTTCACCATCTGCTCAGGGCCGCTTTGGGGGAGTGATTTGTGTCCCTCTCTGTGGATGTTCCAGTATTTTGATCTGGTTTCGGCATCTGCTTTGTTTGCCCAGAAATCGTATAGATGCTCAAAGCAAAACACAAAAACCGCAGTCTAAATCACACACAGGCCTGTTCTAATAGTCCTAAGTTTGATGAGAATTTTGATCTAGCGGAGAATCAAGGCTTTTAGATGTCGGAAAGTGGGGTAATGTTCTGGTCAAGAGACTGGAAGGAACAATAAAACATGTAGTCATACGTCTACGGGGTACTGATGGTTGGGAAACACGCAAACAAACACAAAATCTGTAGTTTTATACACAAGTCCATTCTTGGCTCCTGGTGTGTTATTTATTTAAGCCTTGCGTCCACTGCACATGTAAAAAAAAAAAAAAAAAAAAAAAAGAGTTTGGGGGAATTTAAAAATGACGTTGCAAATAATATGATGGGTTTTTATGTTAAAATGTACATCTGTAGTGCTGTTGAGATTATTGACTCGTATTTCAGACCGTTAAAGAAACAACTATGAAGCAGAGCTGAATACGACTGAGCAATTCATTTTTAGGGAATATACTCTCTAAGTTATGAAAAATGTACCTTCTATGATAATTAAATGGATAATAGTAACATAAACAGAAGGCCGAAGGCGTTATTAGACAGGAAAGGTAAGCATGAAATGGGGGATGTGAGAGAAGGGAGGACATAAAGTAAATGTCGGAGTCGGAATTGGAACTCGCGACACTGCGGCCGGTTGCAGTTGGAGCCTGGCATGTGTGCTGTGACTTAACCACTCGACCACTGGGCAGCACCGAATTTGTCATTTCTACAAATAATACACGCAAACAAGCATGTTGAATAAACATGCAGAAATATCATTATATTGTTTGTTAATTTTTATTCAAAACATTTATATTTTATAATGGAATAGTTACAAACAAAAGAAAGAAAACCTGTAGCTCCACCTTAAACCTTAAAGGACACATATTATGCTAAATTGACCCTTTTGAGCAGTGGTCCCCATACTACGGCCAGGGCCCACCTCCACATTTAACCCGGCCCCCTGAACAATACCAGAGACACATTATTCATGCTCATATGAGTCATTTAAGAGATTCTGCTCTGACAACTGAAGCTGAACTTTTCCCCAAGATTGTGCACGGCACTTCTTTCTGTGAAGAACCCAGAGAGGGTTACTTGATCTCGGAAAGGGTTATTGCTAAATTGCTAAATCATCGGCAGACTCGTTCTGTGAAATCACGATCAGTACAACTGCGTTCTGAGACCAGGGAATGAGAGGCCAACTTGAACTATGTGTAATTCCCCCTGCAGCCAAGAGATGGTGCCAAAACTCAGGTAGTTCCGAGGGAAACAGCATAGAGCCAAAGCTTGTGGTTTTTTTTGTTCTAAAACATGATGCCAAACTAAAGGTACTCGAGAGCATGTTTAAAAGCTAATAATAATAATACGAATAATGCCTAATATTTGTCCTTTAACTGACAAATTGCATGGGACAAACAACTTCGTATATGATCACTAAGTGGTTAGGAATATTGAATTGTTATGTTCAATTATTCTAATTAGCTTTGTTTATTAAATTAGTTCATCTTCAGCGGTCAGGTTGGTTGACACTTCCTCATTAGAGAGAGGAACAGCGAATCACACTGCTCCGCTAGTACTACCGTCCAATCAAATTAAATTATATGAACATGCGACGATGAACCCAGTTTAGTTTAGTCTTCATTTGTCAGGGACCATGTACAAAAATCATTCATCTTCAAGAGCAACGATGATCTGCACCAGATTTAGCTACTGCTACTTTCCATCTGCAGGTGAATACATAACAACAGTAATAAAAGTACACATTTCATCACAATTGAGCAGATATTGTGCCTACACCAGCACTCTTTGCTAGTGAGCTGAGGATAGTACGATTTGCTAGTGGTGTTTTGTAGCGTAAAAAAAAAATAAAAAATGAATGAAAGAGAAATATCAGTTCAAAATGCTCAAATTATGTTCATGTCCATGAGTAATCTTTCTCTTTGTGGACCTGTGATTCCTCATTCAGGAAGTGAGCACTAATCTACTTCCTGCCAAGACAGGAAACAGGAAGTAGCAGTGACTTGGACAAGAGTTGTAAGTGGTGATAATCGACACTGAGAAACCCCCTGTAAGATGCTCTATGCCAGGGGTCAGCAACCTTTACCTCTCAAAGAGCCATTTGAACCTTTTTTCCACAGTAAAGGAAACACCGGGAGCCACAAAACCCTTTTGACATTTTAAATAAAATAACACTGCACATAACTTTTTAACGGTGTTGCATTTATTATTATTGTATCAGTTTAAGTTAATACTTAAATAAATGAAAAACAAAATTACATTCCTGCATCCAATAAAAATATGATAAGTCGTAGCAGTGAAAGTTCTGTTTTATTCAGACACTTTTTTTTCCTCCTTAGAATTATCCATAGTTGTCCTACCTGGGGTTCGAAAAGTTCAAGAAATCGGGTGGCACACATTGGCGTTTGTGACACAATTTAAGAGTGACATAATTTTTTGTTTTATTTAGATGTTACAAAAGCACCATAATCTTGAAA
The DNA here is from genome assembly GCA_015082035.1 of Chaenogobius annularis. Classification (NCBI taxonomy): domain Eukaryota; kingdom Metazoa; phylum Chordata; class Actinopteri; order Gobiiformes; family Gobiidae; genus Chaenogobius; species Chaenogobius annularis. The sequence continues at coordinate 207,967 of BJKM01000789.1, forward strand.
TGTATAATCTGTGGGTTGTTCTATAGAAGCAGATGTCAATCATCTGCTCTGAGCTGCAGCAGCGAGAGCGCCACATTTATGATGCGACAATGACTGCAGCTACACATCAGATTTTTTTCCTGGGGATTAGGAATCATTAGGGATCATTACTTCTTAAAAACTCAGGCAGTTTCAGAACCCCAAGTTTAGTCGAGTTAGACAATCAAACATGGCTACACCCTGCGTACATCCGCTAAAATATTGATAGTTCTTGTACTATTACTATCTTACTGCTGTCTCTCTGCTGTCTGTGAACCTGTTCCTGAGCCTCTGCCGTTCAAGTGCTCTGTGATGCTAATGTCGCTAACATCAACACAGAGCTAATGTCAACAAAAGCAAGAGTTCACTCTCAGACAATGCTTTATAAACTGTAACTGTAATAACATTGTCCGGTTTAATAACTGTAATAACATTGCCCTTCGAGGAAACCGCTGTTGTGATTTGGGGCGTTATAAAAATACATTGAATTAAATTGACTTAAAGTAACTTAATTGGATCCGTATTTTGGCTGATTGTAGCATTTTCCTGGTTTGAATGACTAGTTTTGAGTCGTTAATGTACATTCATTATAATCCACTGCTCACTGTCTTTCCAATTTGATAAATGGAACACAGAAACTCTGAGAAAACGTCTTTCCGAAGTCCAAGTTCAGACCGCCGAGTACGAATGGAACGCAGTCGGCTGTCGACTTGGGAATTAACTTGTTTTAGTCCTGGCTTAAACCCGACCTTATCCATGTTAGTTCCGGGTTTAGTGCCATTATTTATGTGGTGTTTGTGCAAGAGTGAACACACACTAGGAATGGAAAAAGCGTAGTCCCCAACCTTACCCAAATTTGTGTCCCAAAGAGCCTCCGGGGCTTTTAGAAACTTAGAGAGAGGTCTAAATTAGATGGTTTGAATTTGAATGAAGATATATAATTTTATTCATTACTCTATAACTTCTTTATTAACAATAACATTAGTATAGTTTCCTTATAAGACAGTAGCTTCTTAGGTTGAGGAAGATGTTTGGGTTGCCAACGTATGCCTGAGTAAAATAGGGGTCGCTCAGAGAAAAGGTCTTAAAAGTACATAAAACTGCAATGTAAGACAATGTACGAAATCAATGCCTGAACTTTTCTGAGTGGTACTGTGTAAAGTTGACTCATCCTCCAGTTAGGTACCAAAATACAAGCCCAAAATCCAGAAAAGGATCACCGGATGCTGCGTTCAACATGAAATAGAAGAGAATGCTATTATTCCTCCTTGTTCTGCCTTGGTAGAGGAAGTCCGATTGTCCTGCTTTTGGGATCTATCTGCCAATGATTTATTTCCACGACTAACAGGAAAAGTGCCCAGTGCCCTTTGACCTCTTTGGCACTGAGTTTACTTTTAATAGTAACCTGATTCATCCGCCTGACATCTCCAGTGCAAGCTTTTTTCTAAAATTAAAATCGTGAAGGAAATGCGTTTGAGCATTTTCTTTTACTTGAGTAATATATTTGACAGTTTAGCGGTCTCTTACTTGAGTTAAGGTTTTGGGGTAACTGTACAAGAAACAAAAGCTTAACGTAGACACCCTTCTTGTGTCTATCCTTTGAAAATACCAGATTCCTTTCAATATTTAATGTTTTGCCATTCAAATTAAATTAATTTAAAATGGTAAATCGGTGTTACGTCCAGTCACGCTTACATAAATTGTAGTTTCCCCCAATACTTTGTCCTTCTCTTAACTACAATTGATATACTCTTTAGAAAGAATAATAGTTGAGTGAATGCAAAAAAAGACGCCAGAATGAATGTTGTTGGAGCAAAGACTAACAAACACCGCCTATTACCAGTAATTCTGTACAAGAAGGACATCGAGTTGCGAGAACAGCGAACAAAATCTACCGAAGTATATCCATCTACAAAATCGTAGCCATCATAGACTGCTTTGTGTTTTGACTTTCTTGATCGTTTTAGCATAGACAACATGGGAAAACTGAATTTCACTCGAGACAAATACGTTCAATGAGAGACAGCAGTTAGACAGTGGGGCCGTTTTGGTGATTTTGCGGTCTCCTTAACCTATTTTTACCCCGGTGACAAAAGTACCCATGCTATTTGCAGCGCCACGGCTCCAGCGCTCCTGCTACAGATCCGACTATTTATCTTTTGGGGCTTTCCTGGTTTTCCTTAACCTACAGCACATCTAAACACAGGGATCTGCTGATGTGGAAACGGCAGAATGTCCAGCCTATATTTCAGAAGTTCAGAAGTTTTTCTCTTTCTGTTTTGTTTGTGTTGTCACTAAATGCAGCGCTGACGCCGGGTAAGTGTGTGGTGACCTAGCATGACGCCGTACAGTGAGGCGCAGACAGGCCAGTGTGGGAAAGTTACAACTGGAAAAGGAGGGAAGGAAAAAAGAGCAAGTGAAAGAGGTAAAAACAATGAGCAACTTAGAAATAGTACTTTTTAAAGGTGCACTGTGTAACTTTTCCGGTGGATAGTTTGCAAGTTGACTTAAAATGGCATTGTTAAAGTTTGACTTTTTTGTACTTATAACTTACGGGGAGAGTCTTCATGAAGAAGGGATACTTGCTTTTATAAGACATATTACAGAAGTTTTTCCTCCCATGTATTTAAGCTAAATTTGATTCGCCCCAGTACAGATATATTGTAAAAGCAGATCTTCCAAATTAGACCACGAGTGCCTTTTTGAATCAAATTATAGAGCATTTTATTCTCCACAAAGCAGGAAGTGTGCTGTTAGCATGCTAAAGTTTGTTAGCTTTACGTTGACGGGAAAATTGTTTGTATTTAGCTTCATTTATGCCTGTTTCATTGATCCTGTTTATGAGGTCCTCTTGCTCTGAGCCTCAGAAATCCCGGTTTTACACAGGGAATACACTTTGATAAAGATTGGAAAGCGACATGAAACAAATTGTCAAAAGTGAGTTTCGGCACCCACGATGTTCAGACCGGCAATTCGCCCTATTGCTGTTGCCTAACCCCTAAGCCACCACGCTGTGTTTGCGTCATTGTTTCGTGAGTGTACAGTAACAGTAGTCCTGGTCCGGATCTCAGGTTTGAAGTCAGACCTGTCATTGGGCCGTGAGAGAGTCCGAAGTAACCCACATGTGGTCCTGTGGTCACCCATGTCCCGCGACAGAGGGGCACCACACTCCCACACTGTGTAGAAAGAGCTCTGCGACGTGCCAAAAGAACTAAATACAGAATCTTATATGGTATCCAGAATTCTTTTTGTGCATTGCGGTCATCTTATTTTTGCAGATTTTAGCTCTGCATTCAACACAATACGACGACACAGACCTGTACTAAAACTAAAGCAGCTCGTTATTCCATCCCGGCTCATTCACTTAATGCACAACTTCCTCTCCAATAGACAACACAGTCAAGACTCAACATGGCAACCACCGGAGCACCACAAGGCTGTGTCTTCAGTCCGTTTCTGTACACATTGTACACCGATGGCTGCACCAGTTCATCACCCACAACAGTGTACATTAAATATGCCGATGACACCGTCAAACTGGGACTGATTTCAGACCGCACATCTTTTGGACAATATCAGGACTCCATACTTCACTTCACCAAATAGTGTAAAGAGAACCACCGTCAACTCAATCTCAAGAAAACCCAAAGAAATGACTTTTGGCCCCACAGCATTTCATCCCACCATCATCAACAATATTGAAATTGACACTGTTGAACGCTTCAAATATCTTGGCCTCACAACTGACAATGAACTCAAATTTGATACAGCCACACAGGAAATTCAAAAAATTTAGAAGCAAGAAGCAAGTTAAAGGGACTTTTCATTTCTCATCACATCCACTGCTTAAGTTCTACGCCAGAATCACCCAGCCTGTTCTTGTGACAACGTGCACAACAAAAAAACCTGTACATTTCCACAAAATACCCAATACCCAAACTGTAAACCTCCCAGTTCTGTGTTTGATCATGCTCTTGTGTATAAGGTAAAAAGGTATCGTTACTTTTAAAGGAGATATATTATGCATTTTTATTCAAGGACTTTAGTTGATCAGTATTTTACATTTTTACATTTTGTTCTGTATAAATCACAATAGAAACAGGACCATTGACTTCCTCGTTAAAACTGCAGAACTGATAAGCCCCGCCTCTTCGTGGTGACATTTCACTGTAATGAGCTGCAGATTTTAATGTATTTGTATTTATTTTTGAAAAGTGGCTATGGGACATTCTAGAACTCTACATGTGTCACTCAGAGTCTTAATTTTTTCCGATAATCACGGGGATAGGGGGTAGGTGAAAACAGGAATTTACTGAGCACCAGAGTCTCATTTGCAGGACAATAGAGGATTATTCAAACCTGCAGGAATCAATCAAAATACAACGTTGAGTAAATCCTGATGAGGAAACACGGTGGTGACAAGGTTCAAAGCTCATTAAAGTTGATTTAGCAGAATCTGTCCCCTTTAAAGGACACACGTCACACACCCTCATCAAGAACATACCTGGAGTTGTATTTACTCTATCTTAATTCATCGTTTTGTCATTAATCCTGATTACAAGGCTCTCTCCTTCTGATCCTCAGAAATGACTCTGTTTCAATTTTCCTTGTATTGTGATGTCAAAGGTAGAGACCTGGACTTTTGCGCAATTTCATGTCCATAAACCATCACTGGACACGTTCTGCACTCAAACTGTGTTCACAACGAACGCATGTCTCTGTTAGCAAAACAGTCACGTTGCCTAAGGGCTTCATTTGTTTATTTTTTCATTGTATATTTCCACTTTAGTGAAAAATTAAGAGTTATTGTAGAAGTAAATTTATAACTGACCAGTATTTTCTGCCATTTATAACTTTTTTGTCAAAAATGTTGACAAATGGTTATATTGTTTTTATAGTTGTCCGTTGAATATCTTTGTGAGGAAAAATAATGTAATGGTGAATATAGATAATGATAATATAACAATAGTTTTATAGAACATAGAATAGAAAAATAATACATAAAAAGAACAAAAATACCCAAACTAACATTACGCTCTAATGGTTCCCTCTGCACGTGGCTGACGCACTATTTGGTTTGGACAATGACTTAAATAATGCAGTAAAATACCAGTGCAGGAGTTTTCTTCTTCAGGTTTGGTCTCGTTCGACGCCCGGAGAGCGAAGCCTCAAGAGCAGCACAGAAGATCCAGGCTTTGATTAGTACTGTGTTTGGTCCAAGAGCTCCTCCACAGAACCACAGGGTTTCACAGGGTTCTACAAGGCTTCACAAGGCTTCACAAGGTTTCACAAGGTTTCACCGGGTTCCACAGGGTTTCACAGCATTCCACAGGGTTCCATTGGGTTTCACAGGGTTTCACAAGGCTTCACAAGGCTTCACAAGGCTTCACAAGGCTTCACAAGGCTTCACCAGGTTCCACAGGGTTTCACAAGGTTTCACCAGGTTCCACAGGGTTTCACCGGGTTTCACCAGGTTCCACAGGGTTTCACCGGGTTTCACCGTGTTCCACAGGGTTCCACGGGGTTTCACAGCATTCCACGGGGTTCCACTGGGTTCCACTGCGGTCCACTGGGTTTCACAGGGTTCCACAGAGTTCCACAGAGTTCCACAGGTTTCAAAGTATTTGAGAGTGGAGAGTCAGGCACTATACACACTGCCCTTAGCTCATTTGTGAACAAACCGGAGATGAGTAACTTTTCATAGAATTTGTACTGTTCAATCGCTTTACTTTTACTCCTGCTTGAGTAGTATTGTTTTTGAAGTAACAGTACTCTTGCTTGAGTTGACATTTTGATTGAGTCTACAAGTGAAAAAAACATTTCTCCTTTTTGTGTTTTCCCTTTGAAAATACCAGAAAGGCGCAGTACCTGATTTTTACTGTCTTAAAAAGACGTGAAAATCCAAACTAGTCTAAACTCTCCACTATCCCATTGGATGAAATATAATATAATATCAAATGTATTTCTTTTCAAACAGAGATGTTACTCCTTTGCTGGGAATATTCCACAGTATGACATTAAACTTGTCCCTGTTGGCCCGCACAGCGACATTTTAATTTTCCCTCTTTAATTTACAAATGAAAACGTTTTTATCGTTAAAATACATTGAAACTCCTGAGTCTTCATGGAGACAGACACGTTTAATGTGACACTGTGGAACATTCCAGGCAAAGCAGATGGCGGACCTTCCATCGGAAAAGTTACAAAAGTGCTTAAAAATGGGTGCAACGGAGGGAAATGACGCACAACAGCGAGACACAAAACTCATTGGTATCGTGGCGGATCGATTTGTGCGATATTTGCCGCAGTATTACTCGGTATCGGATCGAATCAGCGGTACCGCCCATCACTAGGGGCTGGTTCTAACAACAGCTCATGTTTACCCCCTGCTCATGTGATGCCACAGCGCAGTAGTACCAGTCCACACAGTACATACACAAATACATACGCAGACCTTTTGGTAATAAACCTCTAAACTATCTGTACATTTACGAGTGTGTTTTTGGCTTCCGCAGCTGCTCGCTCTCACACCCCCCGAAGTCCCGTCTTCCAAATACTCGATGGTCTTTTTTTTCTTTTCTTTTTTTAATTGTCTTGTTGTGGCCCTCTCAAGTGCCGTTAGTCCAGGGACAATGCTGGGAGAGACACAAGGAGACGTGTCCCAAACCGTGCTGGGACGCTGGAGGACATTAAGAAGTTGGTGGGGAGGGGAGGGGAGGGCGTGGGGACAGGGGTGAGAGAGACCATCATAATAAAGCCAGGGGGAGGAAACGGAGCCGTAAACAGCGCGGAGACGTCCTGTTCTCAGATACAAACATCCTGCATCATGGGAAATCCCCAAATATTCAAACAGGTGCAGGATTCTACAGAACACGTTGTCTTTATTATGCACCGATACATTAGATCTCTCACTCTCTCTTCTCCCTCTTTCTTCACACTCTCTCCTCTCTTCTTCCCTCTTTCTTCTTCTTTTTCACACTCTCTCCTCTCTTCTCCCTCTTTCTTCACTCTCACTCTCTCCTCTCTCCTCTATTCTCCCTCTTTCTTCACACTCTCTCCTCTCTCCCTCTTCTCATCTCTCTCTCTCCTCCTTCTTTACACTCTCTCCTCTCTTCTCCTCTTTCTCACACTCTCTCCTCTCTCTCTCCCTCTTTCTTCACACTCTCTCCTCTCTCCTCCTCTTTCTTCACACTCTCTCCTCCTCTCTTCTCCCTCTCTTCACACTCTCTCCTCCCTCCTTTTCTCCTCTTTTCCACACCTCACGCTCCTCTCATTCTCCTTTTCCCTCCTCACTCTCTTCTCATTCTCCCTGCTGTCTCTCTCTCTCTCTCTCTCTCTCTCCTCCCGCACTCCCACTCCCTTCCTGTTTCTCTCTCTGCTCCTCTCTCCCTCACTCGTCTGTCTTCTCTTCACCATCTCCCCGTGCGCTCTCCTCCTTATTTCTAAAAAAGCACCCCTTCCTCCCTCACCTCTCTCCCTCAAAAACCCTCTTTCTTACGCCTCGCGCTCCTCTCATTTGGCCCCTTCCCTTTCTCCTCCTCCTCCTCACTCTGCTCTCTTTCTCTCTTTGCCTCGTGCAACTCCCCTTTCTCCTCTTTCCTCTCATTTTCCCCCTCCCCGCTTTCTCTCTGCTCCTCTACCTCACTCTTCTGTCGTCTCTTCACCCTCTCCTCCTGCTCTCTCCATCTCGCTCTCTCTTCTCCTCCCTATTTCAGCACCCCTTCCTCACACCTCTTATCTCTCCCCTTGCTCCCTCAAAACCCTCTCCATTCCCCTGTTTCCCTTCCTCCCTTTCTTCTCTTTCCCTCACCACCCTCTCCTCTCCTTCCTCTTCCCCTTTCTCCACCTCCTCACTCTGCTCGCTTTCTCTCTCTCACCCTTTCCTCTCCCACCTCTCTCCTCTCCTCTTCCCCTCCTCACTCTGTTCTTCCTACTTTCTCTCTTCTCCTCCCTCACACCCTTTCCTGTTTCTCTCCCTGCTCCCCATCCTCACACCTCTTGACTCTCAAAACCCTCTCCATTCTCTTGTTCCCCTTCCTCCCTGTATTCTCTCCCCCTCACATCCTCTCCTCCCTCGCTCTCTCTCTCTCTTCTGTTCTGAGTCCGTTGCTCCTCTTCGTGGCACACCTTCTTGTTTTCAGCTCAATCTCAGTGCTTACTCTGCAGCTCAGAGTATAAAAAACACAGCCAGGCATTTGAGAAAAAAAAAAATCTCACACAAATTAACTTTATAAAATGAAAGCAGTTGTTTCTACAATTGTGCAAAGCTTAGCGAGCTTGTTAACTAACAGCAGGGGCAGAAAAAGGACACTGCAACTCGCCCTAAAACAATGAAATAAACAAGGTTAATTCCCTCAATAAACGGACTCAGAAGCATCTCTTTTAAGGAGAGAAAGATAATGGGTTCAACTGTGTGCGACATTAAAGATATTCAGTGTTCAGTGTTCCTGTTGTTCACTTGATTTTCTTATTCGAGGCTTTATAATTGTACATAGACGCACAACACAAGCAGAGGTGGCAGGACAAAACTATGTATGAGCAGATTTGGTTTGCAAACTTTGACAGATCAATATTGCACAAAATATACTTATTTCAATTCAATTTTTTATACAAATTAGAATTGATATTACTACTATTATATATTTAATTTATAATTATAATTATACTTAAAAGTAATTATTTATTTATTTTATTATATATTTATTTAATAATCAATAAATATATATATATGATATATTTATTTTATTTTATTTATTTATTTATTTTATTTATTTTATTTATTTTATTTATTTTATTTATTTATTTTATTTTATTTATTTATATTTATTTTATTTTATTTATTTTAAATTTATTTATTTTTTTTTATTTATAATATTTTATATAATATTTTTCTCTTTTATTTATTTTATATTATTTTATTATTGTGACACAAACTGGGAAAGCAATTACTGAGGTCATAGTAATATTTAACTTACACTCAGCAGATGGCGCCGCAGAACAGCAGTGCGTCACTTCAGGGCAGATAACGTAACTAAATGGACTGTGTATTTTCTCTGTAGTGGCCTAGAAATACAATTAGAGTTGCAAGATCACACAATATCACTAATGCAGTACTGTAATCAATGCAATCTGGACACTGTAAATCAATATATTTTATGTCGTTATTTTTGTAATATATATTAAATATCATCTAATATTTTAAACGGAAAACTCAATAATATCAGCTAGATTTATGATTCCTCATTTAATCAGTGGATGAAAGTTGTCTTGGACAGTATAACATTAAACTGTTGAATGTTATTTGCAGGTGAAACTGATTAGAGAGTTTCAAAATGCGATAAAAAAATGTGCCCGTGTGATCCTTCCTATCAAAGGAAACAAAAACTCCGGGCCGGCGTCTCATTCATACAAACGCGCGTTTCCTCTGCAGCGTCAAGCAAGCAGTGACTCCGCTGTGTCCTACAATAGAGAAGACATTACCTAATCCTTTCACTGATGTCACCCCCCCCGCCTTTCTCTCTCCAATCCACCTTTCTCTCCCAACCAACTTTCTCTCCCTCTTCCTTTCTATTCCGTTTCTCTCTCTTCCTTCTACTCTATCTTCCTCTCTCTCGCCTCTTCTCCTAACCTTATCCTTTCCTCGTCGAGATTACTATTCATCTCCCTCCTCTTTATCTTTCCTATTACTTCTTCATCTTACCGCTCTCTCTTACCTTTTCTCTTTCCTCAACGATTACACTTTCCTCTTACTTTTCCTCAATCTTCCTCTGTATCTTTTACTTCTTCTCTCTCTTCTTCTCTCCTCTTTCCTATCCTTACTCTTATTTCTCTCTTCATCCTTACTTCTCTTCTTCCTCTTTCTCTTCTCCTACCTTACCTTTCTCTCTCTTCCTCTTTCTCTTTCCGTATCTTACCTTTCTCTCTCTTCCACTTCCTCATACTTCATCTTTACTTTCTCTCTCTTTCCCTCTCCTCTTTCCTATCTTAACTTCCTTCTCCTTTCCTACGTTACCTTCTCACCTCTTCCTTCTCTCTCTTCTCTCATTCTCTTCCTCTTCCTACCCATTCACTATCTTCTTCTTTCTTTCTTACTTGAACCTTCTCTCTCCTCTTCATTCTCTTTCCTAATTACCTTCCTCATATACAATATATAATTCTCTCTTTCCTCTCTCTCTTTTCTCCCTTACATTTCTCTCCTCACTCTCCCTTTCTACTTACCATTTCCATCTCATCTTAACTTTTTATCGTCTCTTCTATATTCCACCTTCTCTCCCTCCCTACTTAACATTTCTCTCTCTCTTTCCTCTTTTCTTTTCCATAACCTTCTCTCTCTTCCTCTTCATCATATACCACCATACACGTTCAATCGCAACACAATAAAATATTCCTAAATCACTCCTAACCGTTACAATTCTACAAACACTCTCACCCACCCCAACTCATCCCTCCCTACCACCACTCACTTCTCCGTCTTGCTCTCCTTGCCTTACCCCATACACCACCCCAACCCTCTCTCCTCATAATCACTACCCTGATATACACTCTCCTTCAACTCTCATATCTCCTGCCTTGGCCTCCTCCTCCGCACACCTCAGAACCAACTGACCACCAAACCAATGGCTCACACACTCCATAAACCTGCTAATATTCTCCTCGCTCTAACCTATTCTTTTATCATCACATTACCAACAACCACTATAATCATCAAATCTCAAAACGAAGTTTCTTTCTATTAACTTTTTTTCTCTCTATGCTACTTGAAAAAAAAAAAATTGATAAATATAATTAAATCCACTTTTCACTCTCGATCATCATTGCAGTATCTCTCCTAACTAAAATCATCTCTATTAATCTATACTCAACTCAAAAAATCTTCCTTCCTCTCTCTCTCTCACCATATAAGATCCCACTTTCAGACCTATTGTGTTCCTCTTTATGTTTACTATTACATATAGATATTTCTCACCCATCTCCTCCTTCACCATATAAATAATCACCATATCCTACCTACATTATTCACGACCCAATCCATCATCATCAAAAACTCATGCATCTAACCATTATCTCACTCACTCTACCCCACAATCAACGACCAACTCATTACTAAAAAACAAAATCAGTTTTTTTCTCCTTCCTTAAGTCACTCTCCAACTCAATCTTAACAAGACATCATCCAAACCTGCTAGTTCGTCTCCTCGCATAAAAAAATAAAAACATTCCAAAACAAACAAAATAACAAAAAAAAAACAAAAAAAACATACAAACACAAAAAAGAACAAAAAAAAAAAAACTTTCTGTATTCTCCATTCTGCTTCCTGAACTACACAACTCTACTCTCCTAACTCTTAACCCCATATCCCCCTGCACAAAACCAATCTCGGATTATCACCATCACTACTAAAAAATAAAACATCATCAAGAACTTACCACAAATAAAAACAAAACTCTCCTCTCATCTCTTTGCTCCCTCTCAGCACTCCATCGTAAAATCAATATATCTAACTACTCAATAAATAACTAATATCCTAACCTCAAAAGCCCTTCTCCTCAAGATATCCTATTCCCCCCCTCTCTCTCACATACTTCCCCCTCCGTCATTTCTTTCCCAGGGGTTCCCAAATGCTCTTGCTCTCGCCTCTCCCTCTCTCCCTGAATCTCTGCTCCCATCCGCAACACGTCTACTCTCACCTCTCCCTCAAAACCATCTCCAGCCACTGTCCTTGTTCCCTTCTCCCTTCTGTCTCTTCCCTAGTTTCTGTTCCTTCTTCTCTCTTCTTCTGTTTGGGTGAGGTACCTTGTCCTTTCGGTGGCGACACTTCTGTCTTCAGCAAATGTGCGCTTTACTCTGCAGCTCCGAGTTAAAAACACACACGCTGCTAACAGGCTTTGAAAAAGGAAAACAGGTACAAGGAAGACCAATTTATTAGAATGGTCAGGAGCAGTTTGGCAAATACATCAGATGTTTTGCAGTTTTCAAGCAGTGAATATTTTATTACTTAACTTGGCTAGTTTAACGACGCTTGCGACTTTTAAATTAAACTATTCATTGATCATCTTTTATATTGTTGGAAAGTGGCATGTTTGAGCAAGCAAAATGAAGATTATGTCGATTTCTGGAGTTATTAGATTTATGAAATGTCATATAAAGTTTCTCTGATGCGTAGTAATCACGATTCCTTTCTGATTACCTGGTCAGGTTTGGACAGAAATGACAAGCTAAAAACTAACGTGGCAAAGAAAATAAACGGAGATGAGGTGCAAAATCAGATGATTGGGGTTATATGATTATTCTAGTTATCTTGATTATAAACGCACCTTCTGTTCATTTTGTCCAGCTAAAATATTGTCATAGTTTTTTTGGGGTCATATTTTTGCTGACTATAAATAAACATTAAGATTTTGTGATTTCTGTCATGTCTTTGTGATTTTAATGCATTTTTTTCCTGTTGTGTGAAGCACTTTGAATTGCCTTGTGTACGAATTGTGCTCTACAAATAAACTTGCCTTGCCTAATGGAAATATATTGAGAGTAATGTTGTGCCGGGTGTTCCTGTACAGACCTTACTGGCAGATGAGTTGAACGGTTGAGTCATTTGGAGGAAGTGTAAAATCCTTGTGTAAAATCTGTGTTTACGACCTGAAAAGAGCTAATCAAAACATATAACCTAAACCAAGATATTAAACTCTTAAGATGGATGGTTTATGATCAAAGTTTTGTACCTAACCGCTAAGAAACGACCACTGTAACCTTTTGACTGAAATATTTATTAAAGCTTATCAATAAGAAAATTCAAGGGAAAGAATATCCAATTTATGTAAATGTATGAACAATTTGGACAACCATGCTACTAATTTCATAAAAAATAAAGAGAGGGGAATCTTTTTTTGACTGATATGCACATCTCAGAACCACAAAATCACATGTTTGGAGGCCATTCTCTTGGAAAAGTGTAACAAATATAGCACGTTATATACATGACACATTATTCACAAGGAGATTCTAGCTGTTGGAGAAACTGTGGTAGCCAGGAGGCACACAATTTCAATGTGTTTTGGGACTGTCCTGTTGCTCCACAAAGAGCCACAGACTATTTTTGCTGTGCTGCAGTCAGTTCGAATCACACACAGCATAACAAACAACATAGCAACAATAGAAGGAAAAAAAACTTTTAACTACAAATATGCTTTTTGAAATATCTTAAAATAATGCAATTTATCATTATGTTTACTTACAGAATGGATACATCAACTTTGACAAAAGGAGGCGGGTAAGTCCAATTTCTTTAAACCACTAGTTGGTCTTTTACTTACTGTTCCTGGACTGTCGCGAAATGTCACACTTTTACACTAGGATTTAATGTGATTTAAATGTTTATTCATTGTAAACCCGGCCTGATTTAGTCATAATACTTGGACAAACCTCATTGGATTCAGATTTGTTCAGTCAAATTTACTCTTGGAAAAATATGAACTGTTTAAATATTGCA